>JAOUZG010017940.1:1779425-1795678 GCA_026289955.1 Argiope argentata | reverse complement strand
AAAAAAGAATTCATTAATATTGCCTGTAGCAAAAGGCGATTGGATCGAACTTTAAAGGAATATTTGTTAACGAAAAATTACGTTTCTTCATATTTATGCAGCAACGTAATAGTCTTTCCATGTTTATATAATAGAAGTAAACACGTTGGGATGAACATTTGGATGAACAATAAAAAAAAGATTTTTTTGGATTATTATTTTTTGCTTTGTTAGGTTCTCATTAAAAACAGTTTTTTAAAAAAAATATTAAAAATTAATCGAAATTTTTGTTTGCTTTTTTCATATAGGTATTTCTTGAGTAATATTTACTGAAATAAAAAAATATTTTTCAGTATTTAATTAAAAATTGATGGAAATTTTAATTACTTTTTTTGATAATTATAAAACACGTTATTCGAAATTTTTTTTACACTTCTATAAAAATTAGCTATTTAATAATATGTACGATCATAAAAAAAATTAAGGAGTTTTTCAAAGTATTTTAAGCGAATTTTTCAACAATACTTTTCATTTGTTTTAGTTAATGCATTCTTCTATATACTAAAATTGCAAAGAATAGTAAATACATTTTTGATGAACAGACATTGATATAATTTAAATTGTAAAATAAAAATAAATATGAATGGTACCGAGTTTGAAACATTATCATTCTATGACAATTCGCTGTAAAAGATAGAAATTCGTTTAAATTTTTATTTTTAAATTTTTCTAAATCGAGTAACTGATAGAAATTTCGAGTATTAAAATTTAAATTATTTTCATTAGTATTTCTTACAGGATGAAGCTAAATTTTACCGTTAAAATCTTTTTCTTATTTTATAATATCAAAGAAAATGGTTTGGTATTTTATCCGTTTAAGATTTTTAGCGGTATTTTAACATGTCTGAACATGATGTTGTTTTGGGGATGAGGGTTTTGGTGTCAACAAAAATCCATAGGCGAAAAATAAAAAAATTATTATCTGCACGAGCATCTAAAAGAAAATCAGCTTTTAATAACTTGTTGTCATTAAATTTACAAACGCTCTGATTTTTAAAAAAGTAAGTTAATGACTACAACAAATAAAACCTAGAAAAATGTCATTTTCAGCACGTGATTACATGAAATGAAATAAATAAGAAATGTGATATATTTTTTAGACACTCAATGCGAGACAAAGTTTTTTGGATCGTTTGCAATACTAAAGTGACTCATTCAATGAAACTGTTAAAATGAATAAAAATATAATTTGACACGCACGAACATGAGGTGCTTGGCCGTTCAAGAAATTATGTTCTGACATGATACATTGAAATATGCATAGCAGATTTCATTTTAGTCTTTTTTTTCTTTGAAATCAAATCACTGTAATTAACACTCTATTAGTGTTTTTGGTGTATTCCGAACGCTAAATAATTTGATAAAAGGCAATTTTTTTATCCCTTAAATGACTTTGTAATTACCCACAATTTATGAGCATTTTTGAAACTTTTGGGAACGAATGCTTCCCTTTTTAATTAATTTTCATTAATTTAGCTTCCTAAATACCCCAAAAACACTAAAACGTGAAAAACCAGCGTTTTTCGAAGTAATGATAAATTAGACACTTAACTTCAGCTGAAGTCCATCTGCAATAACCCGTCAGAAAATCGCAATTAAAGGTCAACGCTTCACGCCGAAATGACACCTATACGAAAAGCGATGATTTACGTTCGTATCACAGCAGAATCACCTTTGCACTTATCATCCCTATTTCAGCACCTCGTTCTCATCGTTCTTTTTTTTTTTTTCTATCGTGAGTTTCTTTCGTGACTTCCGCTATCTTTTCATTCATCTTTTCTGAAGCGGTTTCTGTTTCGTATTACTTCTGATGCCTGTGTCATTCGAGGGAAAAAAAACAGCAAGGGATTTTTTTTTTCTCCCCTAAAGGTTTTGCCACGACGTTTGCCCTCATTTTATCCACAGCTCGCTGACGTTACCTGAGACATATTCAGTATTTTTTTATTATTCGACAAAAAAATATTTTTTTAACAGTAAAAAAATCGTTTGCTAGTTTCGGGTTCATGATAAAAGCAGATAAATATCAGAGTTAAAGTCGGAGTTCTTTACAGGGTTTTACTATGCGTCTATTGTGTGACAGAATGACTATCAAAAAGCTGGGAATTCCTTTTAGTATTGTATTTACGGTCTGTAAAATGTCTATTACTAACCGAATTGAGCTGTTTAGAAATGATAATGGACGTTTTCCATTGTTTACTGATCGCTTGTTTCTCAATATCTTCAGCATTCTCTCAGCATTTTCGCTTTATGTTGGCAACGTACAAATAGTTAATATGCGCCTTAAATTTTCAGTGTCCGACATAAAAATTTTTGTTGATATTCTTTTTTAGAGGTAATAGAGTGCTATTTTTATTAAGGTTTCCTTAATAATTTTAAGAAAATAATTAAATTGTAATTTCAAATGAAATTAATATGTTTCAGAATATTTTAAAATAAAGTAATAACAACAAACCTTTTTGAGTTACAGTGTAATATTTGTTTGACTTGGGTTATGGTATATATGTAGATGATTCTTCAATCTTGATTTTTTAAAATCAAATAACAAACGTAGCTTCCATTGTTAGAAATATTACCATATCTTAGATCATTTTAATGTTAACTAATGGGTTTTAAAAGTTTATTAAAGTAGTCTTTCAACGTTTTTCTTTCCTTTAAAAGAAATACACAAAAATATGCGAAAATTTTAATTTTATTTTGGAACAAATTGTTGGGATTTTTGATTGATTGATTGGATTCCATTTTAGATTTTAATTAAAATGCTGTGAATGAATTTATAGCCGTATTCATTTCTTTATATGTGAGTCAAGTAGCATAATGATCTTTTCTCTGTATTTTTATTGTGAATTAAGGACTTTTTTTAAACGGACTTAAATGACAACCTGATGTGAAAACATATAAATTTTAATTAATTCAGAAACTGACTAATTTTTAAAAAATTTCTATATATTTATATATATAAAACCTTCCAAAAAGTTTTCATTTCTTTAAGCACTCAAAGAATAATTTGAATCAAAGTATATATACGTTTTCCTTCTAGATTTTTCCAAATAATAATTTGAATCGAAGTATATATACGTTTTCCTTCTAGATTTTTCCAAATAATAATTTGAATCAAAGTATATATACGTTTTCCTTCTAGATTTTTTCAAATAATAATTTGAATCGAAGTATATATACGTTTTCCTTCTAGATTTTTCCAAATAATAATTTGAATCGAAGTATATAGACGTTTTCCTTCTAAACTTTTCCAAATAATAATTTGAATCGAAGTATATATACGTTTTCCTTCCAGATTTTAAGTGTATCAAATGCGTGCGACATAATTATAAATATACTAGTAGTACAAGCTCGGCGTTACGCAACATCAAACAGACATGAAAATATATTTAGAAATTATCAAAAACAGCTACAAAACAATTTTTATAGCGCACATTGAGAAACATTTAGACTGTTACAAAAGTAAAAATATAGTATGTCCGTACACAAAATATAAGCGATCATTTCGCTCCTCAGGAGATTCATTCTGTCTCCGCAATTCAGTTGCAGTGCGATTTAAAGAAAGAAGGTTATTTCGCTCATTATAACACTCTCCTTCTCTTAGTGTGGACATTATTTCTCTGATATTCGCTAACCGAACGTTTCTTTTCTCTTCATTTTCCTTATCACACTACAAACGATGCTTTTTGGCATTTAATGTATTAACGTTAAGTTTGGATTTCCTTCTTTTGAGCATATTGTGATTTGAATCGCTGTTTAAACAATTATATGTATTGCATATGTATACCACAGCTCTAGCTTTTTGCACACGCGCAGTTTGAGGTTTTTGCGCATGCGCGGATTTTAAAGTTAAAATTGCAATTATAAAGCTCCTTTTTTAGTTTGATATGATTTAAATGCACTAAAACCTTTTTCAATAAATACTCTACAAAATAGTATAAATATCTTCAATATCCGTTAACTATTTCTCGAGTTTTTGTGATTCAAACATACAGGCGCTTTCATAAGACTTCATTTTATATTATGTATATATTTTAACATCAACTCGAATAAAAATGAGAGGATACCGACTCAAAATAATGATGAACGATCAACATATTTCAGAGACCTCTTTTTTAATCTAAATAATCTTATTTATAAATTATGGAATTCTCGTTTTGTTATCTAAAATTTAATTTTTATGACGAATGTTATAAATATTATCTACGAAATAAAATACCAGATGCTTTCGACTACTGACAGACTTCTCCCACAAAAAATAAAATATCTCCCACATTGTCGAAAAATCTTCGGAATCTGTCTTCCCGTCCTCACCTGGATGCCTCCTCAGGTTAAAGAATGTTATCTCTGACAAGACTTGAGGAAGTAAAAATCCTAAATCCCTGACTCTTTACGATTTTGCGAACAAACCGTGCGATTAGATAAGAGATCCCCACACCCTCCCTTACCTACACGTCATTGAGAACTTCTTCCTCAAGTGAAACGGTGACATCGGTCCTTGATCCATTTAAGAATCTCTCTGCTTTTTCGAAATTGTACTTTTCTTTTAAACCATGTTTCAATTAAATGCTTCAAATTAGCCTAAGAATAGCGCAAAGAATAAGATTTAAATATTATACAAACAATTCCCATATTTTTAATAAAATATCTGCAAAATTTACTCGTGTTCTTAAAATGTTCTTTATGGTTTGATAGTAGAAATTATTTCAGGGAATTTAATAGAAAATTTTAAAATAATTTTTCATTGGAGAATTATCAGGATAGCATTTTTACAAAACATAAGGTTAATTTTTAACTACTCACTCAAAAAAGAAAAACAATAAATGTAGTTTGACTTCGATTTTGTTTTTTAAGTACTAGGAATTATTTCAGAAATTTGTTACAAATTGGAAATATTCTTTCAAAGTTTTAATAATGTTTTTTTTCTAATACTGATAAATATAATGGCATATTTCCGTTTCTTATAAAAAATCATCTGCTCAGACGATATGTTTAACGTCTGCCACCAAAATAATCATTCAAGCAGATGTTTTCAAAAAATATCTATGAATAGAATAAAAATAATTCAAAAATTAGTTACTGTATTCGCCTTAGTATTATATTATGGTTTTAAAATAAATTTTGTTGGGAAATTCATTTAAAAATGATTTAAAATTTTATTGCCTGTTTGAAATGTACTCCTGGCATAAATAAAAAACATTCTCTTTAAAATTTGATGATAGAAACTATATCATGGAGAGTTATTGGAAAGCCTGAAATTAATTATTCATAGAAAATTTTATAGAAAATTTATGAAGATAGCATTTTTACGAAATATATGGTTAATTTTTAACTATTCACTTGGAAAAGAAAATCAATGAATGTATTTCTGCTGCTTCGTGAATTTCATTCTATTTTATAAATGCTAAGAATTATTTCAGTATTTTGTTCTAAATACAAACTATACCGTCAAAAGTTGAATAATTTTTTCTTAGTATTGATAAGCACAATGGCTTAGTTCCTTTTCTCACTAAAAAAATCTGTTCATTTGATATATTGACTGTTTGAATTTCCAAAGTAATAATTCGAGCTGACTTTTTCATAAAATGTATAATGAATTAGAATAAAAATATTTCAGAAATTCGCTGCAGTGTTTATTCTAATACTATTTTAGGATTTTAAAATGTTTTGGAAAAAATATTCGTTTTGCAAAAATGGGGGACAATTTTTAATGCCTCATATAAATTTATAGTTGTTGCAAATCAAAAATAATTGGTATTATAAACGTGAATTAATTTGTAATGTACATTTCTTATTGGTTAGTTTTAGGGTAAGAGTGAAATTTTGCAGTTTCTTGTATAATTTTTACCAATGCTCAAAATTTTATGCTATCAATCATAAAATGTCACAATGAATGTGAAAAAAATCGCGATTTTTTTATCTCTGCTTTTATTTGTAAATAATTTTCCTAAAATGTTCAGGAAGAGCATTTATTTGCTTTCTGATATCATCCATAAAGATTACGTACGATATATGAATTGGAATTTTCAGTTTCATTTGATTTATCATCACTTATCAAAATTTCTTTTTGTGGTGAAAAAATATCTGAATTGTGCCTTCTTCATTAAACCATCCAACATGTGTAACTATGCTTTTTTAAAAATATTGTCAGAAATCAGATTTAAGTCTGACAAATTTATAATCTACAAACAATTTTTTGTCCTGATCCTTCTGAAAGGAGCCTCCACAATACCAAATGCAGTTAAAGTTTTTTTTGTAGCACGTTTTATACCTTAAATATCCTTAGATTGCTTAAAAGCTTATACCTTGCCATTGTTTACTGGACCACCAAAAAAAACGTTTGCCCAATCAAATCCTCTATGCTTCCCTTCCAACTTCACTCAACCTTCTTTTAATCCCTAAACTGAACCCCACTTTTTTTCTTATTTGATTACAAGTTTTTTATGGTTCCCATTCCCATCAAACCAACGAACTTTTAAGCAGAAATATAAATAACCAAACCATTTGATTTGGTGCGTCCGTACCACCCCAAGACATCCCTAGGGCACCTAGTGAGGAGGTACCGTTTGGGTTGAGGGTGCTGTGTAAAATCGTTGGCATCTCCCTTAAAAATCAAGATAATAATAAAAAAAATAAAGCAAACACGTGAAATAAATGGTGGGGTATAAAATGCTTATCATTGCGGTTGCTGTAATGGTTGTGGAATTCCGTCTGGGGGGGATGTCGAATAAGTTAATAGCTGTCTTTTAGAGATAAAGAGCAAAAAGGCGTTGGCTGGTGTAGTTTTGAAATGTTGTGACTCCACCCTAGGAAATAAAACTGTAAATGTTTTCAAAATATTATCTATGGTACTTGTTAACTCTACAATTGGACAGTGTGAACAAAAAAAATGCTAGTTATTTCTGATTGTACTCTGTTTGACAGTATCTTAATGAAAAATGTCTTCTGAAATTGTTTCTATTTATGGTGTCTTTTTAGTGGAAAAAAATTACCACAAACTATTTCAGTCCTTGAATTATTGGAATGATCATAAGATTAAAAAAATAAGAACAATAAAGGCTATTTATTTTAAGAAAATGAGTTTTTTAAATGCTGAAAAATAACTTTATTTTTATCTCACATATCTGGATATTAAATTGGTTCTGTGTCATTTGCGCTCAGTCCCATTAGAGCTAACTCATTAGAGGGTGTCATTTGCGCTCAAGCCTTAAAAAGGGTACCACATTATAACTTTTATCTTTGTATGTAAAATTTGGCGATTTTACTATGTGCGCCATATGGTAATCAATCATCGTCACAGCGAGAATGACACTCCATATCTCTGATAACATTAAAAGGCTGCCGTGGGAAATCGAATATTTCGAAGATAAGGACCCTTAATTATGTCACTTAATCTTATCAATGCGAGAAACGTGCATTCTCTTTAGCCCCTCTAGATGCACGCCAAGTTTTCCCGCCAAAGGTGATTAAATTGCAGTAAACCTACTATGTGAGCGCAAATGACACCCTCTAATGAGTTAGCGTTAATGAGACTGAGCGCAAGTGACACAATCCCATTAAATTAAAATAACTGATGATCGAGTGAGAAATCAAACTTAAATTGGAGTTTAATTACATTTATCATAACATATAATACATATTTAACATGCCGTCGTTCTGGCACAGAAATAGCGCGTCTTCCTCGTGTTCCGGGAGTCCCGGGTTCGAGTCTCGGTTCGGGCATGGCTGTTCTGTGTGCTATCTATGAGATGCAAGCCTGTTCTCCACTGTAAAAAGGGGCTGTGCAAGCAAATGTGATGAGTATGTAGCTAAGTCGTGTTCATGGCCCTAGTTGGCTCTGCTTCAAAAACAAGAGACGCTCCTTTTGGCTTAAATTCGCTGCTGTATCAGCGGGGCTTGTCCATGGCAAGTAGCATAAGTAACAACAACATATTTAACATCAATAATGTAGATACTGTTCAAAGTTTGATCCTTATACGACTTGTGGAGATGACCATTTGTCGGTCTGTGCTTTCAAAAGCATGTCATTTTGATAACAGAAAAAAAGTAATGACTTAAATGTATCAAATTTGGTATGGTATTTTTGGGACTACAAATGCAATTCTGTGTGAAGTTTTTATTTCAATCGTCTAAATCGTGAATCGTGCGTCTAAATCGTGATTTCGATTTTTGGATACTAGTAACCGCATATCAAGGAGATTAATCGCCACAAAAAACCCTTTTAAAGATAGCTTTGTAGATTCAGTAAAAATATTGAATTTATGCCAAAATAACCTTATGCCAAGCGTATAATGGAATAATGCTTTTGTTAAAATTACACAAGAAAGTTTTGGTGATACTCTTCGAGTTAGTTAGTTATTATATATAGAGATCAACATAAACGCTGTCCAAAAGCGCTGTCATTGAATTCAAAATATTCTAAAATCTTATTTATTTATTTGATACTCTTCGAGTTAGTTAGTTATTATATATAGAGATCAACATAAACGCTTTCCAAAAGCGCTGTCATTGAATTCAAAATATTCTAAAATCTTATTTATTTATTTGGAGATCTTGAAATTGAACTTTTAGAATGATATAACTAGTTTCTCTTTTCATGCCACTTACACCAAAAAGTTAAAATAGTTGGCTGAATCAGTATTTCTCTACTCATATTATTTATTCTTATTAACAAAGTAAATAACTCGTGCCATATCATTTCGGTTGCATTTCATTTGCAATTAAGGCTGAATTTTGTCTCGAATGCATTATTATAACATCTTCTCAAACTGCCGAGTTAGTTAACCGAAAATAATTTTGCTGAAAAGTAATTTTCCCCGTTTTCATTATCGGAGTGGCTCCATTTTAAAATGGCAGCAATTATCATACTTTGAAAGGACCCAAACTATTAGGAATATCTCTCGCTAATGAGATCTAAATTCGTTAGTGAAATATTCCAGAGTTGAATAATCTTCTCAACTCGCTAATGATCTGTATGAGAGATTCATTCCATTTGCGCAGTCGTCCCAATTTCAAAATGGCCCGAAAGTATTTTTAGAATTTATCTAAGCCTAACGTCGTCTGTTCGCTATTGATCCACAAATATACTTGAAAATAGTACTTCCATTTTGTTTATTTTCCCTCGTTAAATATGTTTCTTATTTTTAAAAAAACATAAGGAATATGAAACGGTTTAGATTTATTTTTTAGAAGATTAGAATTAAAATTATTCGTTATCTTGGCCATATTTTCCAGCATTCAAGTATTTATTCTGTTTCATAGAATGAATTCTAAATTATATAAATGAATTGTTTTTTAAAATTAAACTTGGCATCTTTAAGAACGCAGACGATATTTGTTGCTTTTAAATTCTTCGTATAAATTTTGCTCTGTAAAACTGTTTTATGTTAATTTTATTTAAAAGTTTGCAGTTATCATGAAACAAAAGTATTCTAAATATTTGTATTATTTCAAGGAATTGTTTTCAGTGTTAGTAATTTTGTATCAAGATTTTACTATTTCTCAACTCTGTTATGATCTGTATGAGAATTCCATTCGATTTGCTCAATCGTCTCAATTTTAAAATGCGTTGTCAGTATTTTTAATGTTTATGAAAGCCTAAAATCATATGCTCACTATTAATGGACAAATATACTTGAAAATTCTACTTTTACTTCATTTATTCTCTTCGATAAATGTTTCTTATTTTTTAAAAGAATATGAAATTATCTAGACTTGCTATTTAATAGAATAGAATTAAAGCATCGCGTAATAAATATTTTTTAGCATTCAAGTATTTATTCTACAGTTTACTCATAAAGAATCCTAAAATATTATTTTGAAATAGTATTAACAAATTAAAAATGACATCGTTTAGAATGCAGACAATTTTTATATTTCTGAATTTTTTAAATATAAATTTGGCTTTTTTTCCTGGTAATGAGTTATATTTAAAAATTTACAGTTATCATGAAATTAAAACATTCTAAATATTCATACTTTTTAAGGAATTGTTTTGATTGTAATTTATTCTGTATCAAAACTCTAGAAATTCTTAAAGGTATTTAACAAATGAATTCGCTTTTATTATTTATGAATATTTGGCTGATATATATTATTGCGGCATTTTTTTATTCCGCTATTAGTATATTTGTTTACATTGTTAATATCATCCAATCAAAATTTACTATTCATTGTGAATTTTACAGAAGAAAGAAAGGCAGGTTTAACCAAACGCTTTACATGAAATCTCAATGCCAAAGAAACAGCTGTATTAGCATTATCATTAAAATTTTTCCGCTTTCAAATTTATATTATTTTTTTTATTTTACAGCTTATTAGAATTTATTTTTAAATATGTGCCATTGAAGCTCTGTTCAAAAATCAATCTGTTAACAAAATTAAAAATTAGTGTTCATCAAGTAATATTCTTTTGAAGAAAAATACCAGTAAAAAATAAATTCATATAGAATATCAAGTTAAAATCATAGAATTTTTACAGCTCTAAATTTTTTAAGAGTAACTTTTTTTCTTTGTATATTTTACTGATAAGATGCTGTTCTGTTAAAACGTTAACATTTTATCCTTCTTTTGTCATATTATTAAGATCAGTGTGAGAGATTCGCTCATGCGACAAAATTATTAATTTCGCTCTAGACACAAATTTAGAATAATGAATTAATATTGATAATCTATTCATATCGGACTTTTTTTCATATTTCTATTGTTACCAATAAATGTTTAAGATAGATACAAAACTGGAATTATAAACAAATATATATATATATATGCATCTTGAAAATTCACAGATTTGTCATTTAGCTATGAAAATAAATACTTTGATAAAATTTATTACTTTTCTTTGTTTTCTTTAAGAAGGGTATTCCATGATTTATAAGTTAGTGGATGTGACGTAACAACTATATATTACTAGCTGTTCATCGTGAATTCGTACACGAAGAAATATCGATGTGTATGGTGAAAAACTGACGCACAATGTAAAATGTTATCAAATCATATGCAACTGTATTATACACATAACTTTTAAACTTTAAATTAAAATGAAAATAAAGTTATCAGCAATTAAAACACAATTTACATTTGTGAATTTTCAACTCCAATTGGGGCAACGCAATACAGATTAGAAATTTTTAATTTCCTTTGCTATGTTTTATTTTAATTCCAAAGTACTTGAAAATGAATCCGATAAATCGATTCATTACCAATGTTTAACTTTAAATGCATCAAGCACTAAGAAAATAAACAGAATCGTTTGAAATAATCGGTCGTTAGCGTGGGTAAAAAAACAAACTGATGTCTTGAAAACAAACTGATGTCTTCCTTTCATCTCAAGATGGTGGGAAAGTTAGTTATGAATTAATAAAAAATTTAACACTCAATTAACCGGAATAAATCGTGGCCTATATCCTATCCTAGACTATATCTCTGTGCTAAATTTCTTTCGATTTCATTCTTCTGTTCTGGCGTGATTAACTAATGTCATCCATCCATCCAAACTTTCACATTTATAACAGTAGCATAGATTCTGACAAATTTATTTTGAAACAATTGAAACAGATGCGAATCAAATTCAGCTAATAAAGGCAATTTAATTTAAAATATATCAATAATGAGAAGGGTGTTAAAATAAACCAAGTTCGATACAATCGTTTTTATTACGGTCCTGTTATTACTAATCGATTTCGCTCTCCGTTTCGTAATTTTTTCTCTCAAAAAATGCATTCATCTTCCCTCTTTCGGTCAGATATTTCATAACACTGATTTGTGAGGAGGCAAACCTTTATTTGGTATTATTATAAATCGATTTGTTGATATTTCGTTAAGAAATTATAAAGTAAACATAATTTACTAAATTTCTTCTTCAAAATGAGGTGGGTAAACCTTTTTTTAATAAATATTATTATATTATCCTTACTTTGCACGATTTTTTGTGAAATAAATCAGAGTGATATAATTCTAATATATAATATAATATAAATAAAAGTACATGTATAATATAATATAAAATATATGACATAAAATAATAAAAAAAATATGATGGAATAATTCATAAGTATGCAAATTTACATGTTTAGCTCAGTACAAAATTTTCAATGTCCTTCTCTTCTAAATTTCTCTACGCATTATCGTTTTTATTAGAAAAAAATCTCATTTTAGCTGTAACAATATTCAAGAAATCGCACGTTTCTTCTAACCACTACAAACAGATGAATGGTAAGTTCAAACCCACGATAATGATTGTTACATTTGATTTTTTTAACACCTACGTTTTTTATAGCGCAGTAGTTGTGAAAAAAAGTTGCTAGCGACAATCAATTTATAGTAAACCTGATTTGAGGACAAACTTTTCTTCACTAATTGTTATGATTGAAATTTCCATCATCATGTAAAGAAGGGTTATTATATTAATATTATTATATAGATTAAAATGAAATCTACTGTGCATATTTCAATGTATCATGTCTGAATATCATTTCTTGAACGGCCAAGCACCACTTGCTCGAGCAAGTTGAATTATATTCTTATTCATTTTAATTGTCTCCTTGAATGAGTCACTTTAGTTATTGTAAACGATCCAAAAAACTTTGTCTCGCATTTATTGTTTAAAAAGAATAGCAATTCTATTTATTTCATTTCATATAATCACGAGCTCAAAATGACATTTTTCTGGGTTTTATTTGTTGTAGTGATTAACTTATTTTGTTTTAATCAGAGCTTTTGTAAATGCGACGGGAAAGCAAAGATAATAAAATTTCAATTTTTCGCCTACGGTTTTTTTTTTCTTCCATTTTTCGCCTACGGATTTTTGTCCACCTCATTCCGAAAATAACATCATATTCAGACATGATAATAAATCGGATCTATTTATATCTCGGAAGAATTAACAATAGAATGAAACATAATTATTAAATTTCTCCTTCAAAATAAGCTATATTTCATATCACATAGAACTTGATGTCATATTTATACTTCTTTATAATAAGCAATACTCCATTTATTTGAATGATAAGGTCACATGTACCTTAATAACATATCTTCGTTATTATTCTTTTTAAAAACAAATGCTGTGTCATTTCATTTTTGTAATGGCCAACGCGAATTACAACTCCACCCCAGAGAGATAGAAAAGAAATTCAATTTTTTCCCCAATATCCACACATTCGTTGTCAAAACTAAACACGAATACCGCCCAGTTCCCTAGTAACATAGTATTTTCTAGAAGAAAATGATATACATCTCTTACATGCTTCAGTGCAAAAAGATAGAGTCGAAAAGATAGACAAAAAGCTATACGACACTCTTAAGTACAGTATTCTTTTCCGACCACCATCACTAAATAATAAAAAAAAGATAAAAAGAAATATGGTGCAAGCAAATAATTTCTTAGAATGCTTTTGTGTATTTTTTTTTTTTTTGTTCGAGGAGGGGACAGAACACATGGCCGCACAGGGACATCTGTCACATCAGACAAAAGCAGCAACGAAAGCGAGAATTCCGCAGAAAAACCGGACGGACGGAGAAAAAATTGATGCGTGCAATAAATACATGAAGAAAAAAAAACTATCTGGAATCACAGAAAAATCATCACATGTCAGATAAAAAAAAGTATAAAAAAACAAAAAAAAAAAATGTTGAGGGAAAAAAAAAAGCAAAAAGAAATCAATAATACTCGGTCCGCTAGGAGCCACATAGAGAAAATCTTTGGCTTGGTACTGTTTCCATAAGGGCATAGATGAGAAATGAGAGAGATGATTGGGGTTGCCACATTTGGCGCTATTATCGCCCTTGTAGTGTTGAATTTAGGAAATGGAAGTCGGAAGTGAAATATCTGTGTTTCTTGGGAAATGGATAATATAACGCTTTTTTATCAGATTTGGTCAGAGAATTGGCGGAAAGTTTCGGGGAAAAGGAAGGGTGATTTGTATTGTGGACACGAAAATCGATGTTTTCGGAGTCTTATGTCGGCTCTGTTCTGTTTTTTAATTTATCATTTTGTCCATTCTTGTATAGCCCCAAAATCTGCTTTTTATGTTTTGCAGGCATTTCCTACCTTAAACAGCGTTTTACTGGAAATTGGGATTCAAATTCAATTATAATGTTTTTTTAACGTTTGTTTATTTATTTATTTTATATTTTATGCTTATGTTTTTTTTTATAATTCTTCGTTGTTTCCTTAATGGATCTTTAAAAAACCTTCCATTAATTGCTATTTTATAAACAAAACAGATTTTTTAAAGTCGAAGAGGTATTTGCATTTTTAACAATTTATACTGTAAAATTTGGGCCAATTATTACTTAATAATTGAAAGAAAATAATTTTAGTGATAAATCTATAGGCAAGATATTTAAAATATTATGAAATATTCGAATTCTGTTACATTTAAGAATATTCTAAATATGTTCAAGTATTATAGAATTTCAAAAATTCGTGGAAATTATTTAAAGGTTTTGGAACATACTATATCATTATCATTGTTTTGTGGAAGCTCTTAGAAAATAATAGAACATTTTATTAAATTTTGAAAACTAGGGAGCATTCTTTATCATCATGGGATATTCTAAATTTGTTTAGAAAATTCTGAAATGTTTTGGAAATTTCTAGAGTACTATCGGACATTATTATATTTTGGTAAAACTTTATGACATTTTGGAATATCCCATATCATTTTACGATATTATTTCTTTTTCTCAAAAACGTCCGAATTTTTGCATCATATTTATAAAAACGTGTATATGTTGTGATGTATGGTCACACTTCAAAAAACTTGATTATCTTATTGCTTAGCAAGAGTAAACTACCATTGATTATGGCCATATACACATTTATTTTATATATACTTCCTTTTTGAAATAATATAAATAGCCATTCCTTATTATATGAAATCAACTTTTCTAACAGAATGCTTTTGTTCTTACAAAAAAATTCATCAATTCTACGAATTAGCATTATTTTCCTCTTCGGAGCCTTAATCTTCATCAAAGAATCTTCCAAAACTTTTAGGATAAAATCTGTTAAGAAGAAGAGAAAAAAAAAACACTAGTAGTATATTGTCAAGTTTGTTTAAGAATACCGAAAGGCCTACTTTGACTATAAACTTTTGAAAAAATTATTTCGCAGGCAAACCATGTTCAATTCCTAAGTGGCGTAGAAGGGATAAATAGTTCCAGGCCAAATATATCCTTGTTCCCACTTTTATCATATGTGTTGATAGATATAAAAAGTATCGATATGAATATCGATATAAAAGTATTATTGTCGATATAAAGATCGATATAAAAGTATTATTATCTATATACATTGATATCTTTATATAGATAATAATTTCCTGATCTGCTCTTAAAATTACCCTCATACCCTTTTGTTGTAATCTCAGGAACTGTTAATTCTTTAAACTCTGTATTGGAAGTTACATTTGATTGTGAAAATTTTTTCCTGTAGCTGTTGGGACTGTGAATACTAATATTATTGTGGCTTCAGTTCCATCCAATTTAATTGACACCATTTTTCTGAAATTGACTATTTAATGTTAAAAACTATTCTAACTGTTTTAACTATTCAAAGAATAGTTCAGGAAATGGTAAAATTGGCTATTAATTAGTTCATACTTATAAACTTATCACTATTTTTTTTAATAATAAAAGAGTATGTGTTTGTACGGACGGGGAGCTAATTAGAGTTACTACTTTTGAAACAGATGTAAGTTTAAGGAAGTGAATGTGCGCATTAAAACTAATTTTTATGGATTTTTTAATTAGGATTTTAATTTATTAATTACTAAGAAAAGTTTTAGGCTTTCCACGATGATTTTCAAAAATATTATGGTAAAAAATAATATTTTTTATTTATTTTAAGGTTAAAAAATATAACTTTTTATTGGTACCAATATAGCAATCATGCCATTTTTTCGTTGAATATTGACAGCATTTAAAAATATTTTTATCCTTTATTTTTTACAGTACTTCTCATTATTATAATAAAATTCAAACCTTTTTCATTATTTTATTAAATATTGAATCACGTTATTTTCTTCCTTAGTTGAAAATCAAAAACAGACCGCTTTTGTTTAGTATTAGCATAGTTAAACAGATGAATAAGAAAATTAAGCTATAGTTCAGCGAAAAAGATGTGAAATTAAAAGACTGCTTACCCGAAAAAACTTTTTTATAAGTATTTATGATAGTATTCTAAGTTATTCCATTGTCAAGGAATGTCAATA
>JAOUZG010017940.1:1767681-1779025 GCA_026289955.1 Argiope argentata | reverse complement strand
ATATAATTACGTTCGCAATTTTCAAGTTATTATGTGAGAGCATTATTATTTTAAGTGATTATTTGCCTTAATTAATTAAAGTCATTATCCAATTTTAATCGGTTTGAAAAAATCACGAGACTTCTCTCTCTCTCTCTGTATCTTTCTCTAATGATAGTTTTTTTTTAAACTTTCATTAAAAATTTTTATTGTTGACAAACAAAGTTTTGGAGCTCGACTGATTTTGAGAGGGGGGAAAAGGTAATTTGAGGGAAAGTTCACTATTACTGGAAGTTGTTGTATTTGTGGTGAAATCCAATGAACGTAATGGAGATTGATATTAAAACTATAATCTAATATTTACAGTATTTTGAGAAATACAATTAATAAGAATGCGCTTATAATGTCATTTAAGAATAAATGTAAGTCGCGTTTTAGAAAAATGCGATAGTTAAGAAAGAGAATTCCCCCTTCCCCTCCCCCCAAAAAAACATCAAACGATAATCTTCTGAGAGCTAGATTAATTATTTAAAAGTAAGAAACCGTAAATAACCTGAAAGTTGACGTCATTTCATAGATATGACAAACAAATAGCTATTGATAATAAATTTAGTGAAATATTTCAAACAAAAATTGTAACAGAAACCTCAAATGTCCTGGGTCAGGTGACTCACTATCTACCAATAACAAAAGAAATATTTTTTGCCTATGCAAACAGCAAGACAGCAGGCAACAGGAGACAGCAAAAAAACTCATTAACAAAACATCATGTTCTTACATGAAAGTAAAATCTTTCATTTTCAATATAATCAAGGTATATTAAAAAGCATTTACTTTTATCTAAATTATAATATAACACATTAATATCCATTTAAAACAGTAAATTTTATAAAAATATTATAAAAGCACTTAGAGGTAGAATTTTTAAAACTATATTTTCCGTTTTGGATTGTAATTTATTTATTTTTATTATTATCATCGAATTTCGTTGATAATATTCGAATAAATTTTCGAAATGATGATAAAATTAGAATTATAATTCGAATACTCTTTTTTTTTTCAAATTCATAACCATGTAGTCTTCTCGCAGATATAAAATAAAAATACCATAGTATCAATTGATTAAGTTATAAATTTGTTTTCAAATTTTTTTTAATTTCCTAATTGTCATTGAGAACACACAAATGTACAGTATTTCAAGCTACCAGAATATTAGTAAGAAATTGAAAAATCGAATATAAAATTATATCTTCAAAATGCATGAAATAGGTCGAATTAAGGAGTGTAAAAACAATGTGAATACAAATTTGTTTGCTTTAATTTCTTCAAAAATGTCAATTATCTCGCTTAAATGTAAAAACATAATTTTTTTCCCATGGGCTGTATTAGGTTATGTAGATTTTTTTTTGTATTCTGTATGGATCTGTAGGAAATTCAGAGAAACTGATTCAAATTCACGCTTAGAATGGTCAGACTGAGCTTGGTCCAGCATGAACTAGTAGAATTATTATGCTACTAGTTAAGAAGAATTATAACATTCGTTACAATATTCTAAAATATTACATAATATTGGGAACATTGATCGATATCACACAATATTGTTCATTGTCTGAATGCCACTAGTTAATAGGAATTAGCACATTATTATAATATTCCACAACATTACATAATATTGCGAATATTGATAAATGTCACACGATATTGTGCATTATCTCTATGCTATCAGTTAATAGGAATTTACATATTTATTACAATATTACATAATATTGCGAATATTGATTGATATCACACAGTATTGTACATTATCTCTATGCTACTGGTTAATATTAATTAGCACGTTTATAACAATATTCTACATAATTTCATAATAATGCGAATATTGATCCATGTCGCACAATATTGTTCATTATCTGAATGCTACCAGTTAATAAGAATTAGCTCATTTATTACAAGTTTTCAATCAAACATAGTTATCATTCAAAATAGTGAATTTTTCTTGCATGTATTGGTGAGCCGACTAGCTTTTAACGTTCTGAGAATGAAAACGATAAAGAACAAAAACCTGAAACGGATGTCGTTTTTGTTGACTTCAATTGTTTTGAGAATCCAGAATGGGCAGGTTCAAATTAAATGTGGATTGGGTGGGTATATAATTCGTCGCGGGATTCTAATCCTGCTCGAATGTCATGGGCGCGGCATTTTCAAAGCGAATTTTCAGAGGTCTTGTCTTTCGATGCAAATGAATAAAGGAAGCAAGCATAAAGCGATAATTTTATTTTCTATTTAGAATTCAAAGAAATTAGAATTTTTGTGATCGTTCGATATGGAACAGAATTTCCTTATTCATTTATTTTTAACTGCAAAGAAGGTTAGACTCAAGAGTTCAGTACATCATTTCGCGTCATCTCCAATGTATTGCTGAAAATTGAGAAATCAGCTCATGTAATGGAATAAGCATTCAAGCTACTAGGTATTGTAGTTGTACTGTATTCTAGCTCTTAATCCAGTGTGTCTGTCAGTAGACAATTCATCAGTATAATAATCCCAATCATTCCATGTTCGCTGCTGTATTTGTGTTTAATTAATTTTTTTTTGTAATTTTCACATCAAATTGATGAGTTTATAATCATGTGAAAATATGTTATTTTTGTTTGAAATTTTTGAAGTCCCCAAATGACGGGGCAACAAATTGGCGATGCTTATAAGAAAATAATGCAAAAAGTTATCATATTTGGAGATTTATCCAAATTCGTGTATGATTTCCAAATTATTCATTTTCTGAACTTATGAATTACCTTAATTGATTTAATTCATTAAACAGTTTAAAACAGTTTGCAAGAATCACGAGACTATCAAATTACGCATGCGCCGATATTTAAAAATAATGATTTTCATTTAAAAATAGGTTTAAAGATTAAAAAATTGTGTGTGTGTGTGTGTGCGTGCCTGCGTGCGTGCGTGAGAGAGAGAGAGAAAGCCCCGTAATTATTTCAAACAGGTTTAAATTGGCTAATGACTAATTAATTAAGAGAAATAATGACTTAAAAATAATAATGTTCTCACATGATAATTTAAAATCTCGATCGCAAATTTCATTTTCTTTTCTTTTTAATAATTATTTATTTGACTGATTTTGTTCTTTTGATAAATTTAATAAAAACACAAATCATTTATATCTATTTATTCCTTGTTTTACTGTATTTAATTTACCATATTTAGTTTTTAATTTCTTGTATACGTAGTTTAGATAAAGTATAGTAATCCTTAAAGAAATTCAAACTCAATATTTTGACGAAATTCCATGTTTTAGACTTTTCTAAGCTTGTAAAATCCCTTTTCAGAAGATGTCTGCCCATCTGTGACAAAGAATAACTCAAAAACGTCTTGAGTTAGACATTTGAAATTTTGTATACGGTCTTTACATCAAATTTGTAGATTTCTATCAAATTTTGAATAAAATGTGTTTTGAGGAAATCTTTCTTCAATTAGAATTAACTCGAAAGTTACAAACAACGAGAACTAAATAAAACTCGATACGCAGATTTGATATTTCTAAAGAAGACTTGCAAATTTTGATTCAAAACGAATAACAAGTTGTCTGTCTGTACTTTTAGAAACGTATAAACGTTTAGTTATTTTTTTATTATGAAAAAATTTGATCTTGCGAATCACATGCTATATAGTTTGACGATTAAAATAGCCAATTTAGCGATTTTTTTCCTTTTTGATCACCTTGAAAACTGACAAGTACCTTTATAGATGTAGGAATATAATTTTTATAATTAAATGGTTAAAAAATTTAAATTTTATTATTTGTATCAAATAAACCTGGGTACTTTTCTATTAGCCGGGCGCAAATTCTGCTAGTTGTGAACCAAACACAAACCGAGTCGCCAAACGAAGCGAATAACAGAATAGTCAACGGAATTCTACATTATTTGGCATTTTTTGACAAATTTGATTTTTTAGAATTCTGCATTATTTTACGATTTATCGCTTAGGTCTGGATAACGGAAAAGTATTTGGATTTTTTCTCCTATTTTTTTCATGATTTAACCATCAAACATTATTTGATAAGCTTTTGCGTTTTCAGTTTTATCTCAAAATTCGTTAAACTTGTTTTACAAAAAGTTAATAACTACTCTTATCAACATAAACTATGCAAAACAGTTTTATTATTAAAAGAAAAATTATATCTCTGAAATATTGTCTTTCATAAAAACCACCCCATAAATAGTTCGAAACTTTGGAACGAACCATTTTTTTCTCCACCATTTTTGCTTTTATTATTTCCGTTGATCGTAAAATTCCTTAGAGGAAAGTACTTGGATGTTTAGTCTCTTATGAGCATTCTAAACAAAAATAAAGTCCTTCAACCTGCAAGCCACCTAAAAACTGATGATTCACTGAAGCTATTTTTTACCCTCAACATGAAGTAACTAAGCTATTTTTTGAAGTTGCCAATATCCTGACTTAAATTCTTCTCTTCTGACGGTGGAAATTTCGAGTAAACACGAGTTCTTTTACGATCGACGATTTCCGGAAGGTATAACTCACCACTCGGCCAATTAACCGAAAAAGACCGAAGTTCTAAAAGAGCTATTTAGAATGGTTGAAAGTTTTAATACCCCCACAGCGTGTAGATTTTGAATCATTTTGACTCTAGAGAATCGATTTTGGTGAAATCGGTTTTGAGATGTTTATCCGGCGGAAATGTTGATGAGTTTTTTAACTGCAGCTGCAACTTAGTCAATAGCAGACGATTATTTCGTTTTTAAAAATAATTTCGAACGTATTACTCATTTTAGCAACAGGAAACATTTTGTTGCAGATTGACAATTGAAGTAAATTTTTAAAATAAAAGAAAATCATTGAAAAAGAATAATTAATATTATGTGCATGTTGATTGTTTAGTGGAATATCTAATCAAGTTTTAAAACATTTTTTTTTCCTTCAAAACATTGCAGTACTAAAGTGTATTTCCAATTTTAAATACTAGCCAGACATTAGCAGTCAGCTCGTTCATCGAGGTAATTTTGAATTGGATATTTTATATAATTTATTTTAATGGTTTTTTTTAGCTAAATCTTGAATACATTTTGATAACCATCATACTATTACTATTTTATCTATACTATTACTATTTTAGAAGGTTTGTATTATGTTTGATTGTGCTTTGCATTTTTCTACTTTTCTGCTTATATTTTTATACATCCAATTATATTTCTTATATCTATAAATGGAAACACTGTAAAATCTTTTCAACTTTGATTTATTCTGAAAAATCTTCTTTGTTGTTGTTACTTATGGCACCTGCCATGGACAAAATCCCTGCTGATGCAGCAGCACATTTAAGCCGAAAAGAGCGTCTCTTGTTTTTGAAGTTGTGTCCACTAGGACCAATAGTACAACTTAGCTACACACTCACTACATTGGCTTGCACATCCCCTTTTTACGGGGACGGCACATTAACACATCTCACAGATAGTACAAAGAAGAAGAACCATGCCCGAACCGGGATTCTTATAACGCGTGAAAGACGCTCTACATCTGTCCATGAAAGCCGGCACCTTCTTTGTAAATACAATAAAATTATAAAAAACATTTATAAATATCATGCCTTAGAAGGAAATTTTTAAATTCTATTGATAATGAGGTGTAAAACATACAAATATTAAAAATAATTCTTCTTCTTTAGTTTTCAACCAAATTTCCGATGAGAAAAAAATCTTATATTTAAATATTTGGTGAAATAATAAAAATTATCTGGGTTTACCCACAACAATAAAAATATTCACGTAAAATGTATTTAAAAAATTAATTCAGTTTTATCTTTTTTACATGTACAAAGAACAAAATTCAAGGTATGGTTTTGATCTTAAATTTGATAATCATCGGTAATTTTGTTGTTAACCCTTTCAAGAACCGAGGGAAGTATACTTCCCACCTGATTTTTCAGTTTTTGTATGAAATTATGTAGAATGGCCCAATTTTTTACAAATTTTGAAATTAGATAAAAACTTGGATGTTTCAGTTCCTTATCTCACATACAATGGTATACCTTGATTTGTTACTTAATTACTAATTAACCATATTAATTAATTAATAAAAATAAATTTATTTATTAAGTTAAATAAATTACTTTACTTAAGCCAATCTTAATATTAAAACTATTTTAATATACCAGGATTAGAAAGAAATGGCTTTTGAAAAGGTTAATAATGCATACTAAATGCTATCTTTGTAGTCTATTACATTTTTTTGTTTTCTCGTATGAAAAATGTAGTAATCAAAAAATTTGTACTTAAGATTTGATCGTATTTCCACGTTTTATACCTCTCTGAGTTCGAAAAGCATATTTTTGAAAAATGTCTGTCCGTCTATCAGGGACATAGATAATTCGAAAGCGCTTTGAACTAGACTGTTCAAATTTGGTGTATGGTCTTCATTCCAAATTTTCAGATTTGCAAAAAATGAGTGAAATCAGTTAAAAAGGCCTGTCTGTCCCTCTGTTCGAAAATGAGTCAACACTATAACTGCAAAACGAAAAGAACAAGATAGATAAAATTAATTAGACAGATTTAACTTCTATAGTATAGATATCTATTAAATTTTGAGTAAAATCCAATCACAGGAATGACCGTCTGTCAACCTGTACTTTCAAAACATGTAAACGCGGTAACTCAAAAACTCAATGTCTTAAATGTATCAAATTTTTTACGTGAATTTGCAACTTTAAGTATAGCTTTGAGAAATTTTTCTTTCAGTCGATTATGAAGAACGCATCTGAAACCCAGATTTGATTTTCGGATACTTTTGGCGCATGCCAGAGATTATTCGTCAAAACAGTCGCCAAGGATCATTTGATATATTCAGTAACAATGTTAAATTGAAGGCTGAACATAATATTTCATAATTATTGTATGCTAAGGCCATTCAAGGCGTTCACTTCAATAATATCATTGAATATGAGAGAAAGTTTTAGGGAGGAGGTTCCGACTAGTTTATTTACCTTATTCTCCAAAAGACAAGGCATACATAATTCCCTTATAGAACCTTATTTCTTGAATGGCCAAGCACCACAAGCTCGTGCGAGTTAAAATTATATTCTTATTCATTTTAATCGTTTCATCGAATGAGTCACTTTAGTATTGCAAACGATCCAAAAAACTTTGTCTCGCATTTATTGTTTTAAAAAAGATCACCTTTCCTATTTATTTCATTTCATATAATCACGCGTTGAAAATGACATTTTTCTAAGTTTTATTTGCTGTAGTTATTAACTTATTTATTTTTAAAGCAGAGCTTTTGGAAATGGGATGGCAGCATGTTATTGAAAGTTGATTTTTTGAGGTGCTCGTGCAGATAATAAAATTTTTATTTTTCACTTACGAACTTTTGTTGACGTCAAAAACCTCATCCCCAAAACCACATCATGTTCTGACATGATAAAAAATGAGCCTTTTTCGAAGCTTTAAAAAAATGAATAAACTTTTTTTAAAAATATGACTCGAACATTTAATGCTAATACATTTTTATTTCAATAAATATATTTTCAAATGTAGATTCTTCAGTAACACTAAAGTAAAACCTATTTTTTAGTTTTCATCAAAGGAAAAAAAAAGAAAAACTGAAGCAGAATTCACAAATGCAATAAATATTTTATCCAATTTTCCGATCTTTCCGAAATCCCATCAATGTAAAAGGAATGTCATGTTTCCTTTTATTTTCCCGAGTTCTTAATTCTCGGCATTTTTATTTCATTCGAGATTTTTATTACCTTTGATGTCGCTTTTACTATCACAACATAAAATTCGACCAAAAAAAAGAATGACTTACGAACTAAAACAACAACAAAAAGAAGAAGAAACAGAAGAAAAATTTCTTAGTATAATCTCAGTGTAAAGTTTTGTCCGTATTACACTTGGGAAATTTCATTCTGTGAAAGGAATAGCAGTGTAAATGTATCTTCTGAAGATACAATTTTATGGCGACAGCCATTGAAATTCAGAAGAAAACCTCGAGAGATTTAGTTGAACTGGGAGAGATATTTTTTGAACCCGATTGGAACGTGATTTTTCTGCCTTGAATTTGACTCCCGGGGGTTCAAATCTTTCAGTAAAGAGATTTTTGAGATTGTTTAATTCTTCTTCAGTTGAGATCTCCTTTGTCTCTTACTTGAATAACTTTTGTTCTTTGATGTTGCAAATTTTGTTTTTAAGCTCTTTCGTGCATCAAAGCGGTTGAGATTTCTTTCTACAATCGTTATTTTTCGTGTAGTTTTCTGACGTCGGCTTGTTTTATTGAAAGTTAGGTGGTTTATTTTTTTCTATTGTTTGGATATTCTTTAGTTAGAATTTTTTTTAACACTGTCGACTTTCTTATTTATAAGTGTTCTTTTTTAAATAATTGTCTCTTTGTGTATATTGATCTAGACTTAGAGGATATTGTTAAGGAAAATCCAAAATCAATTTGTGAGAAAAAGTCCAACAGGCCCAATATTAGATAAAGACGCTTTATTTTACACAAAAATGCAAAACTCAGGTTATAAAACAACTAAAGCATTACTTGCAGTAAATTATTTGAAACTTGCAACAAATATTTGAACTACTTGATGCTTGCAGAAAACAGCAGCACAGACGCTTTAAATCGCTTTCAACTAACCGCACTAAGCTCTCAGACCGACTTCGCTCAATAACTCTCTTTAGCTCTACTCAAGTACTTCTCACTACTCTTCTGACTGACACTCCTGTCTGCGCGATTGTGTTTCTATAGATTCCTTGGTAGAATGTTGACTATTCTAGAGCAAAAGTCCAACAGAGTCAATAATAGATAAAAACGCTTTATTTTACTCAAAAACGCACAATTCAGGTAATAAAACAACCAAAGCATTACTTGTAGTAAATTATTTGAAACTTGCAACAAATATTTGAACTACTTGAACATGCTTGCAGAAAACAGCAGCGTAGACGCTTTACATCGCTTTCAACTAACCGCACTAAGCTCTTAGACAGACTTCGCTCAGTTACTCTCTTTAGCTCAACTCAAGTACTTCTCACTACTCTACTGACTGACATTCCTGCCTGCGCGGCTGTGTTTTTATAGCTTCCCTGATAGAATGTTGAATATTCTAGAACAAACGCTGGAAATCGTGTTCTTATTCAGCCATCGCCAAGATTCTCAAATATTTTAGTCCTTCATCATTTTTGCCATCTATTTCATCGCCAAGTTGCGAAATAGTTGTTAAGTTTGTTGCCAAGGCTAGACATCCCTTAGAGTTATTTGTATAACTCTTCGTTTTGTGTATCCGTATGTTTCAAATGATCGGGATCATAAAAAAAAACTATTTCTCCAGCCACTCTCACTGGTCGGATGTCAGTAACTTTTATTTTATTTGAAAGCTCATGATGTCTAGATAATCACCTTTAGACACACGTGTTGCACACTGCCTTCAGTTTTCAAAGTTAAACTCACCCTCTCCCCTGTATATTCTTTATTAAGTTCTTTACGGCGCTCTTCACCACTGGCACCGATTTCATCAATTTTTATTTCATGGGAGCGTCGCTATTTTATAAGTGACTGACTGACCTCCATTTGAAAAAGATATTATAAAATAAAATCTTGATGCAACTTTCGCCTCTAAAATTGGATCGATTTTACCGTTTATATAGCCAGCATTTCAAAACGCTTTGTATTATTGTACAAGTATTTATTTGATGATGCTTCCATTTTACTCAATGACATTCAGTTTTCGTAAAAGCTGCCTAATATTACTAAACAAACTGTGTCAATTTGCTGAGGAAACAAAAAAAATGCTATATGTTAGGCCAAATTAAACAAAATTAATCAAATTTCAAATTAATGTTGTCAATTTAATCATCAGACGCATCTAGTAAATTATTAAAATGTGACGAAACATCTGGCATTCCCCGCATTAATAAATCGTTTTTATTTAGTCTTTATTCCTTTCATTGTTAAAATGAATCTTTATAGTATTGCAAGTAATATATAATGTGATATTTATCATAAGTTTCAAATTTACTAATCCATCTTTTTCCCGGTTATTTTTGTCATCTGTTGTAAACAGTGATTAATGAAATACCATGAACGCTTGCTTGGCTCATTAGAAACGCTCGCCCAGGTGAGTTTTGGGCATGATTCTTTCATTACCGTCATATGTGATCCCCCCTTCATGAATCTTGGTATCAAATATAAGACAAACCTTTTCCAACTTCAGCGGAAAGATATATACCGAGTGAAGGTTGGGAAACGAACCTGCGACGCTAGGGCCAGCAGCCGAGTAACATGAACATAATACAAAAGCCGACTTCGGTATCGTAGATGTTATCTGACTTATGAAGCGCCACAATATTCCCCCACCAGTGAGTCGGCGGAGGGACGAACGATTTTTACTTCCCCAAGCGTTATGGCGAGTTATTGCTTGCTTTCATCAATCACGTCCGGGTCACCAATATACCGAATGAAGGTCGCGATACGAACCTGCGACGCTAGGGCCAGCAGCCGAGTAACACGAACATAATACAAAAGTCGACTTCGGTATCGGAGATGTTATCTGGCTTATGAAGCTAGCACCACAGATATATATGGGTGCTTTTCCGTTAGACGAGCGCAAGTGAAAATCATGAAAGAAATTTGGCAAACTTCTACATTATTTGGCTATTTTTCACTTGCACCCGGCTAACGGAAAAGTACCTATCTATGATATCTTGCACCGTGAAACCGCTGAAAATATATTTGATATCGTGAAGGAAGTATTTCGTGATCACATAAATATGATCACGATCCTGAACGAATTAAATGCAGTGTGTATCGTTATTCCCACAAATATCCAAAATATATACTATATTTTGGATATTTCATATGCTTCCTGACAAAGTATTTGAATTAAGCCATAATACAATATTTCCATTTATAAAGAGGGATCATTCCTATCCTTTGTGTTATTCTGTTTCCAATTATCGTATTCGAATCTTCCTCTTAACTCAAGTAAAGAAAGGGATGTTTGTATCAACATGCCAGATCCTATTAAGCAATTCCTGTATTTTCTTACTTTAGTAATTGGCAACATGTTATTGTCCCGAGCAAATTATACAGCTACACGAGATTACCAGTGACAAAATAATTCATTGTTGTTTTTCATTCACCCGACCGTTATTAAGCATCCTTCTCACACTTGGTTTGCTAAATCGAATTAACTGTTTGACTCCGGTGTTAATTGCGAGTAATGAAGTGCGTAATTAATTTACGCTTTGGCATGGATTTAATTACCAAGAGTCTCATCCATTTAAATTGTATGCGGAAGATAAATCCCCCCGCTGCTGTCGTCCTAGTGGTTTTATCTTCC
>JAOUZG010017940.1:1755297-1767671 GCA_026289955.1 Argiope argentata | reverse complement strand
TAAAGAGTGATACTTTGCGATCGAACTTTGTTTGGTTGTTGGCGAGCTTTTTCCTCACTGGAAGCCAAGCGCCGCTGTTTGGGGGTCTTTTTGTTTTATGGCTATTAACTGTCGCCAAACCGTAAAATCTGTTGAAAGCAAATTTGTTAGTTTGTCACTAGGGGAGTGTATGCAAATGAAGTTGCGGGGGTGGGAGTGCGGAGAATGTAAAGGGCGTTTGCTTTTTAAGGGGGAGGGGAGGGGGAGAGCAAAGTTTTGTTCTTGATGTCCAAGGTAGTTTAGAGGAAGAAAGTGAATAAATTATGCTCAAGTTATTGATTTGTATTATTTCCTGAGTGAAACCTGTTACTGCGGAAATGTTTTGTAAATTGGTGTGAAATATATTACCATTTTTGACAAGAACTTGTCTGGAAAATGTCTGACTTTTCTTACTGTTTTTTCTTCGCTACTGATGAGCAAATAGCGGATAGTATATTCATTTTTCAGTAACGATACTTTTATGCAAATTTCTAGGCTTTTAATTTTTAGAAAGATAATATTACTTCCCAGAATAATTTTCTGGATATAAATAAAGTGGTGGCTGCACTTTTATGGCAGTAAAAATTCTCTAATTTAGGGACTCGTAAATTTGTCGTGATGATTGTTGAGTACTTTTCCGTTAGCCGGGCGCAAGTGAAATAATGTAGAATTTCGCCAACTTTCGTAATGATTGTAAAGTGAAAAATCGCCAAATCATGTAGAAATTCGCCAAATTACTTTGGTGATTTTTCATTTGCGCCCGGCTAGCGGAAAAGTAGCGATTGTTGGTTTTAAAAAGAAGAAGTATGAGTAGTTTCTCATTTTATTTAACAAGTTAATTTTAAAGACGTTTCTGCATTTCTCATTTGATAAGATAGTCCATTGTTTTTTTTTTAACTCGGTGCATTACAAAGGGATACTGACTATTAAATAAAAAAAAAAACGAATAGGAAGAAAAACGCAAATCTTAATTGGATCATAGTAAATGAATACTGAATATCGAATAAAAAAGGGAAAAAGAAGAGAAAATACAAATTTAAGATTAAGTTTTTGGATGAAATGGATGTTTCCAACCCATTTCAACCAATGTTCTCCAAAAAGAACGTTGCCATTCCTCAATTCTAGATTTTCGAATTTTTTTTTTTTTTCGATACAGAAGATATTCTTTTGAAGAAAAAAGATACTTTTTGGAAATTAATTGAAATATAGGAATACACATCAGATGAACTGGGTTAATATTATTGCAGTAATTTTTTTTTATAATTTCAAGCATCTTTTCGTCTCCTAAATGTATAAATATCGAAAAAACATTTCCACAAAAGAACTATTTCTTTAAGATTTTTTTTAGTTTTTGTTCCCCTTTTATTATTTATTTTTATTTCCAATAATTTATCCTTTCTTGTTCACTTATACAGGGTGTCCGAGAAGTCTTTGACACATTTCAAAAATTCGGTAAAAAAATAATAAACGAGATAGAAAGTAAAATTAAATTACATCTATTACCTCATATAGTGAAGTTTTTTTTTTAAATTCAAGAGAAAATTATTGAGAAAATGGCTTCTCCAAGTGAGCGCGCGTTTTGTGTTACTGTGGTTTTTCGAATCGAAATCTGTTACTCAAGTTCAACGTAATTTCCTTACAAAATATGGGAAAAGACCCTCCATCTCGTAACAGCATTATTGCATGGAAAAATAAGTTTTTGGAAACTGGGAGTGTCCTGGGTGGACACAGAAGTGTCGTCGATAGAATTCATCAGTCATTTGCTCGTAGCCCCCGAAAATCAGGGGCCCACATCGAGGTGTATTGATACGTTAAAAAAAACTTCACTATTTGTGGTAATAAATGTAATTTAATTTTACTTTCTATCTCGTTTATTATTTTTTTACCGAATTTTTGAAATGTGTCAAAGATTTCTCGGACACCCTGTATATTTTAGGGCATTTATGCATTTCGAAAACTTTCACATAAAAAACAACAACCCAAACTCATGTTCAGCTGAAACAAAACTAAAAATATGATGGAAATTCTATTTTTGCTTAGTTTGGTGTTGCATGTTTAAGAAAACACAAAAATGCTTCGTTGTTTCATTTTTACCAGGTGAATGCCATGTTACGTCATCTAGTTAAAAGCAAATTTAATTAGAGGAAACGCGAAATCTTTTTAAAGCTGCTAAGAGAACCATAAGATCATTCAGCTTGCCTTATTAAAAAAAACTGTAAAAGTTTTTGAACTCTGAGCTGTCTTCAGCACTGCAAAATTTATGCCTTGGCATACTTTTCCACCTCCAATAACCGTTATCAGCAACTTCTAAAAAAACTGAAAACATCTTGGCTCGGAAGTCTTTCATCGCCAAATAGATGGCCAATACTGTCATCAGCGTGGCTTAATTATCCTTCTTAATTAGTTGAGCCCACGCCAAGTTTGAAGAGGTCGAAAGTCCTGTAAAAGTGAATGACTTCCACTTTTTTTGGCACCTGCCAAAAATCTCTCGTGTTTATTTTCGTCAGGAAGCTGTTTCCGCTATAAATTGTCCAATTACACAAAATAAATACTGCCCGACGATAAATTTACGTCTATTTTTAAATCTATTAAGCTATTTTTGAAAACGGCATATTACTGCCAACAATTATGTTGAAAATTTTATGCACGACAGCAGTAATTTTAGATTTCTTTCCGATAGTTTGATTGTCTTACTTTATAAAACATTTGAACGATAATTTTATCGGCCAAATAAATATTGTTCCAGGACAAAATTATATTTTTTGGAACAATTTATTATTCAAAATAGAAGAATATTTCGAAGAACTATGTTTAAACTATCTTTGATATAACATGTTGTATTTGGAATTCTTTTAGATCATAGAATAGTAATAGTAGTTAGATTTTACTTAAATAGAGTATTCAAATAATGATTTTAATTGGCTTAATAAGTATTGTTCGACGGTAAAATTATGATAAACTTTGGAATCATGTAATTCTAGGAAGAATATTTTGGAACTATTGTTCTATTAATTGATCTTGTTTTGAAAACATCAAAATATTAATTTTTCAAACTTATTTATTTTTAATAGCAATATATTTCTCCGAAATATTTTAATGAAAACACATATGGCATATTATGTTTGAAACTGTTCCAAAGAGAATTAATTTGTTTTTTATTTTAATTCCCAAACGATATTTTTTTAAGTATTCGCAGAAACATTTTTACCGAAATATTGCAGTCGGTTTAGAAAATTAAATTGAAAAGATTATTTTTAAATAATAATTATAAAAAAAATTATTCGTTGAATATATATCATTGCCTTTTGATATTCGATAAACGAAATAGACAAATTTTAATTTAAAAAAACCATAAGAGAAATCTTGACGGAAATTTATCTATAGAATTATTTATTTTCTTCAACATACATTTTATAATTAACTTATTCACGTAAAGATAATGAATGGGTTATGAGAATAAACCCTTTATGAAACAAAATAGTTGTTTTCTGCAAAAATGACTTCTAATAATATCAATGTTTTATTTCAAAAATATAATTTCGTTCGAAGACATTTTCTGAATATATTATATTATTGCACTCTGGATTTTTCCGTTTCATAGCTGAATTTCAATTATTTTTTTACAAACCACGAGTTTGAATTTGTATAGAGTATATTATTTTTTAATTTCATATAAAATAAAGATTGAATTCATAATTATTTTATATCTGTGATTTTTTTATTATGCATTTGTATTTCATGATGAGATTTAAAGATTTTTTACCGTGATTTTTTCCTTTTTAAAATAGTTTATTTATTTTAATTATTTAAATAAAAAATGATATACAAATCTTAAGAATAATTAAAAAAATATCAAATAATTTCTCTTAGCTCCATAAGATCATTCTGAAAATTTATGAATACGAATTTTGAAAATTTGTTTTACCTTATGTGATTTCAGTTATAAACTTTCGAGAAATTCAGTTATAAATTTTTGGGACTATCTGTGTGAAGCTTTTAAAAATTATTTTATTATTTTTAATCCGTTTTAAAAATGTAGTACATTAATTTTTTTATTTATTTCTTTTCTTTTTCTTTTTTTTTTTTGTTATCGCGTGTTAGAAATCTCTATCTATTTTAAATTGATTTCCGATTGAGCTGCTACTCATGGCGAAATTTGTCCGAAATGAAAAATATTTAATCAATTGTAAAATTTGTCCTAACAGACAGACAATTTGTTAATAATGCTTTGTCATCTAATTCTGATCTATTTTTAAAATTTGAAATCATTAGTTAATCGAGAAGTTAATTTAAAATCGATTTCAAAATATGTATCAATCAAACAAATAACCAAAGCAGAAAGCAATTTAATAAAAAAAAGTGCTGAAAAATATTAATCTGCAAGTTCAGGAGGGAAAAAAACCCTGAAAATCGCAATCTCTACAGATTCTATAAGGTTAATCGTTCACTATTTGTAAATTAAAATGCATTATGACTTTTAAGTCAGAAAAAATTTTAAAACTTCGAAATTAAACATTCTGTTATGTTGTTATAACTGTAAATTGAAACGATATATTTCAACTGCAGGAAAATTTATTTACGTATTTTAAACATTATACATTTCCTTTCAAACAAATAATAATAAAAAACTATTTAAAAAAATCATTATTTCAATGTAAAAGTATCTTGATTAATGGCAGCTGCAAAATAATAAATGTGTTAACAGGAAAATCATTTCAATTTCAGCAGCTTTTTAACCTAGTTACATAAATCAACTAATAATTTATCATTAAGAAAACAAACGAAAAAACCAGTTGTTGACAGTTTAAATAGCTCTGCACTTCATCCGTTGACTCTGTAAATGAAACAATTTATCAAAAGAAGTGAATAAATTTATTTTCAAACAAAACCGATGCTGAATTTCAACTAGTTTGTACTTTTTGTAAAAAAAGATTTGTAATTTATATGGCAGAAAATAAATTGTCCTTTCACTTTAAACAAGTAAATTAAATTAGAGGAAAATTAAAGTTCAGATAAGTTTCACAAACGGATGAATAAATAGTTAATGGAATATGAAAATATTAAGCATTTTATCGTATCCAAAATATATGTATTTTATAATGGAATACTTTTTCAATATTTAAAAATGTAAAGCTATATTGTTTGTATAAATAATACAAAAGTAAAATCTAACTAAATGTTTGAAACAGTGTACATACATACAAATATGAGAATTAGAAAAAAATCAGTTAAAAAAATCGTTTGAAATTCAAAATAATAACAATAAATACCTTCAGAAAAGTGTAAATGAAAGAAAAAAAATAAAAATGGCGAATTGCTCTAAGTAAAAATCTATGGAAACATCGGATTATCCTCTAATAAAAAAACTTTGTAACGTTTCTCTCAAAAACCGCAAAAACATATGCGTTTGAAGATAATATAATAGAAAAATTAAGCAAATATTAACATACAAAAAAAAGTTCCATAAAATTCATATAAAAGTTCATGTAATTATTTCAATCGATCTATTTATTTTTGCGATTTAGTTTTAGATTTAATATTTCTGATTTAAAAAAATAATTACATTTTTTTATCTCAACTAACAATAAAGAATAATGTGGGCATTTTGGTTCTCTACAAATTTAAACTTTCTTAAATAGAGCTATCAAATCAAGAAGAAATTGCCCATTTGAAGGGTGCAAAAGTGCAACTCATAGTGGTCCTTTAAAATTTAAATTAATTAAAAAAAATAAGTGAGATTTTGGCAATTTCTCGCGATGGCTTCTGAAAATATTATTTAACATCGTTTTATAATTTAAAAATTGTGTTTTTAGTGATATCAAGTCATTTGTATTGTGATTTTTTTCTGGATTTATGTATTAATTTCTTTTCTACATTTTTCAACTATACATTTCTTTTTTGTAGTGAAATTCAAATCGTTTGCAATGATGCATGAAATATTTATTCCAGTGTTTTCTTTTTATGGTTGATAGTTAATTTGTTTATTATTTCGTTAACATCTAACACTTATGTGTAATTTCTTTTTTACATTTTTCAACTATGCATTGCTTTGTTGTAGTGAAATTCAAATCGTTTGCAATGATGCATTAAATATTTATTCCAGTGTTTTTCTTTGTATGGTTGATAGTTAATTTGTTTATTATTTCCTTAACATCTAACATTTATGTGAGCAAGTAAAAAATAAAATTAAAGTTCAGTGGCTGACGGCATGCAATTAAATAAGAGATTATTTGAGCAGTTTTTTGGCATTAGGGCATTTTACTCCATTAAAAAAATGTTATTCATTAAACAGAATCAGTTTAAGGGAATTAAAATAACAAAGTTAATACATTTCCATGCCAGAAATCATCTTTTTTAAAGATTATAATCACAATAAAATTATGCGTAAGAAATTTAATGGAAATTAAACGCAACCAATAATCCTTGCGAACTGGCTAATTGCCAAAAGAAGATAGTATACTAGAATCTAATATTGCAAAAGCACGTTTTTCAAAAACTATTTTTTTACTTTTTACCTACTTAATAATTCATTTGAGTCATTTTACTAACTATTATCGGAAAGTTTTTTTAAAAAAGATTTTCTGGAAAAATTTCTTAACTTTAATGTTTTTTCCACCAAGGCTGTATTTTGAGTTTTTTGATTCACATATTGAAAAACTTTGTTAAACTACACATAACCTAATCGATCGCTAAGATTAATAAAAATGATTGTGTGTGTTTGTATGCGTTGTCGCTTTGCATTTCAGATCGTTTAACCTATAACTTCCCAAATTCGGCACTGATATACTTTGAAGAGCGAGGAATGTGATTCTTTTTTGAAGTTTTTATTAATTCAAAATCAAAAAGAATTTTGACATTTTTCTGTGATACTTCCCAAAAAATATTGTTTCACAAGACTTATTTTTACATTTAAATTTTAATTTGTCTTTTTAATTGCTGCAATTTAAATGTGGTATAAATTATTGGAACTTAAAAATTTAAAAAATAAAAAAATATTTTATTAACAATTCAAAATTCGAACTCTCTCTCTCTCTCTCGAACTACATGCCTGTAAAATCGTCTTCACTGCAGTAGCAACCCCTTGTAGCTGAAGGGAAGCCCCCCGAACGGAGTCTTATGAGAACGCATTACCTCGAGACGAATTTAATAACGTCCAACCTCTTCTTGTTTATTTGGCGGCGAGTATCTATCTCGGCAAGATTTGTTCCGCCACCGCTTGCTGCATCCATCCCTATCTACTGATCTCGGGGTGCTGCAGAAATCTGTTTAACGGGAGCTCCCTCTCATCTTGTAAGAGTAAATTTTATTTCGAAAATGAAGTCAACAGGCTCTTTGAAGATCTTGTTTGCTCGCAGAAGGCGGCCGTGGAAATTATAGCATGTGAAAGTAAGCAATGAGCTGGGGTCATCATCAAGTATTAAAATGTGATGTGGCTGATGATTCTAAGGAGATATCGTGAATTTCAGATTAAGGGATGTTGACGGATTTTGTATACACTTCAAAATAACCTTGATTTTGTAAACAGGTGTGATAAAATAGTTCTGTTAGAAAAATTTAAAAGGGCTTAATACATCTACCATGCTGGCTCGTGCTTTTGTGTAACGTCTTTTATGTATGTAAAGATGAAATTTAACTTTAGATTTTTCCATAATTGCTACTCATAGAATTGTGTATGGATCGATTTTTCAGTCATTTAATTGTGTATAGGTCGATTTTTCACTCATTGAATTGTGTATAGGTCTATTTTTTCACTCATTGAATTGTGCAGGGGACGATTTTTCACTCATTGAACTGTGTATAGGTCGATTTTTCACTCATTGCTGCTTATTGAATTATGTATGGGCCGAGTTTTTACTCATTGAATTGTGTATGGGCTAATTTTTCACACATTGAATTTTGTAAGGGCCGATTTTTCACTCATTGAATTGTATACAAGTTGGGTTTTTTTATTCATTGAATTGTGTATGGGCCGATTTTTCATCAATTGAATTGTGTATAGGTCGATTTTTCACTCATTGAATTATGTATAGGTTGATTTTTCATTCAGTACTACTTATTGAATTGTGTATGGGTCTATTTTTCATTCAATGAATTTTATATGGATTCTCAAGAAAACATACAGACAGTACAATTTTAATTATATATAAGAGGGGCTATTTAAAATTTCAGTTTGGGAACGTTATAAGAATTTTCTGGGAATTTTACAGTACGACCAATAGGAGGCAAATTATGTTCGATTCTTCGAGAATCTTCTGCGTTCTGCTCCGGAAACTATTATAGGCCGGCTGTCTAAGCCAAAGCCAGTCGTATAACGAGTTTGTATAACGCTATTGATCTGTATAATTAGGGAGTACTAAGTCATCGAATAATTAGTTGGATCAGTCCAGTGAAGTGCAAGCGTTAGGTGTTGCTCAAGCGAATTATGGGTAGAGAATTGAGTAAAAGTCTATTCTTTTAGAAAAGTATTGAAAAAGTATCAAGTCGTGTTTTGAGCAGCCAGTTTTACAGAAGTGAGTCGGCCGTTGAATACAACCAGAAATAAAAGACAGAGGAGAATTGCTGATGTTTGGAGAGACCTTAGTGGATAGTTGTGTGAAGTCTCTCTTCTTGCTGTGTCCTATCTGACCACTTTGTGCGCTATGGTGTGTATATCGATTACTATTTATATACTTTGCTCTAAGCGTATTGCAGTGTATTGCTGTGTGCATCTCGGCTATGTTTTGTCGTCTGTGTATTCGTGTTAATAAACTTCGTTATTTGTTATTGAAGTCTGCTGACTGTGCCACCATACATCCAATACAACTAACTTGTTGATTTTGCGAACTTTGTTGAGGAGGTTTTGCAACAATATTCATCGATATTACAAGCTGCAATTATATTCTACGAACTTCAATTAAACTTGGTGGATTTTCCTTTGATATTAACATTCAGCTTCTAAAAAAACATAAAAATTCTGTCAACATAAAACCATTTTTTTACATTGAAAAGACATAAAAAATTATATTTATTCTCAGAAATCTCTCCCTTTTATCTCCTTTACTGTCAAACTAGACAGAGAAATTTGTTTCCGAAATCAATATTAGCTCCTTATCTACATCAAAAGCAAATGAATGCAAGAACCAGATCTATTAATATTACTCAATTTGCAGTAAGTTCTACCTCAGCATGCATACTTAACTACAACAAAAGAACAAAAAAAAAAACACAATGCACAATTTGGCAAAACGTTTTCACGCCTCGATTCATCATTCGGTAAAAAAGAACTTATTCCATTTTCTAAAAGCCACTCCCTGGAAAAAATAATCTGAAGTTATACCAATAATTTGAAAGAAGTGATAAAGGTGACATTATCAGCAAATAGAAGGAATAAAAGGGAAGGGAAAATTAATAGAAAGAACAAGATGGACGGTACCTAATTGTTAGGCTTAGCAATAGTGAAATCGGTTCTTTGTTAGATGGTGAACGATAGCGGTTGCTGTTACCGTCAGCTTCTTTTCTTTCTTTCAAAGTTTTTTTTTCTTTATTTTTTTTCTTTCTGTTTTCTTTTTTTTTCTTCGATGCATTAATAATCTCTTTTATCACGGGAAGTGATGAATAAAGAGTATACAAATTGACTTTTTTTTCCTTCGAGAAAGTAGGTCAGAGAAGCTTTTTTTTTACCAGTTAGTGAAGACAAAGATATTTTTTTATGCCATGATTTTTTTTACGTGTGGTTACATTTGACGTTGAAAAAAATGTCAAAAATATTCTGCTGTTGACAATTTTGATATTTTGATATAATTATATTTTAATAGCATCTCATTTTTTATTACTCTATTAATAAATTTCAGTAAAGTATCATTTATACGTTTATTATGGAATCAATGGGGAAAAAGTATAAATAAATAGATGAATACTTTATAAAGGATGAATTTAAATAAGCAATTTTGATTGTTTAAAATTTATTCACTTAATAGACTAATTTTGATTAATATTTATTCAATTAAAAGAATAATTTTTACATTTTTTTAAAGATAGCTATAACATTTTATTATATAATATTAAAGCAATTAATCAAGGACGAATTTTTGATTATTCACTTATTCTCATTATATACGAAAAACTAGAATTGCTTATCCCTAAACAATAGCATTTCATTTCACAAGAGGATTGTATAAAGATTATTAATATATGCCTTGTTGTTCTCATTAAATCAAATTACTCTATAATTTTTAATTATCTCGATATTTATATATTCTCAGGTTGCCAAATATGGAAAGGAAATATGATACACACTGTTATTATTGCTTTTATTAACATTCCAATTGGCAAAAATATAAAGCATAGTATCTGGGAAATGGAACGTCAATCAACAGTTTTTTCGATTCCTAATATTAGCTCACACTGTCCCTATATATATATATATATAATCTAGTTCATGATTTATATTCAGCCAATCAAATTCAAGAAAAATTTTTTGCAATGAATGATATTTGATATTAATACAGTTTTCTTTCAAATATTAATTCATTAATTTTTTATTAATTAATTAAAAACCAACTTTCTCACCAAAAACTTTCATTTCCCTGCCACCAAATAAGAAACGAATTCAGGTTATTTTTCCCCACGCTAATGAAGTTAGGATTAACATGTTTTCTGTCGATCATTTCAAACGATTCTGTTTATTTTCTTAATGTTCGATGCATTTTGAAATTAAACATTGCTAATTAATCGATTTTTCGGATTCATTTTGAAATACCTTCGAATTAAGATAATACAGAATAAAGAAAATTAAAAATTTCTTATCTCTTCAGCGTTATCCCGTAGAAAATTCACGCATTTACGTTACCTCAATTGGCGCTGAAAATTCTATGCCAGTTGAATGTGTACTGATTTATTTTCAACGAATAGGAACTTGAACTCTGGGAAAGCCCAGAAACGTTGCGTTTCTTCCATGTAAGTATGGAAATTTCTCCACCATTCCATAGGAACAAATCTTTATTTCTTAGCTTCTATTACACATTTTAGAGTGTAGTAAAAACCGTTGGCGACCTCATTATGTCGCCAATGCACTTATATCGCCAAAATGGGCAAATACGGCGATCTTCTGTTGTGAATTCCCTTAGAATTGTCTTTTCTCGCTGACGCATGATTCCATTACAGTTAATTTTATAGAATTAAACTATTTACAAATATTTATATTTACGCAACAATTCATAAATATTTATATCTAATTTACACAAAATTCAGAACAATATATACGAAAATTACACATTTAAAGTTCTAAGATTTATTTGCATACAAATAATCATAGGCGCCATTTTAATGCTCTAAAAGGAGGGGTGATATTTTCCCTTTTCGAAGCAACCCATCGGGTCACTGAGACATTTGCAATTAACGCTTCCAAGATGTTCGGGCGATCCCTCTGTGATTGGGTCTTAAGTAGGGGAGGGTAGGGAGTTTTTCGTTTTTCAATTTTCTCTGCCACTCGATCGGCTTGTTGCAATTAGAGACACTTCCAAGAGAATCTTCAGTTTCCTTTTCGGGGAGGAAAAGAAAGTAGCAAAAAATAAATAAATCGGAAAGAAACTCTCTCTCTGCCTCCCTCTTTTTTTCATTTCTTGCACTTTTTCCATGCCTGGATCTGGTCATGCAGAATGGAGCCATCCAGTCGTGGAAATTTAAAACGACGCTTTTGATTTTTGATATGTATATAGGACATTTATCGTTGAACAGAAATTATATATATATATAAAACTCTAATTTCAGTTGTAATTAATTTCCTAGGTTTTGTCTTAATTTAACTCTTCATGGTAACTTCCTTCTAAAATGTTGTTTTCTGATCCATTCCACTTTTCTTATTTAATAAATAAATTGAAGTATTAAAAAGATAAAGCGTAATTGAGTTCATATGCCCAATGGATAGATAATAAATCACTTATAATAACTAGATTCTTTTAAAAGAATCCTGCGTTTCTCTTGTCTTAAGATCAACATAAAGTTAATGCGTATAAGAATTTCTCTTAGGAAACCTACATGTCTGTGATTTATGAGAATATCATAGTATTCTCATAAATAGTATATCATTGTATTCTCTTAGTAACGCCTATAAGTATATCATAAGTATATTTTCATAGTAAAAGGCTATCTTAGTATATCATAGTATTCTCATAATAGTATCATAGTTACCAGATATAAATGCTTTTTATGCCCTTTTGCTTTTTTCTGATTATTGTGCCGCGCTGCTGGTTAAAACGAAATTAAAAAGTCAATATGTGTTTTCTCCATAATTGATTACCATTATTCTGCAACCTGTTTTCAATTCTCTCTCTCTCACTCTCTCTCTCTCACTCTCTCTCTCTCTCTCTCTCTCTCTC
>JAOUZG010017940.1:1723091-1735092 GCA_026289955.1 Argiope argentata | reverse complement strand
CTAAATGATGGCAATTTCAAGTCTTGCATTAATTTTGGAACACCCTTTGTTAGAGATGGCCTTTATATAAGGGTAAATGAGGGCAAATTCAAGTCTTGCATTAATTTTGGAAACCCTTTGTTAGAGATGGCCTTTATATAAGGGTAAATGATGGCAAGTTCAAGTCTTGCATTAATTTTGGAACACCCTTTGTTAGAGATTGCCTTTATATAAGGCTAAATGATGGCAAGTTCAAGTCTTGCATTAATTTTGGAACACCCTTTGTTAGAGATTGCCTTTATATAAGGCTAAATGATGGCAAATTCAAGTCTTGCATTAATTTTGGAATACCCATTGTAAGAGATGGCCTTTATATAAGGCTAAATGATGGTAAATCCATGTCTTGCATTAATTTTGGAACACCCATTGTTACATTGATAAGGTGGTTTATGTGAAAGGAGGATAAAAGAAAAAAAATGTTGAAAAAAATTCAAATATCCATTGATAAAATATGTTCCACACGTATTAAGTATAATAAAAATAAAATTTTAGGAACCTACTTATCTAAAACTATAAAAAAATGATGACTTTTTTATCATTTCATCGTTTTTCTTTCTTACAACAATTAATTATTTTCTTTCTGTTTATTTTTTTAGACTGCTGACCGAAAACAAACTGAAGGACGTGCGAAATAAGATGTTCGCCGGTATACCAAACCTGAAAACTCTGTGAGTAATCTTCCGAAGGATTAAAAATTAAGCTTACTGCTACTTCTTAATGTAAGGATCGCGTGAGGCAAGCCGCAGAAACTTCTCTCGACTCTAATGCGTCTTGCATGCTTCTTCGCATTTTGTTCCTGATTTGTGACAAGTGTTTTTGTGTCTTCGTTATTTTTTTCCTCGCAGGTTTTCGTGTGTACACACGATCTGGAGTCATTCATAAATCACTTGGCCAAGAAACGCGAGTAGAGTGCACGATTTGTTTTGAATTATCAGAGAAAAAAAACATGGTTAAGCCTGGAAGAAAAAAAAACATGGCAAAATTCTTTGGTGGAATTTCTGTCATAAATAAAAATATATACTTTATGACAAATTCGTGATAAGATAACATGTTTCTTGAATATGAAACTGTTACGAAATTGTTTTGATTTGTAGTTAATAAGAAAGATTAACAATTTATTTAAATATAGCATTTCAGTTGATTTATTTAAAGATCAATTAAGTAGAGAGACTCATTATTCCATTGAAAATCAAAATGGTATGATTTTCAGAACAAGCAACAAATAAAGAAGAATAGAAACATCTGCCTGGCACATAGCACAAAACAAGCAGCTGTTTTCTGTTTTTTATTTTTTTTTATTTGAAGCATTATCGTCTGCTCATCTGCATTATAAAACTGACAGCCATTTATGTTTATGATAATTGTTTGCATCGTTTGCTCTATTACACCAGCTATGATTCGAAGTGATTATAGTTGAATTAATATTTGGCCACAAATGCATTCTATTCAGTGGCGTTTTGTCCATTAAGTCTCAGCCGATAGGACATTTTTAAATTAATATTATATTAAAAATATGCTACTAGTCGATTGAAAATACAAGTTGTTTAAAAATGTGCTATTAGTTTAATTAATATTTGGCCACAAATGTGCTACTAGTTGATTGAAAATACTTGTTGATTAAAATTGTGCTACTAGTTGATTTAAAATGTGCTATTAGTTGAATTAATATTTGGCCACAAATGCATTCTATTCAGTAGCCGTTCGTCCGTTAAGGTTCAGCCGCTAGCACTGCTTTAAATTAGTATTAAACTAGTATTCTCTTTTTTAAAAAATAGTTTTTACTTAGTTTTTATGTTTAAAATGACAAGAAAAATTAAAAACGAGTAAAAAGGCAAAACAAAGAAATTTGAGATAGTACAGAACACTAAATGACACTGGAAAACATCAAAACTCGTTCGCTACACATAGTCAAGTGATGCATTTAACCCTTTCGTCCCGAGTGCCGCATATATGCGGCATCCACGCAACGACTGTTAGATACGAGTGCCGCATATACGCGCCATCAACGCAACGACTTCTGGGTACGAGCGCCGCATATACGCGGCATCCACGCAACGACTTCTGGGTACGACCGCCGCATACATGCGGCATCAAAAATATCTGTACAAGTGCCATCTGGAGTCGATGGTAACAACTATATTACTAGTTTTTACATATTTTATTACATATTTTGTACGTATTAGATTTACACTTTATATTTCAATAATTTTCATGTCGCTATTAATTATATTAATCATTTCATCGTTAAGCTTTGTAATTATATAAATACCTATGTTATCTATAATTTTGTATTTGAATAATTTTATAAGTCCTACCATATTAAAAATGTAAATATACTTATTACATTAGAGCAATGATTGATTTATTCAGCACAGTTCCTATTTAACACTTAGAACAACATATATAAAGAAACCACGCGCACTGTGCATTTTTCCGGCGCGAGGTTCCGTTCAGTGACGGTACTTCGGCGGACGGGGCAGCCGTAGCGAAAGGGTTAAAGGGAAACGAATGTTTTTTCATGTAGTGAAGTTTGAGTTGGTGATTTGGCAACCTCATTTTGGCTCTAGCTCATCTGATGATTCGTCTTTTTCTTCCAATCAAGACTTGCTTTTATTCTATAGATTTGTTTTTCTTCGGTTTTTTTTTTCACTTTAATAATGTTTAAATCACCAAATGTATCATCCGTTTGAGGCTTAAACGATACTTAAACTTGTTATTCGTTCAAATTCAATTACAAATTTCATGACATATTTCTATTTGTTATTCTATTTTTGTAAGATTAAATAGTTCAGCAGAACGAATATAACTTGAAAAGTTTGGTTACGAAAATCACGATTATTCATTTAAATTCAATAACAAATTTTATGACATATTCCTGATAATTATTCTGTTTTTGGAAAATTAAATAATTCATCTGAACTAATCTGTCTTTAAAAAGTTTGGTTTCGAAAATTATTATTGTTATTCTTTTAATTGTTAACTGTTAAAAAATGTTATTCTTTTGAATTCAATGACAAGTTTCATGAAATATTCCTTATTATTATTTATGATTTTGATTTTTTAGAAGATTAAATAGTTTGATCAAAGGAGTTTATCATAAAAATTTTGATTTAGGAAAGAAATCATATCAATTTTACAATTTTTATCTCAAGATTTTGGAAAGAAAAATAAACTTTCAATCGATTAAATATCAATTACAGTGATAAGTTTCTAACAAAGAAAAAAAAGTGGTCATTTTATGTTAAAATATCTGTGTTCTCAGTCTAGTAGAATATATCATTTGTTTAACCCTTTGCACTCCAATGGTGCCTCTGAGACATCATTCAAGACGTTTTATTTATTCATTTTTCAAATTTAATTGTTAAAAACGCCTACATAATGGTTAAGAGATGTAGATTAATTTCTTAAAGACATTCGACTTAAAAGAATTATGTATATTTATTTTTCATAGCAATAAATAAATCTTTGTATTAGGTGAATAATTTTACATCTAATTATTGTTCAGAGTAAGAAGGGTTGATTATAAAAATAAATCTCTAAAAAAATCATGGACATATTTAATAATTTTTTTTTCTTTTTTATAACTATCATTACTTTTATACTTCTTCTAAAATGCTTAAAAGTTTGCAACATTTCTCTCAATAACATTAACAGATGAATGATTTTAGTTTGAAGATCTATAACATGATTCGAATCATTTAAATGTTCCATATTTCCATTTGAAAGCTGCAAATAACATTCTACTGTCACTGTAATCTAATTTTTGTCTGTTCGTTCTCTCGTTCTAGCATGCTGCGGACCAATTTGCTCACCTGCATTTCGAACGACACTTTCAGCGGCCTGGAGTCCCTGCAATTACTGTAAGTGCACTTAGTTGTCCATTACCATTGACAGCCACCTTCTAATGACAGGCTACAAATCTTGCTTTTATCTGCTAATTACTCACTCAAGAAAATGGACGCGCTTTTGATAGTCGTGGCCAGTTATGATGAATAACGCCGCTAATATTTCTGTCCGCCTAAAGTGTTGATTGATTGACTGTGCTGACTGATTGTCTTGAAGTTAGATATTTGTTAGAATTAATCATCGGTGCGATACTGAGGTAAACGAATTTCATTCGGTAATGTTACGAAATAGGAGGGATGTTGAAATCAGGGTTTACATTTCGCTATTTTGGCACAATATACTGAAACTTTCCTTATGTGGGTGTCCACTAGTAATACATTTTACTAGATATTACAAATCAATAGATTATTGATTGATTGACTTTCACCTATTACTAAATCCAGTGATTAATTCTCTTATCAAATAAGGATGATGTTGAAATCAGGGTTTGCATTTCACTATTCTGACCTGATGTACTGATATATTGATGTTCCACTCACGAGGGTTTGGCTTATGTTACACCAATCAGTGCATTTCCAAAATGAGGATATTACAAGTCAATAGATTATTGATTGTTTGACTGTCTCCAATTACTAAATTCAGAGATTAATTTTCTTATCAAATAAGGGCGATGTTGAAATCAGGTATTACATTTCACTATTTTGACACAACATGCTATGTACTGAAACTTTACTTATGTGGGTTTCCACTCGCAATACGTTTTGCTAGATAAGGATATTACAATCAAGATTATTGATTGATTGACTTTCTCGAATTACTAAATCCAGGGATTAGTTCACATATCAAATAAGAGTGATATTGAAATCAGGGTTCGCATTTCGCTATTCTGCCATAGCGTACTGATATTTTACTTACGTGGGTTTTACTTACATTTCCACAATCAGTGATTTCCTAAGCGAGGATATTACAAGTCAATATATTATTGATTGATTGACTTTCTCGAATTACTAAATCCAGTTATTAATTTTCTTATCAAATAAGGGCGATGTTGAAATCAGGGTTTACATTTCACTATTTTGGCGCAACATACTATTGTACTAACACGTTTGTGTCCACTAGAAATACATTTTGCTGGGTGAGGTGGTTGGTTGGTTTGTATGGTTTATTGGCGCAAGAGCCATATTTAGCTATACTGCGCCAATCATACGGTAAAATAAGGACATACATTTAAAAGAGCATGAAAAAACATCTAAAATTTGTAGATAAAAATGAGGATATACGTAAGAATATTACAAGTCAGTAGATTATTGATTGATTGACTTTCTCCTATTACTAAATCTAGTGACTAATTCACTTATCAAATAAGGCTGATATTGAAATCGGGGTCTGCATTTCGCTATTTTGACACAATATACTGTTATACTGAAACTTTCCTTACGTGGGTGTCCACTAACAATTCGTTTTGCTAGATAAGGATATTACAATCAAGATTATTGATTGATTGACTTTCTCCAATTACTAAATCCAGTGATTAATTCACTTATCAAATAAGGGTGATATTGAAATCAGAGTTCGCATTTCGCTATTCTGACAAATGTACTGATATTTACTTTGCTGTATTGCTACATACATTTTAAGCCCACAATTTGATGATGTATTTATTAACCAATAGGCTTGAACTCTGTCAGTATTGAAGCACCCGAAACGCCCGATCGAGTGAAAAATAACAGTCGCCCCATTATAGTCCAGCGAAATTTTCACTTTTTTCTTTATATAGCTCAAAGGAAGTTTAAACATATATTTTCTATCCTACTTTTGGGGGGGCCAGCTTTTTAAGAAAGTGAATTATCTTTGCAATTGCTCAAGTGAGATATTTAACTTTAAAAAATGGAAACATGGACATTTCAGAATTCTGAGGTCCTACGATTTCATTGAAATTATAGGATTAACCATCTGATTAAACGTAGCGTTTTTAAAAATATATTTAATAAATTATTGCTGTCATAAAACTTTAATAATAAAGTCGCGGTTTCAGGGTTAGAAGGTTCTAGTTTCGAAATCCAATTCCTCTATAAATTAAACATTTGTGTGGGCCTAGCGCGCATTAAATTTGGCATCATAGATTAGATCAATTGTCCTTATGTTGGTGTGGTGTGACAGTTTGTGAGAGACAGTACTTTTAGGTTTTATTTGAAACAACATAATTCATGGCATTCAGGTGCTGCGAGATATAGTCTGGCCACAAACCTTTTCCGATACCATATTGTGTCTATAAGGCTCATTCTAATAGCTCGCGTAAGATCCTATACTTTTCATTCATGCAGTCAGAGTACGAGCTAATAACTTTCAGGTAAATAGTACGAATAAATATGAATTTAAATTAAAAGTAAGTTACAGTTGGGACAGATTTAATAATATTTACTCCATTTAAGTAACATTTTGCATGTGTTAAAGTATACTCATGCCCATAAATTAAGGATGATGCAAGTTCAGGAAAAGAAATAGTCGGAAGCAAAACAAATGTGACTTATTTGTAAAAACTATTTATTAAACAAAAGGTAAAGAGAAAAAAACAGATGATATATGTTTCGTATAATTAACAAATAGTTTCTTATTCACGATTTTGTATTATTTACATTATATTTCAAATCAATTTGCTTTTCAGGTCTTTGTACGACAACCGAGTTACCCACATAATGAACGGAGCTTTTGACAAGATGCCAGCTCTGAATACTCTGTAAGTATCAATCTTTTACTGGTGCAAGCAAGTCTCTTTTGATAAATAGGAAGAAAATAAAAAGAGAATTCTGTATTCCGAATTTTCTTTAAGCATTTTGTTATTCCTGTTCGCACAAAAATACCTGTATTAATGTATATTGTTCGGAGAGTTATTCCCGGGAATATTTAAAATCTGCAGATTATTTGCGGGGAAATTCGTTTATCTGATAACAGTATTTTGTTTAAAAGCACGAAATAGAATTGCAGTTATTATTGATATAAATAATTTAACTCGTTCTTCAGAAATATTTTCGTTATTTTCAATAACGAATTTTTTTATTAAAAATAAATAATTTTTAAATTAGATCTCTTTTTTTAATGTATCCGACTATGTTAAAAACACTGGTTTTCGACCACATTGGTGATTTTATTATTATCCTTTTTTCTTGTAGTTCAGAGTTTTCTCTTACCAAAACAGTTTATCTTTTGTTTCTAAGTGAATTAGGAAAAAAAGTTATAACGATTATAAAATACTGTACCGAAATAAAATAAAAATCGAAGTGGCATTCCGAAACCAAAAATGGCCTTCAGTTTACTAAATTTTTATATTTTCTTTTGGTTTTACTCTATAAAATAGTTTTATTTTATGTTGCTAGCTGTGCTTTAACATATACTTCCTTTGTTTCTTTCCGAAACATTGGAAGCATTTCTATTCGCTTGATGTTCTGTTTACGATCTCGTGATTGCTTTCCTAATTTTATTTTGCTTCTTTTCAATGACAAAAATGTGAATTTTCTTGAAATTTTTTGCAGTTTTTAACGTGAAATGCCATTTATAATGGGTGACCAAAAAATTATCGCTCAAAGAAGCGAAAATTTTCTGGAAATCAGTACAATTCTGGATATTCTAAAAAAGGGTACTGTAAGTGGAATTCCAGATAATTCTACTGATGTTACTATTACAAGCTCTTCAAAACTCAAAAGTAAAAACTGTTTTAACATTCCAGTATAAGTCAGCAATACTTCTACAATATATAATAAGCAAAGTGAATCCTATTTATGTGAAATTACGGGTTACAGAAATTACTGTGTAAGTGTTTACATGGAAAATCGCAAAATGCCAATGAGAGTTTCAATGGCATATTGTGAAACCGTACCGAAAGAGCGTTTTGTCGAGTCGCAAACATTGAAATTTAGTTTATTTATAACCTACTTCAATTTAATGATGGTATAAAAGGCTTTCTAGAAATTTCAAACAATTTAATATCGAGTACAAGGAATTTTATGCTAAATAGATTGTTGTTAATTGAAAATCGATGAATTAATAATTCTAATAATAAGTCGTCAATTTCGCCTGAATTGTAATTATCAAGTATACATACGTTTATTAAAATAAGTATTTAGACGAATCTTTACGTTTCAAACATTCCTGACTCTGAAAAATATGCATCTGAAACTATATATGTCTGTGAACATTATCTTTTAAGTAGACGCGTGATCCTTCAACAAATTTGTAATTTTTTATCAAATTCTCAACGGAATCTATTCATAGGAAGTTTATCTGTCTTATTGTGTAAGTGGTCATAGTAACCTCTAAACTTAAAGAGCTAGACAGATGAAATTTGGTTCACAATTTTAGCATTTAAAGAATAGAATTGAATCAAATTTTCAAGCGAATCCGTTCTTACGTTAACCAGCTGTCAATCTGTACTTTAGTATTCACTTAAACCCGCTAACTCAAAAATACAGAGACGGGGATACATGAGATTTGATACATGGTTTTTAGCATCTAGAGTACAGATGTATACCAAATTTGGAATCAAATCGATCAAAAAGTTATCGTCGCTAAGTGTGTGCTTTCATTTGCGTATAAAGGTAATAACTCGACAACAAAATATCTTGAATAAATGAAACTTGGTATGTGAACTAGTTAAAAAATTGCAGTATATTTTATAAAGCTATTGGTCGTCAAAGATTCTTCCAAAATTCCCATTACATTTTTCTCCGCTATGCTACCAAGCATTAAACGCTGATGTGCCCCTCTCTGAAAATAAAAATCTGAGCCATGACGACAATTTTTATGCGGAAGGGGGAAAAGATAACATCTTTAATAGGACGCATGTCAGAAAGTTTCGGGGGATGGGGAGCTGTCAAAGAAGCATACGCAATAATAAAGCAGTAGTTGTAAAAGCAGGTCAAACTTTTAAAAGCGCATCTGTTGTCAAAGATGCATACATAATAATAAAGCAATACTTGTAAAAGCAGGTCAACCTTTTAAAAAAGCATCAGCATTCAAAGATGCACACGTAACAATAAATCAATACTTGTAAAAGCAGGTCAACCTTTTAAAATCACATCTGTTGTCAAAGATGCATACGTAATAATAAAGCAATATTTGTAAAAGCAGGTCAACTTTTAAAAACATCCTCTGTCAAAGACTCACACGTATAATAAATCAATTCTTGTAAAAGCTGGTCAACCTTTTAAAAAACGCATCAGCTTTCGAAGAAGCATACGTAAGGATAAAGCAATACTGGTAAAAGCAAGTAAAAAATATATGCGATTAAAATATATTAATGAATATTGCCATTTATGCTTTATACATTGCGTACGTGATTTCAAGCTTCAATTATTCGTTGCCTTCAATTATTTAAAAATCCTTAACGAAAACAACATCATGTTCTCTTATGATTAAAAAAAAGCTATAAATTTTTATCGTCATTATTTACGAACCAAATAATTTTTTTTCTCCATATTCTAATAAAATAAAAATCCTTCGGAAAATTTAATTTGCTTTTCTCTGAAAAAAAATTACTATTTAATAAGCTTAGCTCTGAATTTTGAATTTTTAAATATTAAATCTCAAGGTGGAAAAATATATAATATTCTCCTTTGATTAAATAGCGAATTGAAAATGATCAACTCCCTATACCAGCTTTCATAAAACAAAATTTAAAAAAATGTTCACAGTTGGATTATTTTCTAGATTTATATTTCATAAAACTGAATATTGATGAGGATGAAAAATAATCTTCTAAATACATCCAAATCTTTTTTCATCGCTACTATATAAAAATAAATTAAAGTGTGCTTATTTTTTAAAAAATATGCTTATCCTAGGAAGAAATATGTAATTTAATAAAACTGTCGAGTAGCTCTTGAAGAATCTGAGGATTAGCGAAACTTTTAACGTTAAGGTAAAGAGATCCGAGAAAAAAAATGAATTTGAATATTTTATTTTATTTATTTATGCATTATTTATGAATAACTTCCATTATTTTAATCTCTTGAGTAAATTATGTTTGAAGCTGCTTCATCGTTACTTAAAAGTAATTTTAAGAAACAGGTAACGCTTCATTGGTGCTGAAATTATTTCATATTTTTAGTTAACGTTACATTTTTTTTAAAATATATTTTGAATCAGTTTTATTTTTTTTTCTTGTAAATTTGAAACAAAATTTTGTTTCGTGTATATTATCGAGAAGCGAGAAAATTTTTATTGCAACTGAAATTTGTTTTGAGCTTTATTAGCTTTACGAATTTTTTAGATTTTATTTACATAGTTTTAATGTAAAGTTATTTTTGTATCTGAAATCTTACTTAGTATTATAAAATTAATTTTCATAAACTTTCATTGAATTTTTAAAATTTTTTAGATGAATTTATGCATACATAAGTTTTCAATCTTCGAGAATTCGTTAAGATATTTTTTGATTAATCTGATTAATTTGATTTGATTCGATTCGTAAATTGATTTGATTTGTAACCGTTGAATTATTCGAAGATCTTTTTTTAATTAATTCGTAGCAAATAAGATATTATATTGTAAACTTATAATTAAATTAATGATACATTTCTTTGTTAAATTTTAAAAATATTTTTTAATTTTTAAAAATGTTGCTTAAAAAAGTCAATTCAATTAAATCAATATGAGACTTATACAAAAGTATTTGAATGAGTGTATTGATTTACTTTATCAATACATTCAAAAGTATTTGAATGAATGTATTGATTTACTTTAGCAATACATTCATTCTTTCATCATTCATACATCAATACATTCTCTTTTCCGTGTATTATTCATTTGATTTATAAATGAATATAAATAGAAATACAAAAGCCTATGTCAATAGAAATACAAAAGCCTATGTCATATTTCGACATTTTTTTCGAATCGCTAATTTTATTTCCATCCATGGTTAGTTTGATAGTAATGAAAAGAGATTAACATATATTTTTGACGCAAAATCATGAAGATCCTGACTCTGGTAACAAAACTGATACAATTTGAGTACTAAAATGAAGGTTCTAGAAAATACAAGAATTATGAAGGTTACCTTATATTATATATTGTCCCAATATATTAAGAGCTAGATTTGAATCCTTATAGAAAATTATATCATCTGTTGAGAAATTATAAAAAAAAAACAAAGCAATTATATGAAGTAAAGAAATCCCTTTTTGTAATGATCACAAAGGGAATTCACAGCAGTTTTACGCTGAATGTTGTTGTTCTGTGCTGCTATTTAGCTCTATCAGTACTGAAAGGCTCCAAATTCCCGTCCAATAAAGTTACGGTGGAGATTCGAGACGCCTAAGTGTCGCTGCGAAATTTCTTTTTCCCTTTCATTCAAGGTGATTGATTGAATACATAGCACAACACCATCTTGTGCCCTCGTGCCTATAACACTGTTATATAACCAGTTTTATATTTAAAAAAAACATAGGGAAAAATCTTTAAAAAGATAAAAATTCATAGTTAACACTCTGAATAATTTATAATTAACATGGCAATTACGATGGTAGATTTTTAAACAGATTTTAATGAACGATATTTTGACCTTATCTACTAAATGTCTTTAAGGAGCCTCGATATTTGTGAACGCGATTTATTATAGTTTGGATCTTGCCTCTAGAAAGGATATCAGATGTAACTATCCTGTACTCTTTTCGGGCTTTTCAGTGTGTTATAACAGAGTTAGCAACGCAATCAATGGCATAGTGAATTGGAGATCCTATCTCCCCTAAGCTCCAGCATGGAGTGTTAGGCTGATAGAATCACCGTAGGGAATGTCGGGAATAATCCATGTCCAGTGAAGAACGATTGGTGTGTGCTTTGTTCGTTAGAAACGCTCGTTCAGATGGGTTGAAGATAGGGAGTTTCTCTGATAACTCTCTAAGGAATGTCCGAACATTCATTTTATTAATAGCCTTCAATTGACTGGAATTTCCTTCGTAAATACCTTAAGGGATTTACGAAGGTATAGGGAATGTTTTTGTTGGTATAGGGATGTTTTTTGCGGGTATAGGGAATTTTTCGTATCTTTGGAAAATAAATTAGATTTTCTAGTGTTCTGAAGTAAGAGATCTCGGATATATTTTAGGGAATTGTATAGGGA
>JAOUZG010017940.1:1687998-1700425 GCA_026289955.1 Argiope argentata | reverse complement strand
ATATATATATATATATATATATATATATATAGTGTGTGTGTGTGTAACATTATCATTTGTTGTTAGCAGAAGGTGGTTTCGAAGACATAGATGACACTTTCAATATTTAAGTTCCTTTTATTCCATCACAGGAAGCAGGCCTTATATACAAGCGAAAGCGACGTGCACAACACAGAACGACACAAAACTTAACGACAAAAAAGTTGATGAAACTTTTATCTCTATGAATATATACTTTTAGATTTTTAATAGGGATCTTTGACACATGTCAATCACACGTACATCCCGTGCAAGGAAATCATAGGGATCTTTTAATGGAATGTGCTTAGCTGGATAATTTTTATCCCTTCACTCGGAGTGTGGGAATTTTCGATTTTTAGCCGAGTCAGGAATTTCACAAAGCTTCTGTCGAATTAATTAACTAGAAAAAGTGGAATAGGATCAGGAAATAAGATAATATTTTTAGAATGAAGTTACTATGGCTAAATTAAGATAAAAATTTGGAAATTAATAAGGGTTTAATTTCATTTTAAAATATCATTACATAAATGTGGGAACCAAAATTATAATTCATGATAAAAATTCCTATTTTACTGAATTCTTTAGTTTAGAGTTGCAACATATTAATCAATAAAATCTTTAATACGCTATAAAACATTGAAATTCACATATACAGTTTGTATATAGAAATTGTTTATAAATTAAATCCTTTATGCTATTTCACTACATAAATAACATGTTTAACTCTCGTTGCCAATAGAGCTTTAGGGGCAAATCCTTTGTACTGTGACTGTAACTTGAGATGGCTCTCTGAGTGGATCAAACAAGACTACATTGAGCCTGGTATTGCAAGATGTGCGGAACCACGCTCCATGAAGGATAAACTGGTTTTAACTGCTGCATCAGACGGTTTTGTTTGCACAGGTAAACAATTTTTGTTATTAAAAATTCATTCATCGGTTTAGCACGCCATCTATCTGTTACTTATAGCATCATTTATAATTAATCTTTTTCTAACAGGTAGTTTAAATTTTTCAGCAAAAGACTCTGGTAGACTTTTTTTCGATGCAATTACTGAATTATTAGTACTCATTGAATTAAATCTTTTTCTCGGTCAAACATCTTGAAGATAGGTTTGCCCCTGTTTTTACTGTCGCTTAATGGCAATGGTATATTATATGATATTATGAACACATTCTTACAAATTGTATTTCTCAAAATACTGTAAACATTAAAGTATAATTTTAATATTAATCTGCAGCACGTTCATTGGATTTTACTATTATACTAGCTTCTAATAATAGTGAACTTTTTGTCGAAATTACTGGGTTTTTTGGTACTTACATATTAGACCGCCGATCTTTATCTCCAAATTTGAATCCGTCGCCAATGAGTTGCTAAATCTCCAATGATGGCAAAAAACGCCATTTATTTTTAAAAAAATTTCAAACCATAATTGTCATCTGCCATTTTGTTGGTTTCGTTGGCGTCCACGTTTTATCGCCAAATTTGAATCCATCGCCAATGAGTTACTAAACCATTGGCGTCAACAGTCTAATAGGCAAGTATCGCTTAAAAAAAATCTCAAAATCGGTCGAGTTCCAAAACATTGCTTGTCAGCTAGAAAAATTGAAAATAAAAGTTTTAAAAAATATTATTAGAGAGAAAGATATATATATATATATATATATATAAGTCTCGTAATTTTTTCAAACCGGTTTAACCTGGTTAATGACTTAAATTAATTAAGACAAATAATCACTTAAAATATTAATGTTCTCGGATGATAATTTAAAATTTGCAACCGTGGATTTCATTTTGTTTTTATTATTGTATTGCTCTCTTTATAATATCTAGATTTATTTTTCATGGAAGAAGAAAGATCATCTTTAAGATTGCCTAAATCAGATTTATCAAAAACTGTTCATGTTAAGACATACGTTATGATATAATTTTCTACACAAGAATCTCATAGTCTATCCTTTTCCTTAAGCAACTGTCATCAAAATATTTTTCTATTAATGATTCATCTATATAATGATGAATAATTTTCTATTAATGATTTAATAGAATTATGAATATATGAGTAATAATTGATTGTCTATTTATAATTTTATATTTCCATTTCATTGATCCTTTCAGGGAAACCGGAAGCGGAGGTGTTGGCGAAATGCGATGCCTGCTATACTTTCCCTTGTCAAAACGGCGCCACGTGTAAACCAAAACCACTGCGAGATTATGAATGCATATGCGCACCTGGTTACCACGGAGCCAAATGTGAATACGTTATTGACGCCTGCTATGGAAATCCATGCGAAAATGGAGGAACTTGCAAAGTTCTGGAAGCTGGGAGGTTCAGGTAAATTTTGCAGAATCTATAATCATCTAATTAACCCCTTGAACGGTAATGGCGTGTCCAGCTCGTCGTAAACTTTCCTCAACCAACGGAAAATGGCGAGCTGGACTCGCCAGAAATTATTGAGGTTTGATGCTTTTTTTAGAGAAGTATGTGCAAGTCATATAGAGCCTATTGCTTTGATATACTTGTGTGTATGCTTCTGGTTGCCGTTAGAATGTAATTTGTATAAATATATATGTATAAATGTTGAAACACGTACTTACTTTCGTTTAAATACCATGTAGAACTGTAATATTTTTGTTAAACATTAATGAAGAATTAACCGACACTAATTATATATATATATAATGTGTAAAACAAATTTTATTTTTAATAACAAATTATTTGAGCAACAAAACCGTAAGCTTCTATATAAATCCCCCTCTCTTAAAACTAAGAAAATTAAATCGTCTGCCAGAGCAGTGCTGACTGAAAATAAATTGTCGTTCAAGGGGTTAAACTCGTTAAAAAAATATGGTATTAGGATAAAAAAGCATAACTCAACAATATTTCTTACGGAAATTTCCCAAAATCCCTTTATGATTTGTATGTTAAAAATCCAACAAGATTAATAACAGATAACAAGCCTTTATTGTAATAAAACACAACCGAAACGCATCCTAAACAGCATTTGCAATAAATAACAACGCACAAGCAACAAATCGCTATTCAATACCTACAAATACACAAAGCGCTCAAAGCGAACTTGATGGAGAGACTTCGCTCAACTACTCGCTTGAACTCGACTCCATGTACTGTTTATTAAATTTAGCTGTGTCTTTTGGCTGTTTTATAGTTTCCGTAACAGGGTAAAAAGCTTCTAGAAAGATGGAAAAGAATATTATAGCTTCTAGAATCTTCGATTCTGTCGCCAAATTCGAGATTATTGATTCGATGGCCATTCATCATCCACTAGAGCTATCTTTAAAAACTGTCTTATTTAAAGGGAGATTTATTTCCCTAAGAAATAATATTACAGATTCCTGAAAATATATGCCTTGTGTTATTCTAATTAATCATGAATAGTTTAAAAGATTGTGTATATGTAAATATGACACACACTACTCAGACTAACTTTGAATGTCTGATTGTTTTCTAGTAGAAGATGATGCCCCACAATATTACGAAGATAAATTTATTCTATTCTACGGTATTCAGAATGTCAACGTCATAGGGATATTGTGTAATATCTCTTGTTATAAGATTAAGACCATCGTATATTACTAAAAACATTGATGAAAACGTTGAAAAATCAATGTTGAATGTATCTAACATTGCAATGGCTTCTGAAATTTTTCTTTAAATGAGATTGGATTGTTACCCCTATGCAAGCTTGCATTACTAGTTATAAATTTCTGCTTCAATTAAGTTTGTGTATCTCGTCCTTACTTCCTTTCAAAACATAGACTAAAAGTATATTTTCCTGTTAGTATAATTATAATTTTTTTAGAATGATAAACTTCGCAACTGAATAATTATTAATGTTAGCTTCACACATATTAACTTAGAATATCTCTTATTCTCTTGTATCTACTCTGTCAATGATGGTATTACTTTGAGTATTAAAAAATTTTAAGTTAAATTAACCCGTTAAACAAGCAATTTTCCTTTATATAGTTGCCATTGCCCTGCTGGCTACGAGGGAGACAGATGCGAGACCAACATTGACGACTGTGTGGACAACAAATGTGAGAACAATGCCACCTGCGTCGATCTTATTGAAGAATATGAATGCAGGTGCAATCCAGGATATACTGGTATGTATTTCCGAATCATGAAACGCTAAAATTAGCCGCCTTTGGCGATCATCTTGGTCACCTAAAATATTAACTGCATGTGACCTATACTTAACTTAATGTTCATGATTCCCTTAACAAAGCATTTTTAAGTATTACAAGACATTACTCGTTGTTATTTCAATAAATTTACACCTGCTCAGTTTATTATGTACATGAACGTTCTTTTAATAGAATTATGTTCCATGAGGATATGGTGCTATTCGAAGCATAACTACTTTAGTAAACTATTGCCTAATTGCACGTTTTCTTTTGCAGTATGATAACTTCACCTTCTTATCCCACTTGTAAACTGTTCAGATGATATACAGAATGTTTCTTGTCCATACCATCAGCGCTGAAAGAATACATTAAAAATGCTTTGAATTCAATTACAATGAAAGTTTTATTAATAATCATGCAATTTAAAAAATATCAAAAATATACTAACAATTGAAAGACTATTAAATTAACATCATTAAAAAGTTGATTTTTAAAATTTAAAATGTAAATATTTTGTAAAAATAAAATCTAAAAAATTATATATTTTTTTAAGTTATTGTATAAAAAAGCAAAATCTTTTGTAATTTTAATTAATTAAATTTAAAAAATTCGTCTCGAATTTCACATTTTTGTTCCTAAAATTTACTTACACTAAATTTGATAGCTGTATCTCGAACAGTGCCCAGTAGAATGCCAATGCACACACATATGGAACAGGGCCTGACTAAGGGAGGGGCATACGGGGCAATTGCCCCAGGGCCCCGCTTATGTGGGGGGGGGGCAAATTGAATAGAAATTTTATTTTACGTTTTTTTTTTCCTTTAATAAATGTTTTTCATTACTAAAATATTAAAGTAGAGGGGGCCCCAAATATAAATATTGCCCCGGGCCCCAACTATGCTTAGTCGGGTCCTGACATGTATATATGTATGTATTCTAATATACGTACACCTCCTCTATTTATTATGTGCATGAACGTTCTTTTAATAGAATTATGTTTCATGAGGATATAAGCTATTCAAAACATAACTCCCGTGGTAAACTATCGGTACTTACGTATTAGACCGTCCAAATTTATCGCCAAATTTGAAATTATCGCCAATGAGTTGCTAAACCGCCAATTATGGCAATCCGGCAATGGTGTAATCCATTGATCTTTATCACCAATTTTAAATCCGTCGCCAAAAAGTTACTTACCCTTTGGCGATCGTTGTCGAAGACGGTATAATACGTAAATACCGACCGATAGAGAAGTCTCGTGATTGTTTCAAATTTGTTTAAATTGGTTAATGACCTAAATTAACTATGATAAATAATGACTTAAAAATAACAATGTTCTCACAGAACAACTTGAAATGTAAGATCGAAGATTTCATTAATTTTTTAAAGTACTTTTTTATTTAAACTTTGTATTATTAAATGAAAAATTATTGGAGGAATGTTGAAATTTTACCGTTGATCTTTATCGCCAAATTTAAATCCGCCGCCAATGAGTTACTAAACCGTTGGCGAGGACGGTCTAACACGTAAGTACCAAACTATCTTCTAATTGCATAACAACAACATGTATTCTTATGCATATGTGTGTGTGTCACGGCTTATGATGGTATTATTCAGAAAACTATGCAAAAAACTGTCAGAAAAAGATAATGTTTTTATTTCGTATAAGAGAAAACAAAGAGCAAAAATATTGTAATCATCAAAAAATTATGTAATGAATTCGAGGAAATAGAAATGGAGTAAACTGATGGAATCTGGTATGTGATTTCTATTCTAAAATTTTAGAATTATATTACATCCGTTCAAAGAAAATTTGTTCAAGTACAATTGCGCCCACTATAATGCAAGAACATAACAAAAAACTTAAAAAGCTGAATATAATTTTATCATCAATATCGCAGACCACATATCAAATCATAAGTTGACCTGTTGTATAATATTGTACAATATTGTTCGATAGTATATGATATTAAACAATATTCTACAATATTGCGAATATTGTTCAATATTTGTGTTCTACTAGGGCTATCGATTTATATATTTGCGTGTATTTGAGATTATAATCTTAGCTGACAGTATAATCATCATCTTAGATAAATAATATACATAATTTGGCTATCAACATTTCTTCTTGCTATATTTACTAGCTGCTTAGAATGACTAGCTATTCACCCTTATATAAATCTTGTAAAGTTAATCAACTCTGATTAACTACATCTTCCCGCACCAAAAGAAATTATTATTTCAAATTATACATGCACAATAAGTAGAGCCTTTTAAACGAGCTATGCATGTTTAGTTTCAAAATTAATTGGGGAAATCGATGCTGTTGTTGAAGATGGGGTACTGTGTTAAAATTTCATTTCATAGTATCTGTCGAAAATGGATGCAGTGTTGGTGTAATGGAGGCAAAACATGGTGTAATCGTTTTATTTGTTTAGTTTTATTATTTATTATAAAGTGCACAGATTAATAACCATAATACCTCATGTCTTATCATTTTTATAATTAAACTGAGTTTAAATTATAATGAGAGATTTTGTCCTGTTTTAAGCAAACTGCATTATTTGTGCTTGAATTAGTAAAAGTTGTATATGTTGAATTCTATGTAAAAAGGAATATTATCATAAGATTAAGCTCATTTATAAAAGTTTCATTTTGCATTTGGAAATCTTTCTCTTCCAGGTAATTACTGTGAGAAAAAGATCAACTTTTGTAGCAAGGAATTCAACCCTTGTAAGAATGGAGCAACTTGCATCGATGAAAATTACTCTTACAGGTAATCTCTACTTTTCTCTGTTGGTGCTTTTTCATAGCTGCCTTTACATTATTTCATGGAATAGCGTGAACAAATATAAATTTACTTGACGTTAAAATTACACTAGGAATCTTATTATTAATTAGGCATTCAAAAAATATTTGATTAAAATATATATATATTTTGCAAAAAAAAGATAATAATAAAAAAATTAATTTTAAAAAATACAGTTAAAATAATTATATAATATTGGAAGTAAACAATTTAATAAGCAACATTAAAAAGATTGCAATTTTATAGTATGACGGAAAACGAACAATCAACTGTAATATTAAAAAAACACAAATGTATTTAGAGAGCGCTTATACTGCTACAACTAAAATACAGATGAACGAAAAGAAAGTAGAAGTAATTGTTATCCAAAAGAGTTAATTCTAAATCAAACAAATAAAAAACAATGTGAAGCAAACTATCTGAACTTAAAAATTAAAATTTCTAATGATAAAACACAAGTGGGTATCTATGATAAAAGAAATGATTTTATGGTGTTTCCTTTTGACATTAATTTCGGGGATTTTTCGGGTCACAATTGGGTTTTGTATTCAGACAATAGTTAAACCCTTTACAGAAAAAATCCCTTTTTTGGAATCCCTGCCAAATGGTAACTCTTGAAAAAGTCATCAGGCCGGATTTTTTATTAATTTGTTTCTTCCTCCGAATAACTTGATATTTTTCTACTTAAGTTTTTTTCTACTTTTGTTATATTATATAATATGCCATGCTATGCATGAATTTGGATTAAAAACACATATAATAACTTTTTATTCGAACAATATAGACCAAATTCATGCATCAATTAAAGTAGTTGTGTTATCTTTTTAAAGCTTTAACCGTGAAAAAGATTTAACTGTTTAAAATTTAACATTGAATACAACCAACAAAAACTAAGTATTTAATTAGATTTTGAATAGCAAGGAAGCATTTTTGGCACTATCTTCATAAGGCAGATAACATCCATCTAATTGAAGTGTCACTTTTGTCTAGTGCCTAGGTTACTCGCCTACAAACCCTAGCGTTGGGAGTTCGATCCTAGGGCAATCTGCTCGCTTACTTTAAAGATAAAAATCTAATTATTTTAATTTATCTATTTAATGACTGTAATATTTATAATAAAGATAAAATATAGTTACATGTGATAATTATTTTTTATACCTAATCATTTAAGAAAGTGAGAGAATATAATTTTCCATTTTGAAAGGCAATTCAATAAGGTTTGATCACTGAATTTCATATATACTTGTAGAAAAATACGTATTATGAAACATATCTGAAAGCCGAGAAGAATCATATTTCTTTAAATACTAATTGTATACAAAATTTTCGAAGTTAATAATCCTTATTATCTAGCTAGATTTTTTTCAAAATAAGTATTTATCGGTCAAGAGTTTTTTTGGAAAGAACTTAAATTATAAAATTTTTAAAACCCAAATTCGTAAATTGCACTAGATGTCAAAAATGTCAAATTCGTAAATGCACTAGATGTTACAAAAGTCTTATATAATAAAATAATTATTTTTAGAGCTAATTAACAGTCAGTATTATAAAACAAAGTATTAACTATTAATATTACGGGTCCTAAAAAAAGTAATTATTTACGAGGTATTATTAACAGTATCCTCTTTTAAATATCCATTCTCAGCAAAAAACTGAAGTTCTGACACAGAGGTATCACGTCTTCCCCGTGATTTGGGCATCCTGGGTTCGAATCCCTGTTTGGGCATGGTTATTCTATCTGTGATATGTTTCAGTGTGCTCCCCTGTAAAAAGGGGCTGTGCAAACGAATGTGATGCATGATTAGTTTTTCTGTTTGTATTGTCTACTTCTGTAAGCCTTGTATGATAATTAGTGGTGCACGGGGATTTCCAACTGTTCAATAAAAAAAAAATTCTCAACAAACATTTATATATATTTTTTTTTGTTCTTTTAGCTGTGCATGCTCTCTTGGCTTCACTGGCGAAAACTGCACTATCAACATAAACGACTGCCTGGACCATCTCTGTCAGAATGGTGGTACATGCATAGATGGGATCAATACTTACAGGTGCCAGTGCCAAGATGGGTTCTCTGGTGCCTTCTGTGAGCTGGAGAACATGGTGGATCTTCTGTACCCGCAGACCAGTCCTTGTCAACATCACGACTGCAAACACGGCGTCTGCTTCATGCCAAGCAACGCCAAAGACTACATATGCAAGTGCTCTCAAGGCTTCACTGGAAAGCGTTGCGAATTCCTCACCAGCATCAACTTCCACGATGGCTCCTATGTAGAGTTGGATCCTCTACATACCAAACCCGATGCTAAAGTTTCGATAACATTCGCCACTGAGCAAAGCTACGGGGTCATGCTCTACAATGGCGAGTCTCAGCATTTGGCCGTAGAGTTATTCAGGGGTAGAATCAGGGTGAGCTACGATGTTGGAAACTACCCTGTCTCAACCATGTTTAGTTATGAGACGGTCTCAGATGGAAATCCACATACGGTAGAGTTGATGCTGATCAAAAAGAATTTCACTATGAGAGTGGATAATGGAACGTCGAGAACTATTGTTAATGAAGGGGTGAAGGAATACCTGGAAGTGTCGTCCCCCCTCTACATTGGAGGAGTGTCGGAAGAGGTAGCCAGCAGTGCTCTGCGTCAGTGGCATCTAAGAAATACATCGAGCTTTGATGGTAAGTGTATGATTTTAATTGAAAACAATACATGCGAGATTTTAAAGAAACTACAATACTAAAATAAATGGTTGTTTGAAAGTTTTTATTTAATAATTTTTGCATAGAAACCATAATGGTAATTGTCATGGTAAAGGTCCCGCTATAAATAATTTTATTATAAACTAGCCGCCTTTGGCGACCAGTCGGTTCCCCAGTATTAATGCTCGCTAAAGTTTGCTCGCTAATATTTTATGTAGCTGTGTCTCATAACAGGTTTTTCACCAAAATATTTTTAAACCAAACAAATTTTGATAATCATATAATTCATTTAGAGTATTATTTAGTATTATTTTTATCAGATGTTCTGTTTATTGTACTATTCATCTTTCTCTTTCTATACGAGCAATGATTGTCCCGGAATTGATATTTTACTTTAATGGTGGAGAGAAAGGTCTAAAATTCTATGTTTTTAAATAATAGTAAGATTCAAATTTTCATAAATGTAAACACACTAAACAATAAAGACACAATTGGTTTTCAAGAGATGCAAAAGCTTAAAAACAGCTTGGAAAATTCCTCGCACAGACGAAATAATGGTGATACACACACCCTTCTTTTGTTTTCTATCCTTTTTTTTCACTACTTTTCTTTCTATAAAACCTTTTTTCCCTTTGTTATTACTTTTTTTCTTCCCTGCCCAGCCTTTATTTTGAGCAGGCATAGATTAAATATTCATACCTACTAATAATAAAAGCAACTATCTTCTTTCTTTTTTAAACATCCCGTTATCTATGAATGAAAACCAACTGACTTCGCGTATTTCTTTCTAAACAAATCATAATTTATTACTTCCTGCTATCTAACTCAGTTGGTGTGGGGGAAGGAAATGCAGATTTTTGGCGGGAAAGTAAGAAAAGTGTCGTTTTAACTATTTTCCACGCATTTTTTTTTAATTTTTTCTCTCCATAAGAACCATCCTCGTGTCTTAACGAAAATATTTAAAAAAAATTAGCCGAATCGGTCGAGCCGTTCTCCAGTTTTGCTCTTAGCAACGCATTTCGAGTTGCATTTTTATTAATATAGATAGCATTCATTTGAAAGTATTTGTTTTCATACTTACTCTTTTATCTGGTCCGGGATGGCCTGGTTGGTGGAGCATTGGACTCGTACTCCTTAGGTTACGGGTTCGAAGCTCACTGACCAAAAGATTCCCCGAGTGTGTGACGATTGGGCTCGTTAAATCTGTTCGTGGTCGCAAAGTCCTCCATATCGAGAGTAATATCACTGGGGGTACTGGGTCAGAGGTGATCGTTCTCTGTTCCAGGTCTAAATTACGATCTGAGATGTATGAATGAATTTGCGTGAATGTAGTCCTCCCCCTAAAAATGGTTGTGACATGTGTGTAGCTAAGTCGTACTCTTGGCCCTAGATGGCGCTACTTGTAAAGAGACGTATATATCCGTTTTAAAAATCTGCTGATATATCAGTGGGACTTGTCCATGGCAAGTGCCATAAGTAACAACAGCAACTCTTTTATCTTCTCATCTGTATGTTTCTTTTTACAAATTTCTGATGAAGAAAATGAATGCATAGGCATGATGAATGAAAATGTTAAACTAACAAGTTTCTGTCCCTAACTATAAACATATTTAAACACTATTTGTACACAACTGTTTAACTGTTATAGCATAGCAACGTAACAAAATTGCTAACAAGAAGTATAAGAAAATTTTCTTAAAAAATAAATTTAATATTTAAAAACTTTAATTCTCTAATAGAATTTTTTATTCGAGATTTTTCTATTTTACGTCAAAAAATAATTTTCTAATGTCATGAAATCATTATTAAATTATTCAAAAATAATTTTTAAAAAGATATAATAAAAACTCCTGCCAATGCAAGCATAATTACCTCATACGCGGAATTAGGGAAATGGTTTTATTCATTTATAAAAAAAAATCTGTTTATGAAAATATGAATTTGTAATATAAATTCTTGCTTATTACAAAAGTAATTTATTTAAATTATCCACTTACTAATAAACATTAAAGTGATGCCTAAAATTAGAGTTTTTTAATATTAATAATCAATATTATGGTATTTAAAATATATTTATTATTCTATTTATAAAATCTAGGCATATTGTGTGTTTTTTATGAAAGCTAATCATGAATATATATATTTTTTCTAATTATATTCATTACCATAACGGAAAAAAATTTCATTTATTTCATAAGATTTAATTGTTTTATGAAAGAAATAAAGTTGTTATTAAGCTTATTATTAAAATTTTATTGCATTATTTCAAAAGTATGCTCACAAAAAATATACCACAAAAAAGCTTCTAAACTCATAACAATGTCATTCTACAATTAATAAACTGAAATTTTACTGATAAATACATTAATTATTTATAATCGTTTGAATGAATTTAATTAGTGTATATCATATAGATTAAATCCGAACAATTGGATTTAATTTAGGTATTTTATTCATAATTTTTACACTTAAGCAGCGATTAATTCCATGATTACTTTTTTTAAATATATGCCACGAATTTTGCATGAATTTTTGATTAAAGAGCTCGCATAATAAATATTCACATACACGAATAAATAAATAGTCAACACTAATTTGTAGATTGTAAAAATGCAACATTTATTTTTTTAAAAAAATCGTTTGCTATTGATGTATTATCTCAATATGAAATAAACTAAATAAATATATAATTAGATATTTAATAAATCTTTTGCAAATGATGTATTAGCCAAATATGAAATAAA
>JAOUZG010017940.1:1664667-1683404 GCA_026289955.1 Argiope argentata | reverse complement strand
TTTTAAGAGCATTGCCTATTTAGAGAAGACAACACTAAGATGCAGAACCCTTTGTTTCTGCGATTATTTATAGATTCAGAGCTAATTGCTGGAATCGAAAATTAGTTGCCACTGCCCCATTAGATTCACGTGATGTTCCTGAGGTAGGCATAAACGTCTATTGCGTGCAATAGTTGGTCACGTATGAACGCTGCTTAAGCTTTCGTTTGATTCGATTTAAAGATTCAAAGATTTATTTTTACAAATTTGATTTTTAAGACCATTGCCGTCTTAGAGGGTCATTTTAGAGCAGACAACACTAAGATGCAGAACTCTTTGTTTCAGCGCCCACCTGTCAGAAGGAGCAGTACCGGGAATTCCTGGAGGAAAATGGTTGCCGCTCCACCAAGATGATCAAAATGGCCAACTGCGTCGGTTCCTGCGGCGATCAGTGTTGCAGGCCACAAAGAATCAAGCGACGCAGTGTGCGCATGGCGTGTCCGAACGGCACCAAGTACACAACACAAGTGGATGTCATCAGAAAGTGTAAATGTGTTCAAAAATGTTAATGTCGATTTCATGTCACTCCCTTTAGTCGCATGGTGTTGCTCAGCATGCGAGGGATCAGCAAGAATATTTCTAAAAAAAAGAATAAAAAGTAACGACTTTTTTCATCAGGGCGCTCATTTTTGTGTGCAACGTTTTATGCAAGTTGGAAATTAGAATTTTTTCCTTCCCCCGCTTTTTCTTTTGTTCAAAGTGGACAATTTGACCAGGAAAAACACGATGGACTTTGCTTCGTAGATGCGTAAAAGTTGTATTATTAATATTATTGTGTTTTTTTTCGTTCTGACTGGAATATTTCGGTCTGTTCGGTGATGTTTGATACATTACTAATACACACATAAATGTATTGATCTGCAGTACAAATTCAAGGACAATTTTACATGTTATTTGCTGTAGAGGAGAATCGTTTCCATAAAGTTGTCTTTATAGTTTGTTATTTTATTATGTATTGCGAATCTTAACCACTGCACAAATAGCGCACATGCCAACAAAAAAAAATAAAAAAATAGTAAAAAAAAACTGCACTGGTGGATTTGAATATAAAAAAATGTTATCTTTAGGTAATTGTTTCTGGGTGAAAAATCTTAGAGTTCTAACAGCGATGCGATATTTCCCAAGTTTAAAATATTAAATTCCTAACCGATGTCAATGACATTCAAATTACCGTGAACTAATATTATTCCAAAATGTAAAACTTTATATCGGTTCCCAAGATGGAAATTATCTAAAACAATATTCTTTAATTTAGTATTTTTAATTGCTTTTTGAGTTCTGTACTGCTTTGTACAACAGAGCAAGCATTTATATTTCTACTTGAAAAATTCAGCACATATTGTTTCATAAAACAACTGAACTAACTTGGTTAACACCTAATTCTGCTATCATAAATTGGTTCTGATAAACTCAAAAGCATTGAATCAATCTGTTAAATGCGTATGTATAATAAATTATTGATTGAAAGGAATATGCTTATACTTTGATCATCAATCCTTGTAACTATAGAGGAGATGGGATATCTTTTGGTCAGAAGGTTTTTTTAGATCGCACTTCCATAATAAAATATAAAACTAAAATGGATAATAAAAGTCTATACACATAATTTGATAAAACATTCTATCTTTATATACGTAATTAAAAATCTTTGAGCAAATATTGCTGAAATTCCGGGCCTCATCTGTTAAAAATTTCAAAATTGTGTGAAGAAAGCGAACCGATTGTTTTAAATAAGCACAGAATAAATCACGCATAATCTTATAATATGATAATGAAATACTGGAATATAATATATATTAAGGTATTGTCCTTCTAAATCAAATCCATCTGTGCAGGTTTTTGTGAAAGTTATACACCATCATATAAGGATAGATTTGACACAGTTATTTTCTTCAATGAAATCTAGTCTTTGAATTTTGAGGTGCTTTTTGAATATAATTATCGCCTAAAGATGCACAACTAAAAAGCGATGTAAAATAATAATTTTGAAATAGTGCTAGGGGTTGTATGCAAGATGTTGGGATATTATGTTATATTACTTAATAACTTTTTGTATGAGAATTAAAGTTCAGGCATTTATAAGTCAGAAAAAAGTATAATCGTCTATGTATCGAACTTAAACGTATTGGGGGAAATAAATTCGATATAGAGAAATTTCGATATACGGAAATATGTAGCCTGATTTGAATTCTTTTATTTGGCATCATCTTTACCAATTTTGATATTATTTCATTACTATTGTTAAATTTTACGGATTTAAATCTCTCAGGAACTTTTCGGACACTTTCAAAGGCTTTAATAATGGAATTGGGATTTTCAAACATACTTATCAACTATAGACTTCTATATCTTTTATTTACTGAGTTCCATTGAACGTTTTTTAGATTTTTATTTAAAGACCGTGTTCTATAAATCTATAGGCTACGCAGAAATACTAAGGCAAAACTTTTGTTCTGATTTGAGAAATGGTATCATATAATTGAAATTAAAAACATCTGTGGACGTCTATGTCTGAATTTCTGTTGTATTAAGAATCCCTGGAACACTTTCTTGGCTAAGAGATAGAGATAATTTATGTTCCTTCTTCTGATCGAAATCCATTGGTGCCTTTTAGAATATAATAAGATAAATTATATTTTGATGCAAAATTTTTTATTCAAATTATAGAATTTTTTTTTGATGAGAATTCGAAGTTCCTCAAGAAAATTTGATATATATATGTTCTTTTGACTATAATTCATATCCTATTCCTCTTAAAAGAACGATTTTAGATCTTTTGTATTCAAAAACATTAAAAGGAAATAATAAAGGCTATAGTCACATCTTTTTGTACCATTAATACCTTGCTACAGTACTATATCATTATCAATCTCATTGACATTATCTCCTATTAAAAGTAATGATTTACAATATATCTCTATATATTAACCACAAGTAGTGGCGTAGTTTTTGATCGTGTGGAGATGTTAAGTGGTCGACAAAAGTTTTTGGTTCGCCTTATGTCCTTCTTAAAATGGTGAAAATTACTTACATAGTTAGTTGAAATCTTGAAAAATTGATTATTATCTATCATTAGACAATCGTAAAGCTCTCAAAATTGCTGGAATATTGAAGACTTGGTTCTATAGATGTTCTTTTATCAGATAATGCGATTAGAAATTAAAAGCAGTCTGTATATCAATTTAATTCATTGAAATTATTTAACTTTTCTTCCTGAATTATTTTCACCTATACAAGTACTATAATTTGATAAAAGCCCCCCCCCCCCAAAAAAAAACGTCACCTTATTTTTTAATCACAATGGAAAATGCTTATATGCAACATTTACACAATATTCCCATGCAACATTGTCCATTTGTTACATGCAAGTTTAGTTTGTTATTGAGTTACTTTTTTGGACCAAATATAAAAGGTGGAGAAAATATACTTTTAATGTCACTTCGCCCCTCTATTTCCAAAAAGCACCTCATAATCCAAAAACTAGAATAACTGTCACTTTCAACAATAACTGACTAACTCTCTGTCAATTTTAGAAGAAAGATATGACAGCTATATAAGGTACAGGGTGAAAATGATTTAAAATATATTCATGAATCTTAATTTTAAGACAGGGATTCTTTAGAAGAAATGCCATTTTCTTACTTTGTGTTGTGTTATGTGATCGACGGAAATATAAAGTAGGCATACTTTTTTGTAAATTGTTCTCGTGAAAAAAATCTGCAATTAAATGTTTATTGATCTAGTGTTAATTGCTTATGAAATGCTATGTACATAGTTAAAAAGTTTTATTATTGTTTTTTTCTTTCTTTTATAATATTCATCGTAATGTCATTAACATTTATCTCACAACAAGCATGCTTTTTTAAATATATACTCGAATGGAAGTTTCAATTTTTGCATGATAATCTTTTTATTGTTACACAATCAAATCTTGATGTGAAATTCTCAGATAAAATTTGATACCGCTACATAAAACTGTATTTTGAATTAAAGAGTATATTCCTTTTGAATTCTATTAATTCATTTTCAGTAAAATATGTTTATTTTTTATTTACAAATGTTAAATATTAAAATTCGTTGTAACAAAAACAACTCCCAAATTTTTTTAAAAATTTAACAGACTGTATACAATTCTAGTTTGTTCTTTCATTTAAATTTGATACACTTGTTCATTTAAAAAAATATTTAATTATTATTTCTAAATTTAGAATAGTAAATTTTTGGTAAAATGTTTGCTTCTTATAACTTCGAAATAAAAGTTTATAATATTGCACTGAGAAACGTCAATAATTTGGAGTTTATTTGTAAATCTTATGAAAATGTAAGATTCTTTGAAAGATTTCGAAAAATAAAGATTTTCGAACTTTTTTTATTCAAAACGTCATGTTTTCTGTAGCTTGAAAATCGTAATAAGATGCTCGTTGAAATTAACATAATGAAAAAATTTTAACTAAAAATTCTTATACATTTACAACTAATTTTGTTAAAAATTCTCTCTTTATATTCGAAAATCAAATTTTATACTAAATTTAAAAAAAGAACTTTACACAATTAAGCGGAGATAAAAAATTGAAAAATTCTGAATCAAGTTCCGTTATTTGGAATTTCATTGGTTAATGTTCGATTCTGTAAATACTGCCAAACGATTTTTTTTACATTCAAAACATCTGTTTTTATGTGGATTTGAAAATCATAATAAAACCCTGATTGAGCTATAATAATTTAATTATAAATATTTGAAAAATTCTAATAGGTTTTTAAAAACAAATGGAATAGAATTTTTTTAAGATATAAAATAGAATAACGCCGCTTAAAAGAACATTTCAGTAATTTTCTGCACAGTTTTTGCTTCCAATTAAAAAGAGTCCGAGTTTTTATTCTACTCATTGAACAAAAAGTAATTATTTTTCTTTTTTAAGAGAAGTGTTTCATATTGTATTATCAATTCGTTTTTGTTGACTTTTTTACGTTTTTTAATTTTATAGTTTAGCTGTTAAGTGCCTCATTTGATATGTAATCTTTTTGGTGTACATTGTATTTCATGATACTGGGCATTTGTACTGCTACTAGTAAAAACTTCAACTTACTGCACTGTTGTTACTGACCACTGTGTCGATCACTCTGTACTAAGATCAATCGTGCTTAGTGCTCTTTGTGCATAATTTATATTTAAAGATTCATTTTTTAACCAATGTGTATATTTGTGCTGCACCTATATTTGTATTTCGTTCATTTAATGACTAGAAGTGATTCACTTGCTTCATAGAAATAAACTGATCACGTTTCTATTAACAAAAAAAGTGTGCTTGTTTTGTCTTTCTGAATCAATGAGTTCCATTAATATTAAAATCCATGTTCTTCTCTCTGACATGTTGGCTTCCGCGTGATTCGCCGGTGATTCACACTTATCTAATAAACCTATATCTACTATATTATCCCTCTTTATAAGAGTTAAGAGATTTAAGTCATCTGAATCACAGACCTAAATCGAGGCAACTAGCATGTTGAGCAGATCTATCACGAACTCTCGCGCTTAAATGAACCAATAGTATCTAGCGTAAAACCAAGTTTGAAAACTGGTCAGTTTTCGTGCGGTGTGGAACATAAAGGTGAATATCAATTCATCCCAATTTTCCTCACACGATTTAGAATGGAAGCTGAATGAATGTGGAAGAAAGTGATTTGGAATGCATGAACTTATAATTTAACAATTCGTTTACCGAGGGTTTTGGATTAAAGCTAGTATGATGCAACCGTTAGTATCCCTTCTAAATGTATATACAGACACACACACACACAAAAAAAGTGGCGTGGATTTCGAGTGACAATATTTTACACTTTCACACAACAATTAAATACAACCTTGTCTTTAACTTAGTAATATTTGAATAAAATCAAATGTGTTATTTTGATTTCTCATTGATGAATCAAGTCCAAAATTTGATAAAAATGTAAGATTTTAGGTAGAGAATAGCACATCAAATTTTATTCAGTGAACGCATTCAGTTTTTGAGTTATGTTGTTTGCATAAATACGAACAGGTAATATCTAAAAGGATTTACTTAAAAATTTTATATGCATCTACGATTCTTATTATAAAACTATAAGCCAAATTTCATCAAAGGCTGTTATTATTATTATTATTAAATAAATTCACTTGCACGTGGACGAATAAAAAAAAGTTTCTTGAAAAATTTTGTTAAAAATTTGGTAAAAATCTACAATTTTGGGATAAAAAACACATAACGCTTTGTAGGGGGGGTTTGTATTTTTTCTGTTTTTTTTTTTTTTTTTTTTTTTTTTTTTTTTTTTTAGCAGGAGACAAAAAAACAAAAATGATTTGGAGAGACTCTAAACGATGTAAAACGCTGAGATTCGTCAAAATTTTCTGAACAATCTCGTAAAAAAAATAATCCTAGTGTTAAAAAAAATGTAGTGTCCTATTTTTTTCGCCGCGTAGTTTATACTCATCTTTGCCAAAGAATAGATTTTATAAGAAAACAGGAATTAGAGAACACTTACCAAGATCATTTAATCTATATGGAATCCAATGGCAAATAGTTGTTCCGATGAGATAACTATTTGCCACTGTCCCATTGAGATTACTTGATGATTCTAAAATATGCAGACTTTCTATTACGTTAATAGTTGGTCCTGTGTGACGGTGAGTTTACACTCAGCCACTAACAAAATTTCCGATACTCACGCATGCGCAGAAGAAAAATTCCGCATGCTCTGAAACAGCGAACAATAAAAAGTTCTTGTCTCGACGGGACAAGTACTATACAGTTCTGCGCATGCGTGATCTTACTGGATGAATTGTAGCTGACTGAATACAAACATTACTTAGATATATTTATTACGGAAACAAATAGAAGGGAATAAAACGTTTGAAGTGTCTCTAACTAAGCGATAACCGATGTCAAAAGCAAAGTACTGTTACAAACCTGTAATTTTGTTTCCAAGTATGAATATTTTAATTACAAGAAAGACCATTTTATGATCAGCCCTATTTCGTGACGCATCAGCGATCTTAAAGCTTGGCGACTTTGGTAAGAAAATGGATATTGCTAGAAACTTCAAGAATTTTAATGACCCGTCTCATAGAAAGCGAGATGCACCCTGATTGGCCTAGAAGGTTCTCGGCCCACCTCCCTGGAGCTATAAAAGGCCTACGGTCTCAAGCTGCATTGGTGAATTGAATTGAGCCTATAGCGGAGTTGGAGTAGAAGACGAGAGGAGTGCCGTCATTGTGTGGAAATCAAGCGAGTGCTGCGTGCTATTTTGTTGTCTACTATGGAACCAGCGACGTAGATTGTGAGGAGTAGCCAGTGTGTGGTGGTGAATCGAAAGCTAAAGCGAGGAGACTGTGAGAACTTCAGCCGTTTGGATAGACCGTAGAGCTAAGCTTCGAGGATCTCCTCTGATGCTGGATTCTGTCTGGCCGCTTTGTGTGGTGTGGTCAATTACTACTTGTGGGCTATTGTCTGTTGTAGTGTGCTGTTGTGTGTTCGCCTCGGCTGTATATATTTGTCGTCTGTTTATTCGTCGTCTTTGTGTTAGTGTCTTCGTGTCAAATAATGATAGTTGTTGTTTTCTACTGAGGCCTGCTGATTGCCTTCACGTCATACACTCACTAAATCCCGATGATTTTCGTAACAGTACTACTATAAACTAGTCGAATGCTTGTTGCCGTTATTTTTCAGAGCGGAGCGTATTCTAACAATATTGTAGATATGATGTATTCGTCCAAGAGATTTTTCAAAATTTTTAGATGCGCGAAGGTTCGAGTATTTGTATGACTTTCTAAAAAAATTATTAAAAGCCTTAAAATTTAAACGTTTTTCAGGATGAATTTACGATAAAAAAAATCTTACATTATTAAGAATCTCCGAGGATGAGCAAAAATTTTAGATAAAAAATTAGTAAACAGCTTATTCACTTAGAATGAAAAGAAAGAACTTTGGAAAATTTGAATTCGAGTAACTCCACATTCGGTTTTCTGAAATTGCATTCAGAAAATTCAATTATTAATCCATAATAATAATTTCAAAAAGTACTAAAAGACGCGCTGTATATTTGTCAGTACTTTAAAATGCAATTACAACTTCTTCAATAAATGCATATAAAATTTTCAAACTTCTCGTTATTTCATCTGGAATCATTGAAAAGTACTAGCAAAATTACACAAATCAAATTGCTAAAAGTACTTTCAAAGAGATCATAAAAATAATTTTAACCTTTTTTTTTAATATCTTCCAAGATGGTGAGAATTTGATGAAAATGTTGAATTTGATGAAAACGAGAGATTTTTGGGTAAAAGTGAAGTTTAGTGTGCCTAGTCGCCAATAAAGATGGCGGGCAAAGTAAACAAACACTTCTGTGGAATAGATACAGTTACCATTTTCCACAATATAATTATGATTTTTTACTGACAAGTATTGTTTTTTTTTCAGACCAACTGCGCCTGTCTGTGGGGTGTAGAGCAAAAGTTAGAACATGCGATGCCTTCGGCATCTGTAGAAGGCACCGGGCAGAATTTTTTAGCTTAAAAAAGCATCTTACGGCTTCGCTAGCAGCAAGAGCGGAAACCTAGCAGCTTCATTAGCACATTGATCACAAAGATGTGTGGATAACTATGTGGTAACAGTACATATTCAAAAGAGAAAGAACGGAGGAAGAAGCAATCAAACCATTCTCCATACAAAATTTTAAACAAGCATCCTTTCCTAACTTTATCAACTGGTGAAAAAAACAAAAATTCATCCTTTACCCATTTTGCAGGTTCGAAATATTGTCTTCCATTCCATTTACCCGACTTCCATTCTCTCACAATTACCGACATAACAAATTATAAAAAGAAATTAACCATTAAAGCAACAAAAAAAAAGAAGAGGAAGAATAATCAGAATTGTGAAGAATTCCATTGCATCTGACTTTTAAAGTAAGAATGCAGACGATTTCGTAAAATACAATTTCAGACGATTTTTAAAAACGCATATTGAAACAATTAAAAATTGCAAAAGAATAAAGATTTTCTGTTCGTATTTACATTAAAAATAACGTTGCAGTTTCTTATTAGTTGTAAAAAAACTTAATTATAATAAAGACAAGTTTAAAATCTCTAATCGATATTTTTTATCACTTTTAACTTAACACGTTTTCATAAAATAGTCGTAGTTCTAGTTCAAATCAACCATTTTTTAAAAATGTAAATAAAACAGCATTAGGATTGCTAGAAGAGCGTACCGTTGGGTTGCCATATTGGCGACAAACTCAGGGGGCACACTAATCTTCACTTTAACCGATACCATGCAGCTTACTTGTGAAATAAAGAGTGCCAGAAATTGGGTATTTATCCCTTTTTGCTTAAAAGACTAAAAGCTAAAAATTCGCCAGCTTGACGCCAGTCATGACTTTTTTTCTTATAGATCATTAATATTGGCGAGTAATAACTTCTATCAAATGGATTCATATAGCCTAAATCCAATATTTATTAACATTTTATTTTATCAGTATTAAATCTCAGGAACCAAACTGCGTGGTTGAACGCGAACGGGAAGTTTAACCCTTTGCGGTTTCGATGTCGAGTGACTTGACATTCAAGACAGTGCATCATTTTGACGTTTTATTTATTTATTTTTCAAATTTAATTGTTAAAAACGCCTACATAATGGTTAAGAGATGTAGATTAATTTTTCAAAGAAATTCAGATAAAGGTTACGTACAGTGTGCCCCTTGCCACGCCAAGGATGCCAAGTCGCCAATAAAGATGGCTGACAAAGTAAACAAACACTTCTAAGGGGTAGTTACGGTTACGGCTTTTCGCAATATAAATATGATTTTTTGTACCGATAAGCATTGTCTTTTTATTTATTTTTTTCAGACCCGGTGCCTTCAACAGATGCCCGAGGCATCTGTTGAAGGCACCGGGCAGAATTTTTTAACTTAAAAAACATCCTACGGCTTCGCTAGGCCCGGGAGCGGGAAATTAGTAGCTTCGCTAGCACATTGAACATAGGGAATGTGCGAATAACATGAACAGTAAAAAATTGAGAAAGGCAAAGATGCAAAAAGAATGGATGTAATAGATAATTTTAAAGAACGAGAAATGCGAATAATTCTATTGCAGACGGTTTTTAAAGGAAGAAAGCAGACGACTTCGTAAAGAAATAAATCAGATGATTTTGTGAAATCGCATACTGACAATTAAACTGAGTAAAAGGAATAAATATTTTATATTCGCATTAAATATATAATTGAAACGTCTTATTAGCTATAAAAAATCTTAATTATAATACAGATCAAAAATAAAATATTTAATTGATATTATTTTTAATTTAACAGTTTTCATAAAAGAGTTGAAGCTCATATACAACTCAACCATTGCAGGAAAAAGTAAACAAAACATCATTAGGGTTACTACAAAAGCTTTGTGTTGGGTTGCCATATTGGCGACAAACTCGGGGGCACACAAATGACCCTTTTAACCGAAATTCGATTTAAAAGAATTATATTTATTTTTCACAGCAATAAACAAATCTTTGTATTAGGTGAATAATTTTGAAACTAATTATTTTTCGGACTGCAAAGGGTTAAAAGTATTTGTTTACAGAAGTTTCTCAATGTTAGGGAAAATCACCAACAGTCTAGAATATAATTTTTAAAAATATGTTTTTATAAAAAGTATAAGAATTATAAATTAGACAATTATAATTCAATTTTTGATGTCATATAAACGATTATTTCTCAAAACAATATACTAATAAAATGTACTAATAACAACATTAAAAACATTGCAAATAAAAAAGTTACAAATAAACTATTTTTGGAATGAAAAATCTAATGACATTTAATTCATAAATTTCATTTAATGTACCATCAGCTTTTGCAAATATTTGAACTCAACTAGATTTTTTTGCTTTTTTGCGAGGTAAATATGAAACAATCGCTACTAACGTCAATTAGAAAATAATATCAGCTCTTCATCAGTTCCGTGAATCAAATGGTAGTAAAAAATTAAAAGCAAGAAATATGTTTTCATAATCCAACCTGATAATGTTTTATTGAAAACGGAAAGGTTGAACACATTTCTTTGGATAGGATGAAAAAAAGTTTGTGGTATATGAACATAACTATTGACACAAGACATTTTAAAATATATGGTGACGATGTCATTCTACATAATGAATCCCAAACAGATAATCCAAATAATGTTGTTTAGAAACTTAAGAAAATTAGATGCTAACAGGGTTTGTTTTTTGTTTTTTCTTCGTGTTCGACGCATGTACTTCTTGTATGCCAGCGAGTACACAAAAGACTTACAGATGTAAGTCATTTCACAATTAACACGAATAAATTTCAGATATAGAGACATAAGCACAAATGCAAAGAAAAATTAGGAGAAAAACAAACACATAAAATAAAAAAAATGTTCACATATCAACAGTAACACACAGTAGATTACATAATATAGTTGAAGAATATTGATGAAATAAAAATAAAATATTCAAAACACAAAAACAATAGAATATATGCGAATATATTTAAGCAAACACTCTGAAATAAAGTTTAAATAATACGGGAAAAAACTATTAATAGATGTACAAAAGGAAATGAAAGATGATACTACCGGTTTCAAAGAACTATTTAAGTAGAAGCGATCATACTTCTCGGCTGTTGTAACTAACACCTCTTGGGTTAAAATTGTTATTAGTGTGTCCCCGAGTTTGTCGCCAATATGGCAACCCAACACAAAGCTCTTGTAGTAACCCTAATGATGTTTTGTTTACTTCTTCCTACAATGGTTGAGTTGTACATGAGCTTCAACTCTTTTATGAATACTGTTAAATTTAAAATAATATCAATTAAATATTTTATTTTTGATCTGTATTATAATTAAGATTTTTTTTGTATAGTTAATAAGAAGTTTCAATTTTATTTTTAATGCGAATATAAAATATTTATTCCTTTACTCATTTTAATTGTCAATATGCGATTTCACAAAATCGTCTGATTCATTTCTTTACGAAGTCGTCTGCTTTCTTTCTTTAAAAACCGTCTGCAATAGAATTATTCGCATTTCTCGTTCTTTAAAATTTCCTATTAAATCCATTCTTTTTGGATCTTTGTCTTTCTCAATTATTTATTATTTACTGTTCATGTTATCCGCACATTCCTAATGTTCAATGTGTTAGCGAAGCTACTAGTTTCCCGCTCCCGGGCCTAGCGAAGCCGTAGGATGTTTTTTTAAGTTAAAAAATTATGCCGTAGGCATCTGTTGAAGGCACCGGGTCTGAAAAAAATAGATAAAAAGACAATGCTTATCAGTTAAAAAAATCATTTATATTTCGAAAAGTCGTAACCGTAACTATCCCATAGAAGTGTTTGTTTACTTTGTCCGCCATCTTTATTGGCGACTTGGCATCCTTGGCGCTGCAAGGGGCACACTATACGTAACCTTTACCCACATCTTGTAATAAACTTTTAAGTTCTATTAGAAGTTCTGAATCTATTAAAATATCAGAATTAGCATTGGAATGTTTTGAAACAGCACTTACCTGTACAGGAAAGCAATCGGGTAACTTCGGTTCTCTTTTTAAGCTGATTTCACATTAGATGGTAGTTGTAAAAGCAGTTCTACTGGAAGTGAATCGGCCACGTATGAAATTTTATACGTTTACCGTTGTAGGATTCACTTTTTGATGAATGACGTGAAATAACTTCAGCGACTTACTGTTTTTTAGCTGTTCTGCGGCAAATAATCGACAATTTCAAGGTTTTTCATCTTTCTGCATTTCACGATTACTTGCTCTTGTAATTTTGAATTCGGATCGGTGTTTCCCAAAGACAGGATGGCATATCACAAGACCATTATAGCATCTAGTATCAAATGGGATACACTGTAGTTTTACTTTGTTCTGTCACAGCTGATTGGCTTAAGATTACCAGTAGCAAAGTTGATTGGCCACAACAAATCCTGTCGATACTGCTACGTTCAGTGGTGGCGGGGAAAAGAAGTAGCAAAGTTGATTCCACCGATTTGAGTTATGATACAGGATTAGATGCAATCACGGCCAAAATACGATTAATCAAAACATTATATTAGGCTAAACGACTCTCAAAAGTTCAAAATCAAAAGTCCGCAGAATTATCTTTTTATTAGATGATACAGCTTGATAATAGCAATATAATAATCAACTGGAGAGGTCTCCATAAAAATTTCTAGCATATTTTCTAATAAGTTTAGTTTAATTTAGTTATATTAACATCCCGTTTCAAAGAAACACTATCTATATTGGGGAGGACCTCATAATTTTGAACCATGGTCAGATGACGGGAACGACATCTGAGCTGACATCCCCTCTCCCTCCTACACCACATCAGCAGGGGGACGTTTGGCCCTACGGATTTAACATACATCTGAATCCCCTTACACGACGGTTCTCGGTGGAATCAGGTCTCGAACCGAGACGAGATTTTACCACCAGGTCACAGCGGCCCGCCTATTCTCTAATAAATATTGTTACAAGCGGGCGAACGCCTCGGAGGCGCGAGGAAGGAGAGAGCGATTGGCGGCGGTTGACAAAGAGATTGGCGCCAGCCGAGTTGATTTGGCGAAAAGAATAGTCTGGTAGCCGCTGGATCGTTCATGAAGCTCCGCGTGCTTCTGGGCGTTCGCTCGCTCGGCTATATAAGGGACGGGTTGCCGCAATCAGGCAGTTCCTCTCGGAAGAGAAGCGACTCGTTGTAGAGAGCTGATTACTTTTCTCGTTTGTTATTAGTGAGCTGTGTTTACGTTTGCTGTTAATGTTGTATTTTTGAGCTCGCTGTGATTTACTGTTTGCTGTGCTATACTTAATCTGTTTTGCAGTCTGTGTTTATTGTGCTTAAGGCTTGTATTTACGCTGTAAGTGACTGTTGACTGCTGGATTGTTTTTATCTGAAGTTTTTCCTTATCAAGTCATCCTATAAATAGCTGTACATAAATTTGTTTGTGCTTTCCTCAAGTAAAGTCCATTCTATCCGAACCCGCTACGCTAAAAACTTAACAACATGCTATCCTAGGAAGTACTTTGCAAAGCACTGGTGTATAAAAATTATGAAATACTAACTTTTGGCGTGAATTCGGCATTTTTACAAAATCAATCGTTTGGTTCTTGGCGAGTTTTTTTTTTTTTTGTTTTTTTTTTTTTTTTTTTTGTTCCTGCTATTCTTCCTTGCATGGAGTTAAAAGTATCCAAAAATTGAGATAAGGTTTTATATGTGTTCTTCTCAACCGAATGAAATAAAAATTTGACACAAAATTACTCTTGTAGACACGAAATGAAAAACAAAATTTGATATATTTAAACCATTGTGACTTTGAATAACGAGTTTATATGTTTCTGAAATTATAGACATAACATAACTCAATCCTGTGCCCCCAGTGCCTATAACGCTAAGTTATCTAACCAGTTGGATGAGCACAAGATTGAAGAGAGAGAGAAAAGGAAAAATTTGTTAAAAGGGAAAAAAGAGACGATACAGCATTCAAGGATTTCCAGAGAGAATGCCATCGGTGTCAAATCTTACACGAATCTGTTCAATTTTTTTCTGAGGTTATAACTGGATGGAGGGGATAAAAATACTGAAACAAATGGTGATTATGGGTTGAACTTAACAGAGGAATTAGATTACCAAATGAAAAGAGGGGGGAATTGACAAATTAAATTGTGAACATATGTAAGGCAAATAAACAATCACTATAGAGTCAGAAATACGTAGCGTCCATCTGGGTCCTGGGGTAATGATTTCCATCATGAGATCTGCACTTCTGAGGGACTTTTGAAGTTATAATTTTAGTTGATTATCACAAGGGGAATTCTTGTCTCAACTATTGTAGGTCTTGAAGAGGTCTTGGTTTTTATGAATGTGGTTTACTATGGAGTGGATTTTGCAGCGTGAAAGGGTATTTGATGCAACTCTCCTGTACCATTCTTCTTTAAATTATAAACAGACAGACGGTAAATATTTTGCTGAAATTTGGATCAAAATTTGATAGGTATTTGGACTATAGGTGTTAATTCCCAATTTTATGTGTCTAGCTTTTCCGTTTTATAATTATCGTGTTAAATTGTATTCAAACAGGGCTGGTCAGGCATATTTCTTCTAAACGTATTTTGTTAAAAATTTGATAGAAATCTACAAATTTGGTATAAAGACTATATGAAATTATGTTCTTCTAACACAAAGCTTTTCTTTTTAAATTATTCTTGTTGCAGACAGAAAAACGGGCGGACAAACGGACATTTTCCTGAAAATGGATTTCTCTAATACAGGGAGGTCTAAAATATAGAGGTTCATCATAATCTCCAGTTCGAATTTTTTAATGTTTGTTATACTTTCTCCATATGATACATACGAGAAAATAAAAATAAAATTTTACAGTGTCTGAGAATGAATAATTGCAATGGCGAACAGCTGGAATTTCAATGACGTTGTACACCTTTGGGATTTAATGACACAAGAGCCAAATACGGCTATATTGCGCCAAACAACGGTATTAAAAATTTTTCACGTATATGTACACCTTTAGCATGAGCAATTCGACACGTGATATTACTTGAAACGAATGAGAAGCAATCAATGAGCCCATGTCATAAATATGCAGTTAAATCAATCATATATATTGTTACGTTTTTAGCGTAACGGGTTCGGATTGAATGGACATTACTTGAGGACAGCACAAATTTATTTACAGCTATTTACAGGATGACTTGAAAAAGTAAAACTTCAGAAAACACAATCCAGAAATAATCAGTCACTTACAGCATAAATGCAAGTCTTACGCACAATAAACACAGTTTGCAAAACAGCTATAGTATAGCACAGCAACAGTAAATCACAACGAGCTCAATAACACAGCGTTAACAGCAAACGCAAACACAGCTCACTAATAACAAGCGAAAATCCGCTAGTCCAGCAAAACGCTTCTCTTCCTTGAGAGAGCAACTGCCGAAAAGCGGTAGCCCGTCTCTTATATAGCCGGGCGAAAGCGCCGAGAGAAAACGCGGCTCAACCAGAATTGTCTCGGGGTTACCAGAAAATTCCTCTCGCCAAGTCAACTCGGCTGGCACGAAGCACCTTGTGAAGCGCCGCCAACGTTTTCGCCTTCAGCGCGCGTTTCGCCCGCTTGTAACAATATGTTCACACTTAATTTTGCAGATTCCTTGCCTAAAATAAGAAACTTTTGAAAATACCTTCAATTTATTTTACATGGGGGGCATATTATGTACAAAGAAGCTATAAGAATATTAGTCAGTCTACATCGCTATACCAAGGCAAAACGAAGATAAATTTGTCTCTTTAGAGATTAAAATTCTGGTAGTTTTGTCTTTTGAGTAGACTTACGAATGAGAACATTGGATAAATTGAGGAAAATGCATAGGTATTATGGATTTCTATCCCTTCTTTCTCGGCAATTCTGTCAAGCGCGTGTTAGAAATATTTAAATAAACGAATGAGAATTAGATCAGGAAATAAGAGAATATTTTACAATGAAAACGGTGTCTATTTTAAGTAAAATTTAGTAAATTAATTTAAATTTAAATTATATTAAGGAATATCATTATATATTATTATTGTTATAAGAATACATTGTCCTTTTATTACACCGCACTGTATCACACTATAGACTGCTCTACGGCCTTGGTTACCAGGGCCCGACTTGGCGTAGTTAGGATCCAAGACAAAAACTTCTATGCCACCCCCCCCCCCTCTGCTTCACTACTTTAGTAATGAAGGACATTGATTAAAAAAGGAAAAGTAAAATAATTTCTGTTCGATTTGGGGTCCTCCCGCTTACGTGGAGGCCCGGGGGCAACTGCCCCTGTCTTAGTCAGGCCCTGTTGGTTACTTATTATCGTTTTTTAAAAAGTGAAATCAGCTTTTTTCCCCTTAATTCTTTTAAGCGCCATTGAAGAACTGTTTTAATCTTTAAAAAAAACATTACAATAAATATTAAATAGAAAATTTGGTAAAGGTTACGTATAGCGTGCCCCTTGCCGCGCCAAGGATGCCAAGTCGCCAATAAAGATGGCGGACAAAGTAAAAAAACACTTCTATGGGATAGTTACGGTTACGACTTTGCGCAATATAAATATGATTTTTTTTTACCGATAAGAATTTTCTTTTTAAATTCTTTTTCAGGCCCGGTGCCTTTAACAGATACCTCCGGCATCTATTGAAGGCACCGGGCAAAATTTTTTAACTTAAAAAAACATCCTACGGCTTCGCTAGGCCCGGGAACGGAAAACTAGTAGCTTCGCTAGCACATTAAACATAAGGAATGTGCGGATAACATGAACAGTAAATAATAAATAATTGAGAAAGACAAAGATGCAAAAAAAAATGGATTGAATAGGATATTTTAAAGAACGGGAAATGTGAATAATTCTATTGCAGACGGTTTTTAAAGAAAGAAAGCAGACGACTTCGTAAAGAAATAAATCAGACGATTTTGTGAAACCGCATATTGACAATTAAAATGAGTAAAGGAATAAATATTTTATATTCGCATTAACAATAAAATTGAAACTTCTTATTAACTATACAAAAAAAAATCTTAATTATAATACAGATCAAAAATAAGATATTTAATTGATATCATTTTATTGTTTTTAATTTAACATTTTTCATAAAAGAGTTGAAGCTCATGTACAACTCAACCATTGTACGAAGAAGTAAACAAAACATCATTAGGGTTACTACAAGAGCTTTGTGTTGGGTTGCCATATTGGCGACAAACTCGGGGGCACACTAATGACCATTTTAAACGATTTTTTTTTTTTTTTTTTTAACTTTTCAAAGTAGATTAGAATCCTATTACTGCCACATTTCAAAATCAACAGCGCTAGTTTCAAAAGAATTCAGAGCAATTGCACAAAATTTTACAGATAGAGGAACTTGGTAACAGGTAAAAACATAAAACTTCTGAATTTTAAGATATTATTTAAATATTTTTTACAACACAATTTGCTCCTAAGTTACAACAGAAAAACCGCAAAATTTGAATTAATTTCTGATTCACCGGATATTTTAATTTAAATTTGTACCTCTGTTCTTCCAGTAGAGAGGATGAGCCGGCCTTCTGGCACAGAGGTAGCGAGTCTTCCTCGTGTTCTGGGAATCCCGGGTTCGAGTTCTGGTTGTTCTTCTCTGTGTTATATGTGAGATGTGTGACTGTGCCCTGTAAAAAGGGGCTGTGCAAGCTACTGTGATGAGTGTGTAGCTAAAGTCGTACTCTTGATCCTAGTTGGCGCTACTTGAAACAAGAGACGCAGACCATCGGCTTAAAATCTGCTGATGTATCAGCGGGGCTTGTCCATGACAAGTGCCAAAAGTAACAACAACAGATAGGATGAATATTAATTTAATTTAATCAAAGTTAGGTTAAAGTTTTCAATTTGGAAAATATTCAGACTTTATTAATTTTACGTGATATGATGTAAGAAGTGAATACTATAGAGCCTATTTTAATTATTCAGAAGTCAGTTTTCCAAATATATAAAATTTGCTTAAATCGACTGGTATATAAAACTACCAGAAGTGAAATCCCTGAAATTTTTTCAGATACTCTCTAATACAGGTATATTAAGCCACTCATTTTAACAGTTGCGTTTTAGAGTTATCACGTACACACACACACACACACACAT
>JAOUZG010017940.1:1645933-1664567 GCA_026289955.1 Argiope argentata | reverse complement strand
ATATATATATATATATATATATATATATATATATATATGATAAAATTCTACGATTTTGATAATCACAAAGCAAATTTTATTCATTCATCTCAAAGTTGTAATTATTTTTTAATTGAAGACAATTTTTTTCTTTTTTTTTTTTTTTGGGGGGGGGGGGGCGATTACAGTAGTTTTGCCATGCATTTTGTATACAAAAGGTAAAAATGAGCTTAATTTTAATAGAAAAAGCTGTTTTAATTCGAACATGAAACCAATAATCATAATATTTTTGTAAAAAAAAAATTTATGGTAAAGGCTTTTTTTTATATATATATAGAATGATTTTTATGTGTTTAAGAAATGCAACATAATTTTCCTTTCAAAGTATTTTAACAAAAAGTTTGCTTTTTTACAACAACAGGTTTTTCCTAGGTCAAAATACTTTGAAAGAAAACCTCATTTAAATAAATTTTGACACTATGTTTATGTTCATGTATTTTATAAAGAAATAATAAACAAGACAAAAAAAACCAATATCCCCACGATTAGAATTGTTTATTTTCTCAATAACAAGGTACAGATTACACACAAAGAATTTGAAAACAGAGAAAAATTCTGTACTGAGATGAAATAAGTCAAAACTTTTATTTTAAAAAAATTTAATAAATTTAATTCCGAAAGTCACATTTCATTGTCACTTTACTCTTAAAATTAAAATTGATGAATTTGTAGAAAACAATTATGAAATTTTTATATTGATAGATTCCATAATTTAAATGATTATCAATCAAAAAGTTTTCAGGAAAAAAGAAACATAAACGATTTTTCAAAAATGCTATCTGAAAAAAATATTTCTGTAAATAAATATAGTCTACAACAAGGATTAGAACTTCAATAATGTAACAAATTACAAGTCAAATAATAAAATGAAATGATAAATATCGTCTTAAATTGAGAAAGAAATAATATAAAAATTTATCAAACATTCTTTGTATTTAAAGATATTTAATAGATAGATTATACAGATAGACCAAAAGAAAATCACATATAACAATGAATTAGCAAAAATAAACAAACAAAAACATTCTTGAATTTCCAAATAACTATTATATCTATGACTAATATTATTATTCATATGATTATGTCTAATTGAGATCATATTTTTAAATAAAAAAATTCATAAAAAGAGATAAATCTTTGACATAAAATATAAAAGATAACTTGCACCATTTTCAGCACATTTAATTGCAATGTATTCTATTTATTTAAAAACATGTATTGAAACAAATACACACAACAAATGGCACCAGCATACTTTTGCTTATTTAAAAAGATATAAAATTACCAAAACACAAATTTTTGCCACAAGTTTTCAGACATTATTATTCATATAAAAGTCCAACAATTTAAGTCTTCGTTCGTTATAACAGATCATTAAAATTCGATAAAAAAATTGAAAAGATGATGACAGCTTGGAAAATTATTTGTTCCATGGTCATCGAAAATTCAACATCACAGTAAGCTAAAATTGATTTATGCATAATGAGAATAAAATTGCCCAATGACTTCGGCAACTGCGGGCTTTACTTTTATCGCTTATAAATAATGAGTATAAAAAAATAAAGTAAAAGCCCAAGAGATTAATAACGATCACAGACAAGCATTTAACTACAGATACATATCATGACATTGATGAATCTTCCTTTCCTGTTAAATGTCCAGATAAACTAAAAATGTTTTATGTAGAGGAACATTTTAAAATGTCGCTGGATTTTCGTCAGAACTGTAATTGTAAAAAAAAAAAAAATAAGCACCAGTGTGAAATTATAGATTCTGATTTATTCGCGATTTTAATATGTGAACTATGTCCTCATCCATAATAAGTTCCTCCAAGTTCCATCTCTGCCATCCTTTCCCGATGGACTGTACCAATATGAACCAATTCCCTTGGCCATCTTTGTCAGCCGATATAAATATGTCCTTCACGCCACACAGAGATTTGAGTTGAGCTTTCACCTCTTCGTTATGCTCGGTGAACAGAAGCTCAAAATCTCTGGAAACAGAGACTCGGATCGGATCGCCTTCTTCATAAGGGTTGTCATCCAACGATGAGGTCATGTTCTCGTTTATACTCAAACACCTTACGTCCTTTGTTATGGCCAAAGATGCGTAAGTTCTAAGAGCAACCGATTGCAAATTCAATTCGCGAAATCCACTGCATATGCCTGTTGGCGTGTAACCAAAGCAACGGCCTATGTGTTGGCATATTTCTGCGGAATAGAACTTCAAAAACTCTAGGATTAGCTTCGTTGGCGAACAAGAATCATCGCATTGGCAGGCTTTTTTCCTGAAGGAGCAACACTGAGGTGTACAAGTTTTAATGAAATTGGCGACAATTCTGTAGTAGCAAGAGCGGCAGAAAGACTCGCCAGAAGATATGGTTAAGTTCAGGGTCGATTTTACCATCCAGTCTTGAGCGTGCTTGTACAGCACCGAAACACAGTAGCATGTGCCCTCATGATCTTCATCGCGCACCCCCAACAATTCTTCGTCTGAAGATTCAATGAAAGAACTTCTGGGCACGGGTATAGGGGCTTTAAGATTTTTTTCTCTTATTTCGCACAACAGGTCATGAAGGATCCATGGAAAACTTAGCACCGGTGACTCCTTGTCACTGTAAGTAACAACGTACCATGCAGAAGCACGCCGATATTTAATTTTCTGCATTTCGCTTCCTCTTATGTTATTCGTTCGGAATTCTGTGTCAAAAGCCTTGTAAAATTCCATTCTGAATCGTTTGATAGCGTCTATAATGTAAGTTCTGGCAATAGAAAGGGCATTATCTCTTTCATAGCGATTTACAGTGTAATCATTCATTTTCCCAACATATCCAGTAAGAACTTCTGCTTCACTCTGCATACCATATTTCTTTAATATATTCTTTATCCTTTTCGTGTACTCGCGTCTATAGTACTCAGCAGAGTCTTTGTAATGCTCCCATCCCGAATAGACCAAAGTTTCATCGACTTTGTGCTCCAGATTGGCAACATCCACTTTGCTGACACACGCTTCCAAATTTCTGACGACTCTATAGAGATAGCCCAAAGCTTTCGTCGACTTGTAACTATTGTTGGCGGCACCCTTTTCCATAAAATCAGGATACAACTTAGGTTTCTCTCCAGATTTCAAATAGCAGGTGTATCCAGACTTAGCAAAATCCAAAACTAGTGGATATTTTTTGGCTATGTTCATGCAGACTTCGGAAAAGATACCTTGACTATGGACATCAGCCCAAGCTAAATGGGCATTCGCCAAAACACCGATGTTGTCATTTTGAATATACATACAAAGAAAATCAATCATATCAGGAACCTGCAAACAGAATAAAAAGACATTAATATATTTGAATATTCATAAAACAATCCGCCTTTTGTGACCTGTTTGTTAGTCTGGTTTATTGCCTCTTTATATTGTTAAATTATTAATATGGGATGCAAAATTAAAAAATCGTCATGTCATTTAGTACGATTAAACACAGGAATTCAATTAAAACAGTTTACAGCAATCCACCCTGGAGGCATATCGAAATGAGGAGGGTACTCTAATATTTGGGGGTTAGACAGTACCCGACTTAACCAAGCTCAGGGCAAAAACTTATTTGGGGCCCCCTCTACTTCACTACTTTAGTAATAAAGAACATACATTAAAAAAGAAAACTTAAAATAAAATTCCGATTCGATTTTGGGACCCTCCACTTATGTGCGGCCCGGGGCAACAGTCCCGTATGTCCCTGCCTTAGTCAGGCCCTGGGGTTAGGCTCCTCCCATCGATGACGAGACATATTTCCAACGGGAAGGGTTGTACCATGGCCGGTAATGGCCTTTAGGACTCACCCACAGTACCCGCTAGTGTTGCTGTTGTGGCCATCCGGTCATTCAACTTTATAGTTTATTATTATTATTTTATATTTTATTATATTTATAGTGTATGACTACAGACAACTTGGAGAGTCTGATATGACTTACAACAATCAGCAAAGCATATATACATTAAGTGTGTGTGTGAGAGAGAGAGGGAGAGAGCATTTATTTGTAATCCCACAGAAAAGGAGACGAGTTTACTTCATTAATTTAATTGAAAAGAATTAATAAGAATTAAGGTTCCAAGAATGCTAAACATTATTTTGGCACAATTTAATAATGTTTAGCATTTTTGGAACCTTTATTCTTATTGCTTCTTTTCAGTGAAATTAATGAAATAATCGCTCCCCTTCTTTTCAATAGAATTACAAATAAATGCTAAAACTCACAAAAAATAAATAAAGGAAGAAAAAAAAAAAGAAAAAGAAGAAGAATTCAAAATTTTCATATTTTTTATTTTTATTACATATTACCTGATAAAATTTGAAAAAGAGAGAGAGAGAGAGAGATTAAATACAGCATTTTAATGACAATTCCTAAAATTTTTCAGGAAAAATTTTAGCAATTGGAACTAAAATGCATGATTTCAGCTTTTTTTAAAATTATTATTATGGATTTTTAAAAATTTAAAGTACAGTAAATTATGGTAGACATTCAAATTCACATTAAAATTTAAAATTAGGGCTTTGAGGAGCATTGAGTTGGTTACCATTTATGAATAATAATGTGCCAAATTTTATACTTAAGTGTAATAAATTTATTTTTACACCACATATAATACATAATTTAAAACTCCTATTTATTAGATTTATAAATATAAAATTCAAAAATTATAGATAAAAAATCATACATAATCCAGACCAATTAATCTATATTTTAAGATCTCTATAATAACTGAAGACTATAGAAAGCAATTTTATTTCAATGTTTAGAATTAAGAGCATACCAAAACTTTTTAATTAAACAAATTACCCGTATTGAACCTGAATACTTAATTTCTGGATTTAAAACTCCCATCTATTAGATTTATAAATATAAGATTCAAAAATCCAAGTAGATAACAAAATTCATACATAATCCAGACCAATTAATTCATATTTTAAGAACTCTACAATAACTGATGACTATAGAAAGAAATTTTATTTCAATGTTTAGAATTAAAAACATACCAAATTGTTTAAGTTTTGAAAAAATTACCTGTATCGAACCCGAATGCTTAATTTCTGGATTTGGTGGATAATCCATAGGTGGATAATTTTTTTCTGGAAATATTAAATCATCATACCATATCACAACATATTCATCTCCATCTAAATCTGATCCTAATCAATAGGAAGAAAAAGTGAAAGTTAACTAAATAATATTACTTTACTATGTGACAATTATGATTACAAATATATCAAATTACTCTGATCTATTTGAGATTATAAAAGAAGTCTAAAAATATCCTCTGAGAAAAAAATAAATAAAGATAAGATATTAACTCATATATTCAAGTAATGATGTTTTAATATATATGCAACTATTTTAAAACAACTATTGTTTTTGTAGCAATTAAATTAATCTAATATTATTTTCTAAAAAGTAATAATACATTTATCCAGATAGAAACTGGCCCAAATTAAGGAGGGTGATTGGAGTTCTTTTGTATAAGATTTCAATAAGGAAGCATCATTAAAATTTAATCATTTACTGTTTAATTGTAAAATCAATTTCACTTAATTCAAGGCTGAATGGAATCTAAATAAAATTGAGATAAATTTAAAAATCCAAATTAAAAAATGTACAGATTAAAAAGCAAATATAACGGGAAAAAATTTTTAGTTTAAAAAAATAACGATAATGACTTAAATTTAATATTGAACAATAAAGAGTAAGTTACTAATTCAAAGTTACTTTAATAAACAAAAAAATATATAATCATAAATATTATATTTAATACTTTTAAGTACGATAAGTTCAATGAATTAATAAATATTAATTAATTAAATAATAAAACTTTGAAGAAAAAAAACTTGAACTAAAGTTTACAAATTCATATTAAATACTCTCAAAGTTTTTTTTAAAAAAATTTTAACTTCATTTTTCAGCATTTCTTTGTTGAATTACAGATTTTAAAATCATCATTATATGGATATGGATACTTAAATAACTAAAATATCTTTTAGTTTGAATGAGTTAAAATAAAGTTGTACCATATACAATATTTAAACATTATTTTATAAAAGATAGTTTAAAAGTATTATATTTGCATTTGGCAACTAATATATATCATGCAAATACAAATATAACATGTTTGGAATTTTTTTTAAAAAAATCTAAAATTTTATTTTATTTTATTTTGTAATCCAAAATAGGCTTAAATATAGAACATGCCTATATCTTATATTAAAGGAAGGAGACTGTAAGAGCACCAACAAAGATGTGTTATGGAATTAGATGGCTATATAAGATTTTATCGGCAATTAAAGAATTACTAAAAAGATTTCTTAAAGCTTTAGTATATGAAAAAATATTTTCAATCTTGTGTTTCTAAGATTTATTTTGTCACATAGTAAAAATGCCCCATAAAATAGATTCTCAAAGTATGGATCCCAACAAATTCTACCAAATTTTAGAAACTATATTTTTTTACACACTAGTGATTACAAAAGAGAAATTAATTATTGATTAAGATAATTTATTAAAAGTTCATAAAGCAAAGGTAAGGAATTAATTACCATTAAAAAATATGGTACTTATATATTAGACTGTCGAAGTTTATCACCAAATTTAAGTCGTTGCTAAACCACCAATTATGGCAATCCGTAAACCATTCATCTTCATCACCAAATTTAATTCTGTCGCCAATGAGTTACTAAAATTTTGGCGATCGTTGGCGAAGAGGTCTAATACATGAGTAACAAAAATATTTCAAGTATTTTGAAATTCTACACAAATGAATATATATTAAATATTTTCTGTCTAAAACGGATTCGAAGGATTTGTTTTTATCAATTAGGGACTGAGATGATAATATATGAAGCATTTTCCGAAAACTATTTCACTGATTATATTTTTAAAGCAAATATAAAAATGTATATATTTTCTGGTACTTATGTATTATACAGTCTTCGCCAACGGTTTAGTAACTCATTGGCGACGGATTTAAATTTGGTGATAACGATCAACAGATTATACCATTGCCGGATTGCCATAATTGGCGATTTAGCATCTCATTAGTGATGACTTAAAATTAATAAAAATGCAATAAAGTTGGACGGTATAATATGTAAATAGTAGAATGAAATATATAAATAGTAGACTGAGGGGGAAAATGCCGATGAATTAAATTTTTACGTACATCATCTACTCTGTGAATCATATTTAACAAAATATTCTTGAGACAATAAGTCCTTAAAATAAAAAAAGTTTTACTCCATTGAACTAAATCAAGCATCAAAGCTGATCGATCTAAGAAAATTTCAATATAAATATTCGATAAAAACTGGCGATTTTTGATCACTTTATCAAGAGATCAAAGAAGCCAATCAAAGTTACTGTAGAATAATTGGTCTAGATTATGAAAATGATGATTGTTCTAAGCTTGCAATATTCAGAACTGAATAAATCAGCCAAATCTGAAGAAGATAGAAACGCTTATTTATTTATTTACAAGTTGAAATATTAAGAACATTTTACAAATATGAATCTATAAGACCAAAGGCATTTAAACCATAATTTTTTTTACATATGTTTATAAACATAAAAAGAATATTGTTTTGAGAGCATTTATATTCATCTAAAAATAAAATTTAAAACTGAAGGTTTCAATTAACCTGTGAAATTTTTGCTGAATAATTCCTTGAGATCTTATAAATTATAAAAAAAATTATTATGTTTCAATTTCTGTATTGAACATAAAACTTCAATGTCGGACTACTCTGCTTTCAGTTCTTAGTTTTATTTAAAGGCATGCTTGAATTGAGTAAAAATTTCTTTATATGAAATGCACCTTAATCATTTCCACTTTAATTTAAAACTGAATTTTACGTGCACTGATAGAAAATCAGAGAGAGATGCTGAGTTCAAAGATAGGACTGCTTAAGGCCTATATAATAGTATAAGTGGATTACATGATTATCGAAATTCGAAGCTTGAAAATATTTTGCTGAAAAACTTATTATGAGACCAAGTTATATATAAAAAAATTGATTTAACCCTTTAGTTGGCATTAATATTGGCGAACCGTCTGGTCGCCAAAGGCGGCTAGTTGTTAAATATTTAATATAGGATCCCTTTTTAAAAAAATATTTCATGTTCTCATTTACGGCCAAAAATCATGAGTTGAATCAGTTTACTACGAATTAAAAAAATTTAAAGAAAGCAAAATAAGAGAAAAAGTGAAAGTCCTACTATAGAGTTAATATTTGGCAAAAACATGCAATTGAATATTTTGATGGATGAATTTGAATTCCATCATGGCATTTACGAACAATGTTATGGATACTGTATTGAAAATATTCTAAAAATAAAAATAAAAATTGTACAGAAATGAAATGGATATCATTAAAAGGTATTTTTATTGGTACTTACGTATTATACCGTCCAACTTTATAGCCAAATTTGAAGTCGTCGCCAATGAGTTGCTTAACTGCTAATTATGGCAATCCGGCAATGGTGTAATCCATTGATATTTATCTCCAATGAGTTACTAAACCGTTGGCGAGGATGGCATAGTACGTAAGTACCGTTTTATTTCATTCTTAAGATAATACAACAGCTATTATTGTGTCATTGTTTTGGAAGATATGAACATCAATTTCTGCCATCAAGTCACAGGATCTTGAGATGGTTAAGACTATTTTGTGTTCAGTTAAACATTCTGTTTAAAACCTTTTTTTTAAATTTATTTTTATATTCTCTTTATTCATACAGTTTATACTTTATAAAAACACAGCAAACGATCTCTAGAATGCTTCCAATCATATTTTTAGCTCCATTTAATAGCTAACCGAAATATTGAATATGATAAAAATATGAAATTAATATAATGGTTTGTTTACATCTGACAACTGCCCAGGTACTTAAATATTATACCGTCCAACTTTATCGTCAAACTGTCACAAATGAGTTGCTAAACCGCCAATTATGACGATCTGGCAATAGTGTAATCCGTTGACCTTTATCGCCAAATTTAAATCCGTCGCCAATGAGTTACTAAACCGTTGGTGATCGTTGGCGAAGACGGTATACTACGTAAGTACCCTGCCCATTGCCAATGAGTAATAAGAGAGATTTCTATGATATTTACATTAGCACTTTATATACAGAGACAGATTTTTTTTAAAAAAACCTTGAGACAACTTAGGTATTTAATAGTATGATGCCTCTCTTAACACTAAACTTCCTAAACCTTAACTCTCAGTCTTAACCTTTCAATGAATGAACACTTTATTATTTTTTTATTTTTAATAAAAAATGCTCTATTATTATTTTTTTATAAACAATGAAGAGTACTTATGTATTAGACCCTCGATCTTAATTACCAAATTTGAAGGCGTCGCTAATGAGTTGCTAAACCACCAATAATGGCAAAAAACCGCCATTATTTAAAAAATTGTTTAAACCTTAGCTGTTGTCTAGCATTTCGTTGGCGTCGATGGTTTATCGCCAAATTTGAATTCGTCGCCAATGAGTTACTAAATCGTTGGCGTCGACAGTCTAATAAATAAGTACCCAAAGCAACTAGTTAAAACTAAGTTCTTATATCAGTCATACTACATGAAAATTACTTGAAATGTTTGAAAATAAACACTATTTCGATATTTTATAAACTATATGAATTCAATTGCTTTTAAAATAAGCATTAAGGAAGATTTGTCAGAGGATACTCTGCTTGAAAAAAATGAACCGCATAATAAGGATGAAGAAATCTTTCTACCATCATTTTAGGATAAATTAAAAAAGATCAAGGCATCATATATTTTTATATGTACCACCATAAAAAAATCTTAATAATTCAATCAGAATTTAAAATCCAAAGGCATAACAATTAAACTCATCATATAAAAAAAAATATTGCAATATGATGTTTTGATTTCCAATATATATTAATTAACGGATGTAAATTATTGCAGTTTTTTCACCAAATTCAATTCAGTTTCAAATTTTATTGTTAAATGCCTTGTCGCATAAATTCAAAAAAATGTATAAATAATTATACAAGAGACATTATTTCTATAAAAGAGAACTATTTATTATTAAAATATTTTTCAAAAATATTCAAACTTTGAAAATTTAAAAATTTATTCATATTTTTCTAACAGTATAAGCATAAATGTATACTTGAATGATTTTGAAGTTTTATTAAAAAGCAAGCAATAGGATGAACAAAAAATGCAACATATCAAATCTTGAACCAATATTCCATCGTTTCGTCATTTTTGTTCTTATATTGAGCAAGTATTTTGCTTATATTGAGCTTATATTGTTCTTATATTGATCAAGAATAAAAGAAATACAGTTTTACTGTAAATACTCTACAACTTTTAATTTGGTTAGCTATTTTTCATTTAAAAATTTCAAAACAACAACATACCTGCCATTTCATCAGGGTGAGGTCTTTTCCCTTTGGCAGGAAAAACTATACAATCTTTGATATGGTGAAGAGCAGGGACATCAACTGCTTCTAATTTCCTCACATCACCAGGATGCATGCACGGATTTTTTGTGACAACAACTGTGCCTGTGAAGCAGAAATTCATATTGTAAGAATTCAAAACCGAAACTGTGTTAAGAAGATATTCATATTTAAAATAAAAATTATCCATAACAATTAATAAATCATACATTTTACTTAAGTAGCTTTTTTAAATTAAAATTAAAATTAACAACATGAATGGGAATTCTTAATACATATGAAATAATCAAAAAAAAATATGTTTAGAATTATTTTGAAAATGGATTATAATGTATCTCATGCTTTGTTTACTTTAAAATTATTTAAAAGCATGTTATACTGGGCAACTAAGTTTTATGATTATTAAAGTAAATGTCCCTAAAGCAGGCATTCATATTTAAAATAAAACTTATCACTAAAATTTAATAAATCCCACATAGTAATAGCTTTTTAATAGCTACTTTAATAGCTTTTTTAAAAAAAAAATTTAAATGCAAATTAATAACATTAATGAGAATGCTCAATATATATGAAATAATCAGAAGAGAAAAAAATGTTTAGAACCATTTTACGATTGAATTAAAAAGTACCTCATACTTAGCATTACTTTAAAACTATTTTAAAGCAAATTATACAGGGTAACGAAGTTTTGTTATTTATTAAACTTAATTGAAGAAACTAAGGGAGTAAATTTAAAACTTGGTGAGTAAATTCAGTTCTGACTGCAAAATATGGCAGTGAGTTTTCACTCACAAGAAATTCATATTACTTACTAAAAATAAATACAAGTTTATATAAATTTAATTTTTACAAGTTTCATTTAAGCTGCATTACAGGTCTAAACTGACAATTTTTTTAAACATAAAAAAAAGAAAGAAAATGTTACAAAAGAAAACAAAAACAAAACTTACGTTCCAAAATGGTAGTAGAAGAATGTATGTTTCCCAATTCTTCAGAATACTGTACAAATATTTGTCCATATTCTAATGTACCTGTTTCATCTAATACACCAAGCATATTTCGCCCATACTGAGAAGGTATAGCAATGCGAGCTTTTTTACGAAGCTGATCTATAAAATAATTAATTTTTTTTAATTGATTCACACAAAACATATGAGATATTAAACACCAAAAACAACATTGCTCTTCAAAATAAACTGGAGAGAACACATTCAATGTAGAAATACAGTTTAGCTTAATATCTCTGAATTTTATTCTAAAATATTTAAAAATTATTGATACAATTAAACAGAATTCTGTTTTAATCGTTTATAATCTTACATACTTTAAAACGTGATTTTAATCATGCTTATACTTTCATAATATGAATATTTCTAACTTTATATGTTTTATTACAGTAAAGCAAATAAACTTTTTTTCAGGTTTTTGCATTCCTAAAAAATATCAACAGAAATTTTATAAATATCTTTTTAAATATTAAAATCTGAATTTAACTAATATAAAAATTGAATACCTCAATTGTTTTAAAAAAAACTGAACATTGAAATTTCTGTTACAATTATTTTAAGTTATTGGAATATCATTTAAATTTCAATAATTTATAGCTAATCTAATAAATAGTACAGAAATATTGAATCACATAGAAAAAGGCAGTAAATTATAAAAAAAAAAGATAAATAACTTTTCAAAATTCTATGTGATATTTTAAGAAAAGCTGCATAATATTTAGAAAAATCACAGAATTAAATTTGGATAAAAGAAATGGTTTGATTTTTCATTCTTTTATTGTCAAAAAATAGGCTACTGTTATGTTCTTTTTAAAAAAAAAAAAATCAAGATATCCATTATTTATTTAAGTTGAAATGTATAAAACGAATTTTTTAAATTCATTAATCTCTTATTGAAAATTAAAGCCAAATAAAAAATTATAAAGCCTCTATAAGAAAAACCATAAAAAAAAGTCAAAACATCCAATTATCTTGAGGATATCTTGATATTATATGCATAATGAAGCTGAGTTAACATAATCTGAAAATCGCTAAGTAAACCCGAAAATACAATAATTTTGGAATAACATTTTACTTGTAATGGAGTTAGATGAGCCTGATATATTCAGAAAATAGTCAAATACACCTATGTGCCATTGAAATTAGTAAAAATTAGATAGTTAATAAAATTAGAATTTTAATTTGTAAATTACTAATTAAAGATAGCATTGGCAAATTACATCTTAGAAACAGAGTCCTAATTATAAAATAATGGTAAAGAAAAGAAATTTTATTTATTTATTTATTACAGAAGGATTTGTTATGAGTAGGTTGTAATTATAATTATTAGGAAAGTGAATTATTCGTACTCAGTTTAAATAGTTATTCTTTCCATAGGTTGCGTGATTTAGAAATAAATAATCATGACTTCAACATCTACTGGATATTTATTCAGATAGCTAATTCTATTAAATCTGTACAGCAACTGCGTTGTTTCAAACAACTCACGAGAATAAAAAAATAATAATTTTAACATTTGCTAATTTAGGAAATAAAATTTATTCAATTTTGTCAGAGGCATGTGAACAACATTCAGCCGATTTTCTGAAAACTGTTTGACATGTGCAGCTATCTAGTGACAAAAATAATAATTGTTGTTGTCCTAACATAACCATTTTCATCAATTTCATTGTTTTATTCATTTCCACAATTATCATTTATATTAGTAGCATTAAGTAAATTTTTGATACTTGTAAATAAAGCAATGATGAGGAAAAAATGAAACATAGCAACCTATATATAAATTGGTTATTTATATCTGAAACATGAAGCACATACATTTACAGTCAGAAATCATGTAATGTTGTGTAAATATCTAAAATATAGACAATTATGTATTATAATGTCGATGCCAATGGTTTAGTAATTCATTGGTGACGAATTCAAATTTGACAATAAATTGTCAATGCCAATGAAACCAATAAAATGGTGGACAACAGTTAAGGTTTGAATAATTTTTTTAATAATGGTGGTTTAGAAACTCATTGATCACACCTTCAGATTTGGCAATCATTCATATATATTTATATATTTATATATATATATATATATAGAGAGAGAGAGAGAGAGAGAATACATGGATAAATAAAATATTGCCTAAATAAAGTTGCACAAAATTTATATTTGTCTTTCACCATATTTGAAGGGGATAAATTTACTAATTAAATAACTTAAGTTGGATATATGGAGAATAATACAGTATTTTGGCAAGATGTATAAAATACTAAATAATAATCATATAATAAAATATATTTGTATATTAAAATATATTTTCCTTCATGTTTTACAGAATAGATAATTTATATACAATGAACTTACCTATGGCAACTTTGTATACAGATAAAAGTAGAGAGCGAAAGAATGGCTCTTGAGTGAGACAAATTCCAGCCTTGAGAAGTTTTTTGTACGGATAATCCAAAGTTGTGAGATTGGACATCATTTTCCAAGCCTTTTTCTCATAGATGAGAGAATCAGTCATGTCTAAAACCATTTCTATTTGCAATTTGAGAAAAACATTTGCTTCTACTCCTAGCTGTTCCAGTATTGTTATCAATGGGCGATTCAAAAATAATCCACCTATATAATGATAGCAAAGTACAAAAATCAAATCCATTATAAACATTCATTCTATCAACTAAATGTATTAAAGTATACAATATATAACCCTTTAACCTTTCCCTTAAAAATGTTTAGATGTACAAACAGAGTTTTTTAATTCTACTTAAAGCCTGATGTAATTATTTTACCAGTGACAAACATCATGTTAACAATTAATTATTAAAAAATCACTATTGTTACATGTTAATAAGCTACTTCATAACTAACATTACTACTGGATGCAGTCAATATTAAAATTTTCCAAAGGCAAGCAATAACCATACAAGTACTAAATAGACTTTACCACAACATATATTAATTTAATCGTATTTGTGTATTAACTGCAGGGTAGTGATAAATTGTACAATATTTCATGTTTATTGCAAATAGCAATTAATCGCCAAAGTTATCATATTAGTTTATTGGTTATGCTCACCAATTAATTATATGTAGTTAAGTCCAAAGTTTGCCAATGCCATGGAGTTAATTACACTAGCACCAATATTACATTACAATACAATAATTGATTAACATCACAATAATTGATTACATTAATAAGTAGTAATAAAATTAATCCACATCAAAGAATATATGAACAACTGCATTATTATAAAAAAGAAATTTTTAAAATATATGAAAATATCTGATGTGTATAAAAATAATTAAACAATGTTGAATAAACTCAAAAAATAATTATACAATAATAAATAAATTCAAAAAAGTAGAGACATCCATCCCTTCATTCATTGCTTATTTTATTTATTAATATCATCTTATATTTATAATTTTTCTCGTATTTTTATTTTGTAAATTTAAGTTTAGTATTATTTTATATTGCTTAGTATTATTTTGTTTATTATTATGTTATTACATGTTTAATGATGCCATAATTATGTACTGTAAAACAAAATTTAAAAAAAAATCTGAATCAGTTATGTAACCATAGTTAAAGAATAAGCAATTATATAGATAAGAAATAATCAATGGACCATACTTAGTTGTCATAATTTTGATGTCTTTACTACAAATTTTTTCCAAAACTATGTCAATATATTCATCTTAGGCATAAAGACATTTTGCAATGTGAAAATTAAAGCCACTATTTAACTTATCTATTTCTGTTTTCAACTATGAAAGACTACTTTGCACTGCAGTTTAGTTATTGTATATTCACAAGTTAATTTGATTGTAAATGAACCCCCCCCCCCCACACACAAGATAAGCACTTACAGAGACAGTTACAAAAATAAATAAATTTTTGAATAGAAGGAAAAGAATTAGTCTTTTTTTTTTAAATCAAAATTCTCATAATTAGATATTTTTGATTTTTCCGCAAAAGATAAAAGTTATTATGGATTGATTGAAATTTCAATATACAATTTTAATACACAGAAACTCAACTCTACTGGTAAAAAGTAAAGTTTTTTCACCCATTACAGAACAATTAAATCAATAGTTTTTTCAAAACAGACAAGGGATTACTCATTTTTATTCCCCCCACATTAGTTCTGAAGTAGCAAAATAGAATAAGAAGTAAAATTTAAATAAAATTTTCTAAACAGGGATTATAATGATGCCATATGAATAAATTGAATCTGTAAAGTATCAATACTTGATTTTTTTAGTTCTATGTTTATATTAAGCAATCAAAATTTAGGGATATTTTGTTGAAATTCTGTATTTAGTTCTCTCCTAATGTAAAAAGTTAACAGTCATTTAAAGTATTTCATGTATTTTTAATATTTCATAACTTAACATGTAATTTAAAATGTAATGCTTTTTTTTCTCTATTTTTTTTTTCTGTACAAATTTACATTTTCTATAGACGGCTTTTCATTGTTTGCAAGGGTTCAATGAGTCATTCAAGAGTAGTTTGTTTTTCTTCTAAATGGGATTGCTTTTTGGTGGCCCCATCAAGTTTTCTGTATGCCTCTGTTTAGTTCAACACATTATACAGTACATGTTAATTGTTAATTGTGTTACATTTTTATGTAACTTATAAGCAACAATTTTTAATATTGATAGTTAAATCAGATATTCAATAAGGCACATTTCAAAGATAAAGCTTAATATTTTGAAAAATTCAAAAGCTGATAAGATAGTACCCAGAAGAAAGAAATTTTTAACTAGTTTTTGCCCCAAGGATAATAAAATATTTTTATTATTTTTTCCCTGTGTATTAATACATTTTAGCCTTCTTTACATTAATTCTATTTTATTGAAAAACTTCAAAACATGAAATGCATTCCAATCAATTTTCAATAAATAAAATATTAAATATCATGAATTTCAATATTTTAGCATTCCAGGCATCATCCAATATTACTATTTATCAATTAGATGAAGGTGCAAATAGTTGCTTAAAAAGTGATGTAGGTGCATACTGTTGCTTAATATGTATCACTTTATCTCAATTTTCCAAATTTTACAAGAGAGAGAAGGGAAAAAGCTAAGTTTTCTCAGTAACAGCTATAATTGTTATCATAATTATCATGAATATGATCTTGATCATTTATACAAAATTTGAAAGGAAATAAACTTAGAAATCTTGAATATCAAAAACTAAATTTTCCCCTTTCTTCTTAAAAGGTTTGCAAAATAGATGCTGTAGCTTGCTAACTGAGAGAGCACAGCCTGTAACACAATATTATGTAATATTATTCAAAACTAGCCGCCTTTGGCGACCAGTCGGTTCGCCAGTATTAATGCTCGCAAAAATTTTCATATAATATTTTATGTAGCTGTGTCTCATAACAGGTTTTTCATCAAAATATTTTTAAACCAAACAAATTTTGATAATCATATAATTCATTTAGAGTATTATTTAGTATTATTTTTATCAGATGTTCTGTTTATTGTACTATTCATCTTTCTCTTTCTATACGAGCAATGATTGTCCCGGAATTGATATTTTACTTTAATGGTGGAGAGAAAGGTCTAAAATTCTACGTTTTTAAATAATAGTAAGATTCAAATTTTCATAAATGTAAACACACTAAACAATAAAGACACAATTAGTATTCAAAGTTTAAAAACAGCTTGGAAAATGCTGCGCACAGAGGAAATAATATTGAAACAGACACATCCTTCTTTTCTTTTCTTCTTTTTTTCTATCCTTTTTTTCTTTACTAATTTTGTTTCTACAAACCCTATTTTCACTTTGTTATTCTTTTTTTTTCTTCCCTGCCCAAATTTTATTTTGAGCAGGCATAGATTAAATATCCATACAGACTAATAATAAAAGCAACTATTTTCTTTCTTTTTTAAACATCCCTCTATCTATGAATGAAAACCAACCGACTTCGCGTATTTCTTTCTAAACAAATCATAATTTATTACTTCCTGCTATCTTACTCAGTTGGTGTGGGGGGAGGAAATGAAGATTTTTTGGCGGGAAAGTAAGAAAAGTGTCGTTTTAACTATTTTCCACGCAGTTTTTTCATGTTTTCTCTCCATAAGAACCATCCTCGTGTCTTAACGAAAATATTTTTAAAAAATTAGCCGAATCGGCCGCGCCGTTCTCCAGTTTTGCGCTTAAAACGCATTTCCAGTTGCATTTTTATTAATATAGATTAATGTTACACAATGTTGCAAATATTGTTTTTATATCATAAAATATTGTACGATATAAGTGTGATACAATTGAAACCAGGATACATTATGCTTATTTATGGATATATTATTATGAGGGGGTTTTCTTTCTCTCTGAGCAAAAAAAGAACTACTTTATAGGCAAATGCGAAATAATTTTATCTTTTTCATTATGATGTTTTTAACTTTTAAGTCTAAGTTTACATTATTTGAAGCAAATGGCATTATAATTTAAAAGCTTTTTAATTTAAGTAATATAATTATTTATTAGTAAACAGAGCTGATGAATTATGTACACTATCCAGAACAAATATTGAAAGAAAACCTAGATTAACAAAACTAAACAATAACAGAAAAAACAATTTTAAAAAATTAAACAATACTTACGAGGAGCACTTATTTTAACAATCTCCAACAAGTTTGAAGTATCACAAGGGAATTTTTCCATGCTAGGCCGAATAGCTAGTTTACGACCTTGCAAACGGAGATCCTCTGCTACCATACCTTTACATCCTTTGAAACGAATTTGGAAAGCAGATGGTTTATAGTGAGGTCTACTATCATCCACTCGATTAAGTAATCTTGAGTTCAGTGCTTTTCGTACCTACAAGAAGCAGATTAAATTGAACTAATAAGAAACAAAAATGATTAAAAATTATAACAAAACTTTAATGATTATTTTTTTATAAAAAGCAAACAAAAATTGCATTATTATTTGAGTTGTTTCTTTGCAACTTACACTTTATTTATATATAGTTTTTTTTTTAGTAGAACACTATAAATAATTCGGTATTTTTCCGTTAGCCGGACGAAAGCGAAAAACCGTCAAATAATGTAGAATTCCTCCAAATTTCTCAGATCGATTTTAAAGCGAAAAA
>JAOUZG010017940.1:1630040-1645923 GCA_026289955.1 Argiope argentata | reverse complement strand
AATGTAGAATTCCTCCAAATTTCTCAGATCGATTTTAAAGCGAAAAATCGCCAAATAATGTAGAATTCAGCCAAATGACGCTTGGCGAAAAATTACCAAATAATGTAGATTTCCGTTGATTGATTGATTTTTTTTTTTTTTTTTTTTTTTTGTCATTCGCTCGCTTTGCGTGGCGACTTTGGTAGCGTTTGGTTCGCAATTGACGATATTTGCTCCGGCTAGTGGAAAAGTACTGACAAATTTTCCAAGTCTTGCTAATATGTCTCATCCTTATAACACAAAGATGAATATTGGTGCAATTCTGTTATTTAAATATACAAAGTATGGTATCGATTGAAATCCCGTTAATTGAACAGCATGCGTAAATATAATTTTTTAAATCAAAAACTATATTTTTACTTAGTATATAAATGGAATTAAAACTTCAGCATAATAAGTAATTGCATAAAATTATTTCTTTTGTAAAATTTTACACATGCGGGATTTAAAACGAAGGTACTTACGTATTAGACTGGTGATATTTATCGCCAAATTTGATTGCCTCGCCAATGAGTTACTAAACCGCCCCGTAATAGCAAAAAAATCGTCGTTATTTGAAAAAATTGTTCAAACCTTAGCTGGCGGTCGCCATTTTGTTGATTTCGTTGACGTCGACCGTTTATCGCCAAATTTGAATCTGCCGCCAATGAGTAACTCAACTGTTGGCGTCGACAGTCTAATACACAAGTACCAAAACGAGTTATCACCAAGGATAAATAGAAATTAATCTATCAGGATAGTTTGTACAACCACTTGGGTCAAATCAATAACAAATGGGTTAATTTTGATTTTTTTTAAAAATACAACAACTTGATATCACTTTTTCAAACATTTAATCAACTTTTGACTTGTTTTTTTTTCTTCTTTCCACAATATGGTAACATTTATTGGTATGCCAACTTTATGCAATAGCTTTCTGAAATGTAAGATGGATGTACAAGGACCGACTTAGACTAGTTGGAGCCTGGGGTAGAAACTTCTTTGGGGCTCCCTTATGTTTCACTACTTTAGTAATGAAGAAGATTCATTAAAGAAAGAAACGTAAAAATAATATTCATATCTGATTTGTGGGCCCCAATTATATGGGGGCCCGGGGCAACTGCCTTAGTCAGGCCCTGTGGATATAGTCTGCAATATAAAGTGGTGGCATTCACAAAACAAAATAAAACCTTGTAAGGACACTATAGTAGTACAAATTTTAACCTCTTCCAATCGATTGTTTTCAAAACTATATTCCTTTTATTGTTTTTAATTGAATTTCTAAATGTATTTTTAGTTATAAATATTTTAATTACGACAAACTGAAATAAAAAATATTAGTTGTGAATTATTGGCAAGAGAATTAGTTTCAAATAGTGCAAAAAAATTTACGTAATTTCAGACAAAATGGTAGACGTAATTAAACACTTTTGAATATAATCAAAATATTTTAATATAAATTCAAATGAGTTATTGATTAATTCATAAGCCAACTACAGGAACAATTTGACTACATTATTTTTTGAATGAATTGAAATCCAAAGAGAAGTACTCTGAAATTTAAATGATATTTGAATTTAATTTGAATTATGATTTTGAAGTAATTTGTAAATAAAATTATAAATACAACATTAGATTACTCTTAATATTATATTAAAAATTATTATCAGGGCACAGAAATAGAGTATTAGAGAATGTAGAGTACCTATAACATTCTTGAATATTTTATATATATTTAGAATGCTGCTTAGGAAAGAAACAAAGGAAAAACTTAAATTGCAGTTAAATGATAGTATTATTCAGAAACAATAAAAGATTTTGGAATTTCAAAAACTGACCTTCCTTTTGTAGAATTTTTTCAATCTTATAGGGCATAGTGGATAGTTAAAACAAGATTTCCTTTTAAATCAAAATAATATCCACAAAAAATGTATGATTTATTTTTTTAAAAAACAATATAATAACAAAACAATTTATTTTGACTCTGCATGAATAAAAATAACACTCTTCCCAACATTCGGATATTTGAATCAATTTTAAAAACATACATTTACTGCAATGTGTAAATTTCTCTATTTATAAAGAATACAAAATGCAATTAAAAAAACTAATTTATGATCGAATGCAATACAAATGGAGACTTCTTACCTCATCAGCTAATTCTTTCGAAATCATTCCTATTCCATCTGAAAATACATAATCTTGATTCCTGATATCATCTATATTTATCACTTCATCATCAGCCAGTTCTATTTGTACAGCTTCCTCAGATGTAGAGAAACATTGTCCCATTCTTGCCATGTATTTGGCTACATTTCTAATACGACTGAAATCTCCCATCCATTTCCGAATGCTTTCAGCAGTATTTCCTTTATGGTCCTCTGCAAACATCCACAATCCATGCTCCCTTAATTGACTGCTAGATGCTGCAAGTACTTCATAGCGCCTCGGCCCTATTGTAATACTCCTATTTAAGAGATTCCGTGCTACCCTGTCCATAAAATCTTTTTTTCTAGTATGATACTGAACTGCAAATGTTAATTTTGAGAAATTATCATCTTGAATCGAAACTCTCAACAAATGCTCGGGACCATATTCTCTTATGATGCGATTGTCAAAATGTTCTGAAGGTGGCATGCAAATCAGACGTGAAGGTGTAATAATCAGACGACGAACAAAACACATTCCTTCTGGTGGATCAAATCGAGATGGATTTTTTTGGAAATATCGAAAGCATTTGACTAGAGCCTCTTCAAATGTAAATACCTCATTTCTGCCAATAAATTCACTAATGTGATATAAAGCACTAATGAGGGCATCAGTATTCTCCATACACCTTACTAAATATTCTCTAATGAATTTCCAGTGCTCAGTTTCAGGATCTTTATGATATTTCTGTATAATCTGGTCTTGGACTTCCAGTGACAGACTATTAAGGACTTCCCATGCAAACTGGCAAGCAAAAACTTTATCTGAAACAACATTTCTGTCAATTATAGAATCAAAGTTTCTGTTATAAGGAAAAGTCTTAAAATCCTCCAACTGTTTCATAGGTATCTCAGTTTCCACTTTACAGTAAAAGAAATGTGTATTTCCAGCACATCTTTGAATTAATCTTTCTATTATACCATAAGCTCGATGTTTTCTGGATAAAACTATCTTAAAAACTGGACACTTGCCGATATCAGTTATATCGCAAAATGAATTATTGCATTTACAACCAAAAAACAAAGACCTTTCCCATTTCCTTTCTTGATATTCTTGGTCTGAAGCTAAACTTACAGCTTTTGAACCTCCTTTAATTTCTTCTTTATCATCTTTTTTATTTTTCTTTTCACAGTAAACAAATGGAAAATTTTTTAGAATAAAAAAAATTTGAACAATTTCTTTATTAGGCACATCATTGATAATTGCTCGACTAATTGATTTATAATACACAATAAATTTAAATGTTTGACCTGCATACTTGCATTCATATTTTCTTCCATTATGATTAGTTTTCATATTATGATTCAAACAAGCATATAAAGCAAAGAATCTCTGATTGTGCAAGAATGTACCCATTAGTTCTTTATCTTTTGATTTAGTTTCATAACGATAGTGTTGCATAAAATGTTGCATAGTAGGTAGAGTACCAAACGCAGTTTCAGTGATATCAACATCAGGATGAGATTGTTTTCCCTTGTTTTGCAAAGCAGAACGATCAGCAAGTCTAAGCCATAAGTGAGACAATTTGTTTTTACTAATATCGCACCATTCTTTACCTATTTTTTTAAATTGATCACCTGGATGAACTTTAGGACAATCAGAATAATCTAAAGATATATCCATCTCATATAATTCTGCTTGATATACCAAATCCACATCAACATTCCGAACAGCCAATATATCAAAGATGACATTTAATTTATTTCTCGTATGATATGCTTCAAAAAACTCTTGGGCATTGTCTTTAACTTCATTAATGCCTATTAGAGATTTCCTAAAAACTATAACCAGTTTCAACACAGAAGACGCCATCTTGATGTACTAATTTTATCACAGTGGGTAAAAATGGCACTTTTTCACACGTAGGACCCTAAAAAAAAGGGGGAGATATAAGATAATTCTTTCTTTAAAACATTATAAAAAACAATTTTTTAAATCCTTCATTTTCCAGTTTTAAAATCATCTTATATAATTCAAAATGAACGAATATTTAAGAATCTAAACATGAGCATAAATCAGAATATAAATATTTCAAAATAATTAAGATCCCAACATTTAATCAGTCTCATAAGAATATTATACCTCTTTAAAAGTTATGTTTAAATATTAGGAGATTAAATTATACCATTAAGATATTAAATACTTAATTTTAATTAAATTAAATTTTGTTACTAAATCTGCAACAAAAAATCATATAATATAAATATTGCATTTAATTTCATTTGATTTATAAAATTTAGTATCATAAACTACTCTTCTAATATTTCTTCGATATTAATATAACTGTTACATAAACTGTTTAACATTTCAAATATTTTCAAATTCATTATATTTTCAAATGTAAGTCTTCTGATTTTAAATATTTACATAAATTATAAATCTTCTCTCTCTCTTTTCAGGCAAAAAATTTTGTGGTACTTACTTATTATACTGTCTTTGTGTGTTATAATACTGTGCTCTTCTTATTATACTGTAACTCATTGGTGACAAATTTAAATTTAGTAATAAAGGCCAATGGATTACACCATTGCTGATTGCCAAAATTAGTGGTTTAGCCACTCATTGATGAAAATTTCAAATTTGACAATAAAGTTCTACAGTATAATGTGTAAAGTACCAAATTTGTTATATTAAATTGCAATATTCAAGAATGACTTTAATTTCATTTTATACTCTTCTAAATTTTTTATTAAATACATATTATAGCAAACTAATTAAATGCTAGAGTTGCATTAAAAAACAATAATGATGATGATGATTAGGAACTGATGTAACTTAAATATCATTATCAGGAAATAAAAATTTTCCATTGATAAACTATAGATGTTTTATTTATTTGGATATGAACTTTTTTAATCAGTAGCCCTTTACAAATTAATTTGAAAAGTATAGTATTTTTAGATATACATTTTCTTTTGGTAGCAGAATCATATCGTAACATGTATTTGATGCATACTTTCCTCAAAATCTACATTTCTTTCTAGATAAAGAAGTATTGTTCTTTTTAAGGCAAGAAAATACAATGCTCATAAAATCACAAAGTGAAAATATAGAATAAAAATATATGAAAAAACAATTATTTTTTACTACAAAAAGATTATTTTTAAGTAACTTACTATACATTATAGATTTTGTGCATGAAAATAATTAAAGAAAAATATGCAGCTATTTAAGTTTTGAACTTACAAAAAATAACCCAAATTTAATGCATATTTATAAAAATATTAATAAAGACATACAAATTTGAAATTTAATATTATTTAAAATATTTTGTAATATTATAAACTTTGTTATACATTTTTAACAAAGAATTTTTTTCATTTTACCACTCACAACTCTTTTTTTAAATAGTAATAATTTGCATAAAACCTCCTTTTCATCGACAAAAAAATTACCAAAAAGTAGAAGAGGTAGAAAGAAGAAGAAAAGTAAATGAAACCCAAACATTTAAATATATAATTATTAATGAAAACATAAGAGAAATTTGCTAAAATAATTACATGTTTTATTCTTTTATTTTACTATAAAAAGATTATAATTTAAATAACAATTTTAGTTTGCAAATGTTCAGCAATTTGGAAACACAAGATCTTGTAATATACAAATTACATAAATATAACATATACAAATTCATAATTGGCAAATATATAATTTTAGAATTATTCTACAAATTTCAATATTTTCCTCTAAATTCTCAATTTTTTGATTTGTCAATTTAGGTGAGAGACCAACAGTTATATTAAACTGATTTGTATTAATAAAGGGTTAAAAAACATTAGAAATGGGAGTAAAATCTTTTTTAAAAAATTAGATTCAATAATAAGTATATATAATCTAAACGAAATATTATGAAAAGCTATGAATGAAGCATATTTACTTAACACAAGTTCCCCCTCAAAAATACATGTGCCGATGTTTTTTAATTAATCAAAGTTTTATTTTTACATATCATTAATATAAAAATCATCTACTACATCAATAGCAATTACAAATAAATTATTTTGCACAGATCTTAATCATTTTACAATTATGAATTAATTAATACGATTCAAAATCAATGCATGCAGATGAATTCAGTTAAGAAATTTAAAAATCAATATCTTCATAGATTACGAAATCATAATTCCCGTCTTATTTCACGTGCTAAGTTTATTATTATTATTTTATCTCCAATAATATGGACAAGAGCACGCTCAAATAATATAATTTCAAATACAGAAGCACTAAAATACTTACAGAACAAACTTTACATACATCTTCGCCAGTAAACAATAAAAACTACATCTCAAAAACTAGAAGAATATTGGTTCAGTATTTTAATTCTGAATCTAAAATAAAAGCAAAAGTCACTGTCATCAAATTAATTAAAAAATATTTGTTTCATAGTTTTGGTTTGTAAAAGGGGAGAAAAGTCAAGCTATGACGTCAAAATGGCAATATTTACGATTGCTACTTTTAAGTGTTGGTTTCATCTATAATGCGCTAAAAACTATAGTAATTCATTTTTTAATATTAGAAATATATATATTTGAGACATATTGCTGTCAAGTATATTTTAAATTGAATTTCTACTATAATAAAAATAAGAGTCGATGTACATAAAAATTAATTTTTGAAAATCTTATATTCGCATTCAACAAAACTTATGCATGTGACGTCACATTCTTGATATATGACTTGACGCGTCTTGACGGCGGTCAGTTTGAATTTGATGCAGCTGAACGAACATTCGATAGATTCACCTCCGTGGTAAATTACATATACTATATTTATGCTATTCATGCAGTATTTATGTCGTGCACCATTTTTGATTTCCCTCTTTTTTTGAGATTTTTTTTCTTAAGGCCCTATCACACGGCAAAATATCGTCGACAGTTGTCGATTTGTGCCCGCAGGCAACCGGTCAAGCAAGATTTCCGTCATCGTCAACTTTTTTTAACCGGCTTGAAAATGTCCACGATAGTGACGGAAATATCGTTTACAAACGAAATTCAACCAATCATGTGAAACTTTTCTGTGACGTAGTGTGCCAAGAAAGGCATCGGTTGGCGCTACAATAATATTGAAAAAGCATGCATTTAATGTTACATATTGCTAAATACTAAAAATAATTTCAACAGAATGAAGAAAGCGAAGTGAAACTTCGGTATCTTTTCCCCATTCTGTGGGGCAACTTATTGCCCCCACTTTAAAAAAACTGATACTACCGTATGGGAAATAGTTCTCTAGAAGGATCTTCGAACTTGTGATGGAATTTTCAGAGATCCAACAGGATATTTTTAAGTAAATAAATAAAAAATATTAATGCTAATGTGAATTGTTTTCTTTTTGTGAAATATATTTGACCATATTCAGTCTTTATTTATTCAAATAATAGTATAATCTTTTGATTATAGTAATTCCTTAAATAGATTGTTAACAGCTTCTACACAATTAAAAAATTTTAACTCCAATGTTAAAGTGAAAAATGTAATTGTGATTTTAAATTTTAATACTTAGATGCTCCTGCAATGTTGCAGAAATATAAAACATATTTGGTTTTGACAAAAATATAAAACTAAAGCAAATATAACTAAATAAAATATAAACTTAGCAAAAAACTAAATCACTTTTTGTATGATAGACATTTAAATCCACAGTTCTTTTTCCACATTTTTTTTCTTTTAAATGTAACAAATTAACAGTTAATTGAGAATCATATTTCTGATTATACATTTGTATTGAGAAATGTGCATAGAATGGCCAGACTAAAAAACAAGTGTTTTATTGCTTCTCATTCCTGTTGTAATGTGGAGGTTTCAATTTTTTTATGTTTGGCAATTTGAAATTTTAAGAAAAACCTGTTTTTTAAATATCTATGTAAAAATAAATGAAGTTTTAATACTTTAGCTTTGAAGAAACTAAGAAAAATTCAATAACATATTTTGGAAAATTATTTTTGATAATTATTATTGAATGAAAATTATTTATGGATTTCTATTTTTCACAAATACTGGTAATAAATCCACAAAGATTTTTTTTAAAAAAAGCTCTGTAGTTGCAAATAAAATGAAAACAAAACATTTACCACATTTTTTTAAAGACTAATTTTAGAAACGAGTGATATTAAATAGTGGAATGCCTTAGAATTTAACAATATTTATCAAGTGAAGAATCCTATTCAATGAATTGTTTTATAATTTTGAACTGGAGTGGGAAAATAATACAAATCGAGTCCAACATTCATTCTCAAAAATTATTTTAAAAAAATAAAAAGGAGGGAAAAAACATTCAATCAAATTTAAAAGAGTAAAAAATACTTCATATTCAATGATATGGTGGTAATGCATTTAAATCCTTTTTTATTTTTAATTAAAATTTTAAAAAATATGTTCTTAGTGAATTTTTTATGTCCCAGAATCAATTTCTTGCCATATTTCAAATTTCTAACTTTAATTATTTGTACTGCACATCTAGATACAGTAGTTATATATATATATCTATATACATATACACAAAACCTAAAATTTGTCTAGATGGATTCAACAAATATCAGTTTTCATAGACAAAAATCATTAGATTTCAAAAGTTATTTAATTTTATTTTAAATGTATTGGCACTCCTCTTCTGTTTTAATTATCAATTTTTATTTTATTGGCACTTTTCTAGAAAGATTTTCTAGAAAGCACTTTTAAGGTACTTAAAAATGATTTTAAAATTTCAGCCCTATTTATGATAGTATGAACCTTTTAAGCTTAATTGAATGCACACACACAAATTATTTTTCTTTTCAATATATTTTTGCTTTAAATTTACTATTGATAAGATAAATTTATAGGAATTTATAAAATACAAACACAGAAGCAGCTTTTTTTTTTTTTTTTTTTTTTTTTTGCTTGCTTGTCATTTTTACTACTTTACAGAATTCATTGTTACTAATTTTGATAAATTTGCAACAATTGTCATTATTACTGAAAAAATAATTCCAAACTGTTACTAAGAATAACTAAAAACTTATTATTTTACAGAATTCATTGTTACTCATTTTGATAAAAACATTATAATTAGTTGAATGGTATGATAAATGTTTACAATAAATGACAATAAGATTGGTACTATTAGAAATGAAAAAGACATTCAAAGGAAAAAAATTGCTAGAAAACCATTTTCAAATTCAATAAATGTACAACTTGTCCCATTTTACAATCCTTATTATATGCATTGTATTAAGCACTCAAAAAATTGAATTTGAAGCCGAAGTGATTCAATTCCAATTAATTCAATAATGTGTCAATAGAACTGCAATTCATTGAAGCAGTTGAATTTCATTGCACTAGCTTCTTAATTTACATATCTACAAATTCCAAGATAGTTTGAATTTAAAAAAATTACAACTATTATTGTTACCATGGGCTTTTGTATTCATTGAAAGCTACTGGGATCACTTAAAAAAATTGTCCCGGATTTAATTACAAATTCAAGCAACGTCTTGGCTAGAATTCCACGCATTATGAAATGAAAAAACTGCTGATATTCACTAAGTAGGAGAAACGAATAAGTGCGATAAATACACCATAACGGAAACCTAAGTTTTTAGGTTTACCAGGCAGCAAATCCTCAAGTAACGTCACTTTCGTTGTCGTTTGACGACGAAAGTGCTGACGATATTTTGCCATTTGATAAGGCCTTTAAGTAATCTCTTCCATTTGTAGTTAATATTAAATAACAAGCGTTCATCTACAAGTTTCAATGACTGCATAAATTTTCTAGTAATAGCACGGAAATCATAGAGAAATAAGAAGTATTTAATTGCTGCATCTTATATTACCCTAGTAGCACACAAATATTGTACAATATTGATCAATATTCGTAATATTGCTTAATATTGGGGAATATTGTATGTCATATAATATCGTAAAATATTGTACAATATTATATTACAGGATGTGCCACCTGGGTACGGAAGTACGCTCATATAGTTTTTATAATTATGTACATAACATTAGTTCATAAATTAGATATAAAAATATTTTTCACGATTGAAACAGTTTTCTTTTTAGTTTGAATTAATCTTTCATTAAACGCAAATATTTTGAAATTACAATTATATTAATAAAAATTACATCGGGTTGAAATTCACTCGTATCTTCCAAAAAACTTATGAAACTTCAAGGTTTTAGACAAATAAGCAATAACTATTACACTATTACTTGCACAAAACCTTACCGAGGCGTGGACCAATCAGAGTATGTCGGCATCCTTTGCCATAGCGTTAGTCTGTACAGTTTGCGAACTCGCATTAGTAACAGCAACAAAAACAACGGTTTCTGATTTGTTATAGATTGAAAAAATCATTTTAAGATTAATCCTCACTTCAGCTGCTTTATCTCAAATTATTCATCGCATGTTCCCACGACATTTACGGCCGTGTTCTCCACCCGTAGCTAAATATCAACTGACTAAGGTCAAATTGGTATTCTCCAGACTAAACCGGTCTTCAAATTTCTACTGTTTTCTCCTTTTTAGAACATCCGATAAAAGATGATCACATTCTGATCGACTGTTTTTCGGTAGCAGTTGCCAACTTGTGTGTGCGTGTGCTCGCTGTGATTTACTGTTTGCTGTGCAATACGATATGAGTTTTGCAGTCTGGGCTTATTGTGCGAAAGGCTTGTATTTACACTGTTAGTAACTCTTGACTGCTGTATTGATTTTATCTAAAGTTTTTCCATTATCAAGTCATCCTGTAAATACCTATAAATAAATTTGTTTGTGCTGTCCTCAAGTCCATTAAATTCGAAACTATTACGCTAAAAACGTAACAACTGGTGTCAGAAGTGGGATTGAATGGTGAAGACTAGAGCGATGGATGAGGCTGATAAAACAAAATCCGAACAGCTTTTTCTTTTCATTAAAGAAATGAAAGAAGGACAAGAGATGATGGAGAAGAAGATAGAACAAGGCCAAGCTAATATTGTCGACGCAATCAACACCAAGGTGGATGCTTTAGCGGAAAAGGTTCCAGAGAATGATATAAGGATTCGTAATATTCAGCAGAGTTTTGAAGAGAAATTGGAAAAAAAGGACCAAAGATTGAACAGCTTTGAACAAGAAATTGAGAGGAAAGTCGAGGAAATATTGAAGAAAAAGTAAGGTGTACAGGTGAAATCTGAAAACCAATCTCTGAATGTTCGAGAGCCTAAAATAGTTCAACCTGTGCCTTTTGTTTCTAAATCAAAAATTAAAGTGTCCACTTACGATGGGAAAACATTGTGGCAAGTCTACAAGACTCAATTCTCCATCGTCGCAGAAGCCAATGGTTGGGATTCAGTCACGAAGGCTCGTCAACTGGCTGTATCAGTACGGGCTAAAGCTGATGATAATTTGTGAACTATTACCGAAGATCAACATCTGGAATTTGATGCTCCTTCAAACGCTCTGGAGTTGCACTTTGAGGGAAAATGCAAGAGCTTGCAGCGGATGTAGAGAGGTTCTCCCATCTTGCCTTCTCCGACTGTCCATTCCGAGGTACGATAAACACTGGCCGTGCTGTATTTCATTGACTGTGTGAGGGATCCAGAGATACAAAAGTCCCTGAGAATGGCTGAATTGAAAGATTTGAAAGCAGCTTTGGTTTATTCAATGAAATTTGAAGACGCTCAGCAAGCTGCACGGGGGGATCGCCATTCAGTAAGAGGTGCTATGATCCAAGATGCATTGGATCCTTCGCTGAAAAATCTATTTGAAATGATAAAAACAATTTGCCAGTTTATCCGGAAAGAAGTTGAAAAGCCCACCAAACATGATCAGATAACTGTGAAATATTGGAAATGCGGTGCCAAAGGCCATGTTCAAAGGGATTGTCCAGCACGCTTAGATAAACGGACTAAAGACTCTTCGCAAAGTAACCTGGAAAACCGTTTTGGAGTTTTACAGATAGCTTCCAGAGACGGTGGTGAAAAAGGTTTATTTGTTGAAGCCTTCGTCAACGGAATTTCCTGCCGAATGATCGTTGACACAGGAGCCAAAGTGACCATCATGCGTAGAGATGTTGCAGAACAATTCGGAAAGAAAATTCTCTATACACCACCCAGCGTCACCCTCCAAACAGTCACTGGAGACAGAATCCCAATTATTGGGGAAATGAGTATTGTAATTAGATTTGGGAATTCTACTTATGACCATGTCGTCCACGTAGCGGAAATTACAGATGATTTTATACTTGGAAGGGATTTTCTGAAGAAATATGATTTTGTAATCGACTTTAAAAATAACTCCTTGCAGAAGTCGTGACTCTTTTCCATTTAGGTTTTGGAGGAGTAAATGCAGATGCCATATCAAGGAAGCCCTGCTCCGAAGGTTGTCGCAACTGCTCCTCTGCGAGAAAAAAAACTTGGATTGATACACCAACTGTTCGCCGAATCACAAGAGCTATCCCACCTCAATCTGATCCCTGGAATGATGAAGAGGTTCGCAAGGAACAAATAAATGATCCTGACATTAAGCTGATTATAGAATTTATGCAATCAAACAATTCAAGATCTGAATGGCAGGACATTTCAAGCCTCAGTACTGGGACTAAACGTTATTGGGCTCTCTGGAATTCACTCGAAATTAGAAATGGCATTTTGCATAGAAAATGGGAGTTTGAAGATGGGAAGTCATTTAAGTGGCAACTTGTACTTCCCCGATCAATGATAAATCAAATTCCGGTGGAGTTGCGCAGCAGTCCTGCAGGTGGCCACTTCGAGTCCTGAAGACAATTCATAAAGTCTGGGAACGTTTCTATTGGAACCATATGTTAAAGAATGGTGCAGAACATGCGATGACTGTAACGCCCGTAAAGGACCAAAAACACACAGTCGTGGTAAGTTACAGCGGTATAATATAGGTGCGTCATTCGAGAGAATCGCCTTTGAGATCCTGGGACATCTTCTTCGGACGGACAATGAAAATAGAAATATTCTTTTCGTTATGGATTACTTCATAAAGGGTTTATCCAATTTCTGATCAAGAGGCGACGACTATAGCAGAATTCTTACTTCAGAGCTGGATTTCCAGATTCGGAACACCTCTTCAGCTTCCCTCTGATCCAGGGAGGAATTTTACTTATGCTGTATGTCAAGGACTTTGCAAACTCCTCGGAATCGACAAAACTCAGAAAACACCTCTTCATCCCCAATCAGACGGCATGGCAGAGAGGTTCAATCGAACGATTCTAAATAACCTCTCTCTTTTCGTCTCAAAACACCAACACAATTGGGATCAGAAACTACCCTTGTTCCTGCTTGCTTATCGAAGCGCGGTTAACGAAACAACAGGCTTCACACCATCCAAGATGCTCTTTGGACGGGAACTCCGACTGCGCTGTGATCTTCTGTCCATGTGTCCACCGGATACGCCTTCTTCGCCTTCATTATGTTCAAGACCTCCAGGCCCGTTTAGAAGACGTACACAGGTTTGCCCGAGATCGGATCAACATAGCGACGGAGAAGATGAAGACCAGGTACGACACTAAAGCCACCGGACATGAATTCAAGGAAGGTGACAAGGTATGGTTCTGGAACCCTATTCGACGAAAGGGACTTTCTACGAAGCTGCAGTCTTCCTGGAAAGACCCTTATACAGTCCTGAAAAGACTGAACGTCGCCGTGGTTAGAATAAGGAAGTCACCGAATCCAAAACTAAGAGTAGTACATTATGATTGGCAATCCCTTATTATGGTAACTCTTCAAATAATTAGCTGAAACCATGGTTTCCTCTTCTATGTAAATATGACCTGTATATTTGTAAATAATGTTCTTTATAATAATTATTTTTCAATGTTTATGTCTGCAAATTTATGTCTATGTTAATATGAGTGTTTTCTGCTCGGGGTCTTAACTTCCCTGGAAGGGCAGTCTTTGAGGAGGGGGCAATGTTACAAGCGGGCGAACGCCGTGGAGGCGTACGGAAGGAGAGAGTGATTGGCGACGGTTGACTAAGAACTTGGCCCCAGCAGAGTTGATTTGGTGAAAAGAATAGTCTGGTAGCCGCTGGATCGTTTATGAAGCTCCACGTACTTCCGCTCGCTCGACTATGTAAGGGACAGGTTGCCGCCTCTAGGAAAAGAAGCGTCTGGTTGGACTAGCGGATTACTTTTCTCACTTGTTATTAGTGAGCTGTGTTTACTTTTGCGGTTAAGGCTGTATAACTGAGCTCGCTATGATTTTCTGTTTGCTGTGCTATACCATATCAGTTTTGCCGTTTGTGTTTATTGTGCGTAAGGCTTGCATTTGCGCTGTTAGAGTCTGTTGACTGTTGGATTGTTTTTATCTGAAGTTTTCCTTTATCAAGTCCTCCTGTAAATAAATTTGTTTGTGCTGTCCTCAAGTCAAGTCCATTCAATTCGAACCTGAAACGCTAAAAATGTAACAATAAATTTGGAACTAAATCACAACACTATATTCGTCATCAAACAATTTAGCATCCTTTAGAAGAAAAAAAACTTTTATGGTTTACAAAAAAGTTTTTCTTTAGATAGGGATTTTTCTCTCTCTCTCGTTTTTCTAGTTGAAATTCTATTTTTAAAAGTAAGACTTAAATGATTTAAAAGTCCAGAATAGAAATTCGCGACTAATTTACAATACTATACTTGTTACCAATCAAGTTCTCATTCCTATTAAAATGTTATAGATTGAGAAATGGGAATCTTTTCCGTATCGGGAACTTTATGAAAATAATTCAGAAACTGAAAAGATTTCATTTTCCTTAACTAAAATTCGGAACTAATTTAAATAGCTATGCTCATCATCATTATATATATTAAGAAATTGATAAGCAATAGCACAATATCAGATTTTTCCTTTTATTTTTTTCATAACTATAAGTTTATTATACATGCATAACATTTTTTTCAAAATAAGGGGAAAAATTGAAATGGTAGCACAATTTATTGAAAGTCATGGCTTGTAGTATTATAAGAAACATAACTCAGACTATTTAATTTCATAATTGTGATCATTTTGGCATTAAAACATGTGATTAAATCAAGATTTTACATGAAATTATCACCGCTGTTAAAAATCAATAAATTGAATAGTATAATTTTCAATGATTACTGATAGATTTTTTTAAAAATTGGTTAATTTTTAACATTATTATTTCAAGTAATATTCTTTTTGTAAACTGTATGATATTATAAACATTATGCACGTTATGCAATGCTCAAAATAAATAAATTAAATAGCATGATTTTGAATGATCATTGAAAGATTTTTAAAAAAAAGTTTAGTTGATTTTTAACACGATTTTTTCAAGCAGTATTCTTTCTGTAAATTGAATGATATTAAAAACGTCATGCACGTTGTCTCATGTGAAGGTCACGATACGAACCTGCGACGCTAGGGCCGGTAGCCGAGTAACATGACCACTACACCAAAAGTCGACTTCGGTATCGTAGATGTTGTCTGGCTTATAAGGCTAGCGCCGTAGTACTCCCCTGCCAGTGAGTCGGACGATTTTGAAAGCGTCAAGAGTATAGGGAGCGTGTGAGTTCTTTGGCGCTTCGAGTAAGAGTCGGCTTTTGGTGCGTCGAGTGAGTGACGATTTTGATGCGCCGAGTAAGCGACGGCTTTGTTGGCTAGTAGATGGCGCCACGACAGATCAGAAAGTTACACGTGTCAAGGTCACCAATGTC
>JAOUZG010017940.1:1618341-1630030 GCA_026289955.1 Argiope argentata | reverse complement strand
TACACCAAAAGTCGACTTCGGTATCGAAGATGTTATCTGATTTATAAGGTTAGCGCCGCAACGTAATGCAATCCTCAACAAATCAGAATTTTGGCCTTGAATGTTACTAATGTTGGTGGAAGGATATGTGGCGCTAGCCTTATACGCCAGATAACATCTATGAACCGAAGTCGACTTTTGGTGTAGATGTCATCTTACTCGGTTACCGGCCCTAGCGTCGAGGTTCGTATCGCGATCTTCAATCACGACATTGGTGACCTTGACAATCGTAACCTTTTTGATCTGCCGTTGTGCAATCTACGAGCAATCAAAGACGTCGCTAACGAACTCACACGCTCGCCATAACGCTTGGGGCTATCAAAATCGTTCGTCTTATCCTCCGACTCACTGGTGGGGGAGTACTGTGGCGCTGACCTTATAATCCAGATAACCTCTACAATACTGAATGTCGACTTTTGGTATCGTGGTCAGTTTACTCGGCTACCGGCCCTAGCGTCGCATGTTCGTATCGCGACCTTCAATCACGACAGATACTTTGGAGAGTGGAGGCAAATATTTTGGGGCAATCCCTTTGTTTTTTTTAACTTTAAATTATAATTTTAATTAAAGTTCACTTGAAATTTTCACTTTTTTCAGAAATCATTCTCAAAATATTAGAACACCATCTTAAAAATTGAAAAAACTGTAGTTTCATTGATATTGTTACAAATCTGTAATATTGCTTTCCAATACGGTTCGTTCAATCTTTAGAAATGCCGTTTTATGGCGAGCTTTGCTGGATGGTAGTCAGGTGTAGAATCAATGATCCGATAGCTTGGCGAAAAAATAGATAATACTGGAATTTTCCAGAATTTTATTGTAGAGCCAATAAGAACAGAGATACCCCAGATTTTTCCAGAATCGGGAACTATACAAGGCCGGCAGTCTCAAGTCGAAGACAGTCGTGAAATCAATTGTGGATAATCAATGGGATCAAGCATTGTTTGGAGCTCAAGAGATTGCGGCGCAACAGGAGAGTCATCCTTCCGCTTGGCGAACTTTTCAAAACTCGCCAACTCTCCATGCTGTTGCGTATTCTCCGTAAGAGAAATGAAACCCTCCAAGAGTCAATGCGAAAGAGGATTAAATCCTAGTATACGGTACCCCTTTGGCGCCATTTTGAAAAATGTCGCCAAACATCTGAACAACTTAACAAAAACCATAGCTTAGGCAACCAGTCAACGAGCATTCGTGGCAGAAATGACGTCACGGCTTCTCGGTTTAAAGTCGCCAAATCAAGGGGTACCTATACTAGGATTATACCCGAAAAAGAAATACGACTCACGAGATTTGGCGCGTTTTCGCCTTTTGGCGAAAAGGAGGGGTGATTCTACGGATCACCTGCGATTGCTGAATTGAGTTGCATGTCGAGTCTTGGTGTAGAAGCAGCATCGAGTCATGTGAGAAGTAGCCTGTCGTATAGTGGGGAAACGGCAGTTGACTACAACTAAAGTTAAGAGACAGTGGAGAATTACAGCCGTTTGGAGAGAGTAGGGATAAGCTACGAAGATTCCCTTCACCTGCTAAATTCTGTCTAGCTGCTTTTATAAGCTGTGGTTTGTATGACTACCGACTACCAAACGTAAGTGATTATTTGTTGAAGTGTGTTGCTGTGTACTGCGTGTGTACGCCTGGATTATGTATTTGCCATCTTTGTCTTCGTGTTAGTAAACATTGACGTTTCTTCTGAGGCCTATTGATTGTTTTCACAACATACACCCACTACAAATGAACCTGGTGACTTTAAGAAACAAGTTCTTTCCATTATAACTGAATTGAAGTTTTGTAACACTATTAATTTGGATATCATACAATTTTTCAAACAAAATATTTAAACATATTAAAGTTGAAACTGTGTTAGTGCTCCACAATTTACATAATTTGACCTAGAGCTACCAAACTTGTCATATATATATTTAGTGGGTGAAAATGTGAAAACAAGATGATTTTTCTGAAAGTTTAATAAAAGTTTAAGTGAACTCTTCAGTGTTTTTTGGTGATAATTTTTGTAAAATATTATAAAATAAAAATAATGTTTATATCATCTTAAAATTTAATTTTTTTTTTACTTATACCAAATTTTTACCTGATAAATTTTTGTCTTTATTTGATATACTAAAAAATATTTTAAGCATATTTAAAAAAATACAAAGATAAATAAGAATTCTGAATGAGCATCAAACATGGTGCAAAAAAAAAAAAAAATTGTAAGAATTCTAGATGAAATCAAAGTTAAGAACACTATTAAAATTGCAAATATTTTATTTAGTTTTGTATTACATTCTGGATTACTATTTGCATCCATTAAGATAGATTAAATGATTTAACAACTGTATATATAGCAGAACTTCTAGCTATATATATGGCAGTTAAATTCATAATAAGCGAAAATTTGATAAATGCGGACATCATCTCAGATTCAAGATCAGCCCTACAAACACTGCAAGCTCCAAACGAAGATAAAAATTTCATACAGGAAATAAAAAAGTTAATAGTTAAATCTAAACTCAATATTAATTTGACTTGGGTTAAAGCACGTATAGGGATTAAGGGTAATGAGAGAGCAGATTTTTATGCAAAAGAAGCAACTAAAAAAGAGACTGTTGATTATTTTTTCAATCCAACTGCAACTCAATTGCGAACTGAAATAAATAAAAAAATAATTGAAAAGTGGCAGGTTCGTTGGGAAGCCTCCAATAAAGGTGTTTGGACTAAAAATTTTATTCAAACAGTGCATCTTAAAAGACTATATGGTGACTTTTTCATAAACCAAATAATAACTGGCCATGGGGTTTTTAATGTTCACCAAGCTAGGTTATTTGGAAAATCTGATAAGTGCAGATGCGGTAAATCTACTGGAACCATTCATCATATCATACAGGAATGTGATTTATGGGAAAAGACCCGCTCAACATGGCAATCAAGCTGGAGAAACTTGGACATCAAATTGCTATTAAAATTCCCTCTTTTTAGGGCAAGTGCTTCTGAAATTATCAATAATCTTATGCAGTTGGAATCTGTGGATAACGATTGAAATGGCTCTTTGCTTTGACTTTTGTTTTCTTATGTTCTATATTGTATACGGAAACTTTATTTCGCATATATGTTATTTGCTTTTGGGTTACCAAGAGCTTTCTTTGTATATAATTGTTTCACGCTTCTTCTTTTTACAGTATTTTCTTTGCTAACATTGTTTTCATTTTAATGTTCTTCTTATATATGTTGAAATGTTTATTCCTTTTCTTTTAACAGCATTTTCTAAGTTAACGTTGTTTTCATTTTTATGTTCCTTTAATAACCGTTAATATGTTTATTCCTTTTATACAGTATTTTCTTAGTTAATGTTGTTTTCATTTTATGTTCCTCTACTGTTCATCTGTTTTGATAATTAGTATATTTGGAGACAAGGTGTTTTTTTTTTTTTTGTGAATCTAAATTTGTATCTTTTTCCTAACTGGTTCTTTGAATTGTTTTATGAAAATTAAGCTGATTAACCTGCATTTCCGTGCTTGGTGGGGGTTGCCTTGCGGCTGCTCATCGTTATATCCGAATGGCTTCGGCCGGGACGGAGTATACCTATGCCATATTTGCATCCATATAAAAATTAATGTGCAAAATACTAAAATAATCTACAGTCATTACACAAATGAATATTGGAAAATAAATTCCAGGAAAGCTAATGATATATATTTATTTATTTCTGAAAAGAATCTGTTTAAGATTTAAATTTTCATTTAAAATTCTATTCCGAGAAAAAATGTCAAATTTCATATTGTTTTTAGAAATAATATTACATTATTAAAATGCTAGAAATAGCGGAGCATCCATTTTCTGAAATGTATGGTGAGCTGACAGAAAACCTGGAAAATATATGGTAAAATGATCACAATGGTTTAAGGCTTCTAAAATAGTATTCCGGTGGAATGATGAAAATTTTGATCATGAAGTGGAAGCAAGAAGACCCACGTCTTCAGGAACATTTTTTTAATAATCACATTTCACACAAAACAAATAAGAAGGGGGAAAAAGACATTAACACAGAGACATCTTAACAGAACAGCAACACGTCTCATTATTTAAAATCTCCATAAGGGGTGCATATCGAATCAGGCCTCACTAATTATCATCCAAAAGGGAAGATAGAGTAATGTAACTGCTACAGTATGAACTTTATATCAATCAAAAATCAAAACAAAGCCATATAAAAACAAATTACATAAAATATTTAATAAAAAATTTTAATGACTCTTAATCCTGTTGAATTAGTTTGTTACAAAAAGCTGTTAGTTTGTGAAGACTTGTTGTTGATAGAATGAAAATCGAATAAGTGTTTCATTAAATGTTTTTACTCATTTAATTATTTTAATTAAAAATTATATCAATAAAAGGGTTTAATAAAATTTTCAACAAGCAATTAATTCATCTAATTTCTGTAAATCATACAATGTTAAAATCACGGAATGAAATCAATGATAAAATCAAGTTGGAGGATAGAATTGAAAAAAAAAAAAAAAAAAAAAAAAAAAAAACTAAATTTTATGCTTCTATATTTCAAATGAGAAGTTCTTGCATACGCAAATGTGTAATAAATTTTTATATTTTTTCACAAAAAAATGTTGAAAACGAGAACAAAAAAATTTTTTTTAAAAGATGATTAAATACAGGTGAAAATATGTAGAAGAGTTTAGATTTATGAGTATACAAAATATATGATGACAAAACTAAATAATGAAGTAGATAAATTTTGTATGCTAGTGTATATACTAATATAATTAAATGACAACATCAAGATAATAGTATAAATATTTTATATATGAAGTTACAGATTTATAATTTAAAAATTATAACAATGAAAGGTATGAATTTTTCAAAATATCATATACATTTTTTCTAAATAAATACAGCATAAAATCAAGTATTGGTATTTTAAAACAGTAATAAATTATAAAATGAATGCATCCTTCATTAAAAAATATAAACTGAAGTATCATCTTCAGTTCATAAAAACAACAACAATATGGAATTTTCACAGATTATAATAGTACAATCAGGATTATAAACTTAATAACATATGCTGTCAATTTGTTGTGATAAATAAAGAAAAGTCACCCAAAAAATATAATATATTACTTTTATGTGGCTTCAATCAAAATTCATGATTTGCCTCATATTTATAGTAAAAGTAATTCTTTAATATAAAACATGAAATTATACAATGTCATATTAATTTCATAGTATTATAATATCTTCCTTTAATTTAAAAACACATATTAAAATTTATAAAATGATACTAAAAAGTTCTCAATAAAACATATAATATATAAAACTTTATGCTCTTTGTGTTTTAAAAATATACATACTATATAAATAATTCATAATAAATTGCTAAATATAAAATGTATAAAAATTCAGCATTTTTTTAATTCACAACCTTTAATTTATGTATATAATCTCAAAGAAAATTAATTTCATAGTCAATATTAACTCAATATTAAAAAATTGGAAAATAATAAATAAAAAAAATTTTATGCTCAACAAGATAACACAACTGAACTCAAAAGATTTAATAATTATCACAGATAAGCATTTATTTAGGTAATTCTTACTGGAATTTTCTATTATAAATTATGAAATGTTGATTGTAATGATATATGCATTTTTCAAGTATCCATCAATTACACAGAAAATATAGAAATTATCATGTAAAGAACACTGTAAAATGACATTACATTTTTATTAGAATTGCATAAGGCTTTTTTAAAAATCAGTAAATGGACAAATATTGCCATCTTAAAAATCACGATTTTAATCTATCAACTATGTCCTCATCCATAATAAGTTCCTCTAAATTCCATCTCTGCCATCGTTTACCAATGGAGTGCACTAAGAAGAACCAATTTCCTTGGCCATCTTTATAAGATGATATAAATATATCCTTCACACCAGATAAAGCTTTAAGCTTTGCTTTCACTTCTTCACTACGTTCAGTGTACAAACGTTCAAAATCTTTAGTAACCATTATTCGAATTGGATCGCCTTCTTCATAAAGATTATCATCCAAAGATGAGGTTACACTATCGTTTATGTTCAAACACCTTATGTCCTTTGTTATCGCTAAAGATGCATAAGTTCTAAGAGCAACTGATTGCAAATTCAATTCACGAAATCCTTTGCATATGCCTGTCGATGTATAATTAGAGCAATCGGTAATTTCTGGGCATATTTGTGTAGCATAAAATTTTAAAAACTTCAAGATTAACTTTGTTGGTGAGCAAGAATTTTTACACTGGCATGTTCTTTTCTTTGATGAGCAACAATGGAGTTTACGAGTTTCCTTAAAATGGCTAATAATTCTATTTAAACATGTCCAACAAAGAGTATCATCACAAGAAAAAGTTAAGTTTAAAGAAGATTTAGTCATCAAATCTTGAACATGTTTATACAACATTGATATGCAGTAGCATGTATCACCATGACCTGAATCATGCATTTGAATCAATTCTTCATCTGAAGATTCAATGAATGAACTTCTAGGTATAGGTATAGGAGCTTTAAGCTTTTTCCTTCTTATTTCACATAACAGATCATGGAGGATCCATGGAAAACTAAGTACTGGAGAATCCTTATTACTGTAAGTAACAACGTACCATGCAGATGCTATGCGATGCTTAACTTCTTTTAACTCACTTTTTCTTATGTTATATGTTTGAATTTCAGCATCTAAAACTTTATAAAATTCCACTCTGAAGCGTTTAATAGCATCTATAATATATGTTCTAGCAACAGAAAGAGTATTATCTGCTTCGTAACGATTTTTAGAGTAATCATTCATTTTTGTAATATATCCAGTAAGAACCTCGACTTCATTCTTCAAGCCATATTTCTTTAATATATTCTTTATCCTGTTCGTATATTTAATCCTATGATTCTCAGCTGAATCTTTGTAATGCTCCCATCCTGAATAGACCAAAGTTTCATCGACTTTGTGCTCCAGATTGGCAACATCCACTTTGCTGTCACAAGCCTCAAGATTTCTCACCACTCTGTAAAGGTAACCTAAAGCCTTGGTTGACTTACGGCTATTGTTGGCAGCACCTTTTTCCATAAAGTCAGGATATAATTTAGGTTTCTCTTTAGAATTCAAATAACAGGTGTATCCAGACTTGGCAAAGTCCAGGACTAATGGATACTTTTTGGCTATGTTCATGCAGACTTCGGAAAAGATACCTTCATCATGGACATCAGCCCAAGCTAAATGGGCATGAGCCAAGACACCAATGTTGTCATTTTGAATATATTTGCAAAGAAAATCAATCATATCAGATACCTGTCATAAAAAGAAGAGCCCGAAGCTATAAATATTATTACTTATTTATAAATTAGGAATATTTAAGACAAGTATTTTTTTAAAAAAATTAGCATAGCCCTCTGGAGATTTAATAACTAATTCATGGCAAAGTCAAGTTATAAATAAAGAAATGTCGACATGAAATAGTTTTAATTAAGATCTGTTTATTAGAAAACCAATATTCAGTATTATTCCTTTAAGTTTCTCTTACAATAATGTAATATGGCATAGTTTGTGCTTCATTACTGAGTGAATATAATCCAGTATAAATTTAAAATTTCTTCTTTCTCACAGATAATAAAAATTAGATAAATAATGTATCTCTAAAATAATAATCTAAAATGTAAAGGTGGATTAGGGATAAAAAATAAACAAATTTTGTAATGGAAACTTTATTTTTAAGTTGTGGTGGCTTGCCAGCTCAGATATGAACAGATTATTTGTTGGAATGTTGCAAGAAAGCTATCCAAAGATTCAATTTTTTTTTAAAAAAATCTATTTTACATGTGTAGTTTTGATTTCAAATTCACAAATGAAATTTGTTGTATTTCAAACATATTAAATAATAAATATAAATTCCTTGCAGTTTTCCTTTATCAAAAAAAAAAATTATATGAATGTTGAAGTGATAATTCATCAGATAAAAATATTATGTCTTCCTTTCTTCCACATATTTCCCTTTCCACCTAATTAGTTTGATGAAGTTCATTAAAATTGAATATCAAATAAAGTTTGCAATAAATTATATACAATATTTATCCTTTTTTACATGAAATAATTAATAATAATTGATCCTTTACTCCTGATCCTATTTTGTGTAAATAAGGTTTAAGAAAAATATCCATACTTTTTTTTTCACAAGAGTAATTTCTATCAAGAAAAAATGAATATTCAATAAACCAGTCCCATTTCTGTCAAGGCAACAAGACTTGAAACTGAATTCAGAAACATAAAAAAAAAAAAATTAGAGAACAAAGCTCTACATTGGACGGGAGTGAAAAAAAAAATCATAAGCATTAAAACTGAATCTACTCTGATTGCAGCTCTAAAGCCTTTAAATTCAAAGTCAGAAAAAGTTGTCTTCAATTTTAATTAATCAATTAATTGCTTGAGACGTGATTTTTCACTGGTTACATGATGACTCAATTTAATCTATATTTCTCTTTCTTGTGGATAAATTTTTTGTCTGATTTTTGTGTTTCATTGCTTTTTCTCATCTTGCATTGATTATCAGAATCTCCATGTATATCTGGAGCACCAAACTCTCTAACTGTAAACATTAGTCAATTATATATTTAAAAAATTAACTTAAAAAAGGATGATTTGAAGCAGTGGTGCAGCTTTACAAATTTAATGAAGTGTCTCTACCCCTAGTAGCACACATATATTGTACAATATTGATCAATATTCGCAATATTGTTTAATATTGTAGAATATCATATAATATCGCATAATATTATACATATTATGCTACAGGATGTGCTGCCTTGAACTGTATGTAAATGCCAAGTACATATGAACAACAAATGTTTTCTGCACCAAACAATAGGAAGATATTCAGCTACAAATCGAAACTACTAAAGTGGATATTCAATGGAATTAAGTTTTGAACTTGGAACTAATTCCAAAATCAAGATACCATATATGAGATTTGATAGTCCAAGTGAATTGAAAGTATAGCTTAAGAAATTAAGGAAATAACTAAAAATTTAGATAGCAGGTTTTTATTCTTCAACTTTTTGAATAAAAAATGTAGAAAATCCAAATAATAAAATTTACTTGTATTGGGCCTCGATGTTCTTCTTCTGGATTTGGTGGATAATCCATTGGAGGATAATTTTTTTCTGGAAACACCAAATCATCATGCCATATCACTACATATTCATCACCATCTAAATCTGATCCTATAGATTAAAGAAATCAAATTCATTAAGAAAAATTTTACACTATCAAAATAATATTATTTAAATAAATGCTATAATATAATAATATAAAATTTCATAAAATGGTTCCACATTTTTTTTTAGAAAATTCCAATTACACTGTGTACATTTTATACTCAAGAGAAAATACTACACAATGCTTTTACTTATACAAATAATTTTAGAGAATATGTGTTTACAATATTCGGTTTTTCTGTATCTGCATACATGAACTATAGTTTTTGACACCATTAGTAACTGATACTAACTAGTCAATATGCATTAAATATTATCCATTAATATTAACTTTAAGGATTTGAATTATAACATATATTTATTATTAACAATAGCTTTGGACAATTTAATTGTGTGCAATATTTATTTTTTAAAGTATTTTATTAAAATAAAAAAACATTTATAAAACTTAAGAGATTAATAAGAAAAGTTCAGTTTTTCCTTTTGTTTTCAATAAATATTTTATAGTTTTTTTATATTATTAGATTTTGTAAATTTTATTCATGCTTAATATTTTTATTTGCTTACGATTTATTTGATTAATAATAATTCAACCTTCAGTTATTTCAGTAACATGTTTATTTAAAAATTTGATAAAAAATGCTGAAATAAAAAGACATTTATGTATTTATAAAAAATCTACATCAACATTGCATACATAAAATCATTAAAAAGATGGATAAAAATATAATCAAAAATGTTCTTATTTTAGGTAAAGCTAAGAAATAATAATATATAAGTAGGTAATTAAAAATATAAAACATATTAATGGTAATTAAAAAAATATATCACATATTAATAGTAAGTGTATGCTAACTAAAACAAAAGCAACTAAATATGAAATATCAAGGAGATTACTTATCACTATAAATCAAAGTTCAAAACTGACATTAAGTATCTGGTACTTTTGGTTTAAATGTTCTGCATACTGAATATATTTTTGACATATGTTTTGTGTATTGGATCTATTTTTGACTTACATGTTTTGTGTACTGGATATATTTTTGATTTGATTCATTTTATATACTTAATATTTTTTGTTTGTATCAGTTTAATATTTTTTTAAATATCTTAATATTTTTTGTTTGTATCAGTTTAATATTTTTTAATATCTTAATATTTTTTGTTTGTATTCCTGATACAAAGTATCAGGTTCATTATGACCTAACCACAATTCAGATAATGTCAATTTCTGATAATTATACACATAATTAAGTTCACATAATTAATGGTAAAGTCTTGTTCAAATGGCTTTTGATTGTCTTAAAATAATGAAATTTTTAAGACAATGGTCAGTTTCAATGGCAGAAGAGTAGAAATTCATCATGAGAAATATAAATGTATCAAGAAATTTTTTTTTTGGCATTTTTGACTAGAGCATTGATAAAAGTTTAGAGATCTGAATTTAAATAATTCATTAAATATTGTCTTTAAAATATGAAATGTAATTTCTCATGTCTTTTAGAGCAGTTTTTTATTTGAAATATTTTCCTACCACAAATTGCATTAGAATTATCCATTGGACTAATATTAAAATGGATGTTCTAGATATTAAACATTCTTAAAACACTATTCTATTGAATTTACATGTAAAGTTCAACACTAAAATATATTCCAGTAACATTTATAATGCATATATTTAAAAAATTTATAAACCAATTTACATAAAAAAATTTCCTAATATGGTACATCAGCCTGTTCCACATGAATATCTACCAGGATCAGATTCTCCATTGACCAACTGACTAGGGATCTCCAAAATCTTGATATAATTTCAATTGCAACATTTTTTATTTTATTTTGCAAGGATTACTGCACTAAATGGATTTAAATAAAATAATTGATCAAATACTAAAACATAATTTTAGTATTATTAATCAATCGTGTTTTACAAATTTTATATTACATCGTTTAAGAATTCTAAAAAACATATTGTTCTGCCATAGCAAAAATACCAGACTGTAATATTAAACAATAATATTTAAAGGCTGTTCAGTTTTTTTTAAACTTTTTTTTCATGTAAAACCATTTTTATTTTAAACTTTAATTATTTTTATAACCTAAATTTTTTTTGAAATTAACAGTTTAGAAAGGATTAAAGTTCTATAATTTCATCAGAATTTACTACATAAAAAGGCTTATACAAATTAAAAATTAAAAAAAATATTTGATGAAATAAAAATAATAAAAAACAAAAAAAGATTTGATGTAAAAATTGAGAGTGGGAAGAAGAGCCCATAGAGATTTGTTATGCCTCAAGGCCTTCTAGAGGGCCATTGATTTCACATTGATGTTAAAATATGTTTTTCAATTTTTTTTTTCAACATTTCCTAATAGAAAAGCATTTATCTGCTTAGCATATATA
>JAOUZG010017940.1:1597469-1617941 GCA_026289955.1 Argiope argentata | reverse complement strand
TATATATATATATATATATATATATTTCAAACATTTTAAAAGGAATATTTGAACATGAATACTGATTTATATATACCTGCCATTTCATCAGGATGAGGTCTTTTCCCTTTAGCAGGAAAAACTATACAATCTTTAATATGGTGAAGAGCTGGAACATCAACAGCTTCTAATTTTCTCACATCCCCAGGATGCATGCATGGATTTTTTGTGACAACAACTGTGCCTAAAAAAAGGTATTTAAAAGCTTACTCAAACTATAACAAATGAATATAAATGTAGTTTTATTTTACATGCCTTACATTTACATCAAACAAAATATTAGTAATTTTTCAACAGGTTGACAATAAATTTTATACACATATATTCTGGCATATAATTAATTATTTTTATGTTAATATGTTTTATTATTTGAATAATAGCAATTCGAATTTGCTTAATTCTACAAATAACAAACCTACACATACACACAAATCCAATTTGAATTTTAAATTTTTAATACTTTTACATCCAGTCAACAGGCATATATTTTGGCTTAAATTGAACAAAAGGGACCATGTAAAATTTATTAGTACATAAAATACGACAGCAACACATGATATTAACTGCAAAACATTTTTTAGCCATTGCCAATAGAAATAATGTTTTTAAAGAGAATAATTTTATATAAAATATATCTATATTAATAAAAATGGATCTCGAAATGCGTTGCTAAGCGCAAAACTGGAGAACGGCTGGACCGATTCGGTTAATTGTTAAAAAATATTTTCTATAAGACACAAGGATGGTTCTTATGGAGAGAAAAAATGAAAAAACTGCGAGGAAAATGGTTAAAACGACACTTTTCTTAATTTCCCGCCAAAAATCTTCATTTCCTTCCCCCACACTAACTGAGTAAGATAGCAGTAAGTAATAAGTTTTGATTTGTTTAGAAAGAAATACGCGAAGTCAGTTGGTTTTTATTTATAGATAACGGGATGTTTAAAAAAGAAAGAAAATAGTTGCTTTTATTATTAGTCTGTATGGATATTTAATCAATGACTGATCAAAATAAAGTCTGGGCAGGGAAGAAAAAAAAGAATAACAAAAGGAAAAAAGGGTTTGTAGAAAGAAAAGTAGTGAAGAAAAAAAGGATAGAAAAAAAAAGAAAAAGAAAAGAAGGGTGTATTTGTGTCACCATTATTTCCTTTGTGCGCGGCATTTTCCAAGTTGTTTTAAACTTTCGCATCTCTTGAAAAACAATTGTGTCTTTATTTGTTTAGTGTGTTTACTTTTATGAAAACTTGAATCTCATTATTGTATAAAAACGTAGAATTTTAGACCTTTCCCTCCACCATTTAAGCAAAATATCAATTCCGGGACAATCATTGCTCGGATAGAAAGAGAAAGACGAGTAGTACAATGAACAGAACATCTGAAGAAAATAATACTAAATAATACTATAAATGAATTATATGATTATCAAAATTTGTTTGGTTTAAAAATATTTAGGTGAAAAACCTGTTATGAGACACAGCTACATAAAATATTATATGAAAATTTTAGCGAGTATTAATACTGGCGAACCGACTGGTCGCCAAAGGCGGCTAGTGTTAAATAAAAATTGGAAGGTATAATATAATCTGATAACTAACAAAAAATTTGTATTTTTTTGATTATGCATCCATTTTTTTAAATTTCTGGATAAAGTGATCATGAGATTTCTTCAATATGATAAAAAATATTAAATATAAATAATATTACCCTTCTAAAGGGAGAAATTTATCTAAGAAATTATTACAGTTCAATCTCAATTAATGAGAACTTCTTATAATAAGCAAAACCAAATGCAAAAAGACACCTTTAAGGAGTAATGTTTAGCAAATTGAATGATAAGGAGACATTTCAATGTCATATGCAGAATCCTGCTTATTTCTTGACATCAGGTGGTGTTAAATCATTGCTCAAATTAAAAGCAGAATCAGACATGAGAGTATTTTAATAATATAAATCTCAAATACAAGATTAATCAGGAGTTGCATTCTATATCAGCAAAAATTTGTGAAGTCAGAAGGGATGGTGATATGATGGTGTTATTTGTATCAGCATAAAACCAGTCTTCCATTGAAATACGAATAAGTATGAAAAAAATTGTTAAATTGTTGGTTGAAAAGAACTACCCTAACAAAGCAGTACTTTTATGAGCTACATGTATATTTATTGATTATATTGTGTCTCATTTTCACCAAAGCAAATATAAATGTCTGCAAGAAGCTCTTTAGTGAAAAAAGTATTAAGAATAATAAATTACATTATAAATTTTGAGCATTTTTTTTTTCACTAAGGAACACATTATCTCCTTTTACAAAAATTAACAACAATAAGAAACTTTTATTTAATAAATGTTTTTACATAAATAAAGTATGGGAACAAATTATACTCATCCAATAAGGCTCCACTGTATTTATATATTTTTTAAATTTTATGTTAATTTTAAACTTCCAAGTAATAAAGTGAATAATACCAATTTAATATTAAAGAAATTATCAATATAAGATATTTTAGAAGAATTTTACAACCACTGCATAATATTTTCTATATTTGATATTGCTTTACATTAAAAATATTTAAAAGTAAGTCAATCCAATAGTTTAATTAATCAAAATTTGCATCTTTTAAAGGAATTATTAAAAATTTCTTAGTAGAAAATTATATTTCTCAGCAAATTAATATTAGGTATGCGGAATTATACAAAATTCATACATATAATTTCAACAGTTTTAAAAGACTATTTATACTTTTATAAATATGTATATAAAAAGGATTTTTAAAAAGTGATCTTACAATTTAATATTTTTGTAGGAGAATCTATATATCCCAGCTCTTCAGAATATTGAACAAAAACTTGTCCATATTCTAAGGTGTCTGTCTCATCTACCACACCTAGCATATTTCTCCCATACTCAGGAGGTATAGCAATACGAGCTTTTACACGGAGCTGATCTAAAAAATTAAAGTAAATGAAATATATTAATCAAAATTTTGAAAAATGTTAACTCCTCTAAAAATAAAAGTTAAAAGATCTTATGCTGGGCTGACTAAAATCAAAAGAAATAATACATATTCTATATAATGAACAGAAAAAATAAATAAAAATATTTTAATAACATTTGGCAGTTTTATTTACACCTTTCCATATATTTTCCATAACATTCAGCACTTGCTTCTAACTCAATAATTAAGTTTTATTATGCAACATTCTATATTGAATGAACCAAAAGTATTTTCTGGTGGCTTCTTAATATTCTCTTACTAAATTTAATGTCAAATTACTTTTCACTATGTTGAGAATAAAAAAATAAAAGTTTAATTTACTCAATACTTGTAACATTGTTACAATAAATAAATTGAATAAAAAATTTTTTAAATGAATAACTGAATATTATCATCCCAAGTTTTAGGAGGGAAAAATACATGAAATGAAATAAAAAGTAGAGATATGCACTATTTTTTTTAAATTATTGTTAAGCTTGTAAATAACTTTTACATTTTTCTAATTTCGGAGAAAATATTATCATTTGATTCTAAAAATCTTTTAAATAAACTCTTATATACAAATTCTTGTATAGAAAGAAGTAATTCTTATAACCTCTTACTCTTGCTAAAAAATGAAATACTGTAGTTAAGTTTATAATACTTATTTACATAAGTAATAAAGTAACTAAGCATTTTTTGTCTTCAATTTTAGATACAGTCAACATTAAATACTACTAATTAATAAGTAATTCTATAAATTAATTAGCAAATTCCTTTATAAATGCTACTTTCACTAATTACTAAGTAATTATTCTTCTTTTTAAAGGCTTAAATATATACTGAATTCGTTAAAAAATGTACTACTTTTGAAAAAATTATAAAATTAAGAAAAGAATTTCTTTAACAAAATATTTAAAGATGGAGAAAAGAAATTCAAATAATTAGAACAGAAATATTCACTGGGATTTTAAAAAATTAGGAAATTACAATAGGAACCGACAGGTTTTAAAATTTTAATAGAGTAATGATTTATAAAATTAGGTAGAAAATTATTTTTGAAAAGCAGACAAAATACTAGATTGGTACAACTTTAAAAAGTTATAATTCACACAATATTACAAAAAAGTACTAAAATTGTACACCTTTAAAAGACTACAATTCACAGAATGCTACTACAAAATACTCAAATGATACATCTTTAGGAAGTATAATTCAGAGGAAAGTTACAATTTAACTTTAACTACAAAATGAATTTACCTATAGCATTTTTAAATACAGAGAGCAAAAGAGAACGAAAGAATGGCTCTTGAGTGAGAAAAATGCCAGCTTCGAGAAGTTTCTTGTATGGATAATCCAAAGTTGTGAGATTGGACATCATTTTCCAGGCCTTTTTCTCATAGATGAGAGCATCAATCATGTCCAAAACCATTTCTATTTGCAGCCTGAGAAAAATATTTGATTCGATTCCCAGCTGTTCCAGTATTGTTATTAAAGAGCGATTCAGAAATAACCCACCTAAATAAATAAATATTCATTAAAAATGTACTGAACAAAGCATTTAAATAATTCAGAACAGATTTTTTAAAATTAGCACTGGATGAATTGTAAAAATGCTATTTTAGAATGGTGATAAAAGCAGAAAGAGGAAAGATCATTTATCCATTTCAAAACTATTAGAAAATAAAATCGACATTACTTTTAAATTAATTAAGGAATATCTAATTCTTGTTTCTCACATTAATAGTAAGTTCAGTCACAACACAATGCAATGTATTTTAAAATATCGCGATGGAACTGACATTGTCGCATCGTTACTGTTATTCGTTTCAGTACCAGACAGTACTAGCCAATTTCTTCACAGCCAAATTTATTTTTTGAATAGTTAATAACATAACAGCATTTTTTAAAAAAAAATGTACTATTGTTAATTTCCATATTTACTTTATAATGGAGATGATGAATTATTTGTTAGTGATATGAATGATTTATATTATCCCCCTAAAATAAAACATGAACCTTTGAAAAACATTTAAGAAAATTAAAAGATATAATGACGCTCAATGGCAACAAATTTTATATCTGGTTTCAAAATTTAGACTAATTATAATAAAGTAGCATTTTTTTTATCTATATTTTTTTTAACAAAAAATATTTGCAGTGTTCCAATACACAAGATGATGAGTTGCCATTGAAACAGAAATGAAAAGTTCATACATATATGCTATCAAGAACAAATATTTAATTTTTTTTAAGATACGGAATACTTACGAGGAGCACTTATTTTGATAATCTCTAATAAGTTTGATGAATCACAAGAAAACTTCTTCATGCTAGGACGAATGACCAGCTTACGTCCTTCTAAACTGACATTTTCTGCTACCATACCTTTGCATCCTTTAAACCGAATTTGAAAAGCAGAAGGTTTGTAATTAAATCCACAATCATCAACTCGATTAAGTAACCTTGTGCTCAGTGCCTTTCTCACCTATAATAATTAATTCAAAATGAATTAATAAAAAATGTTTATGATTATAAACTTTTATTATGATTACTAGCCGCCTTTGGCGACCAGTCGGTTCGCCAGTATTAATGCTCGATAAAATTTTCATATATTTTATGTAGCTGTGTCTCATAACAGGTTTTTCACCAAAATATTTTTAAACCAAACAAATTTTGATAACCAAATAATTCATTTATAGTATTATTTAGTATAATTTCCTTCAGATGATCTGTTCCCTGTACTACTCATCTTTCTCTTTCTATCCGAGCAATGATTGTCCCGGAATTGATAATTTACTTTAATGGTAGAGGGAAAGGTCTAAAATTCTGTTTTTATAGGATAATGAGATTCAAATTTTCATAAATGTAAACACACTAAACAAATAAAGACACAATTGGTTTTCAAGAGATGCAAAGCTTAAAAACAGCTTGGAAAATGCCTCGCACAGACGACATAATGGTAATACACACACCCTTCTTTTCTTTTCAATCCTTTTTTTTTCTTCACTACTTTTCTTTCTATAAAACCTTTTTTCCCTTTGTTATTACTTTTTTTCTTCCCTGCGCAGACTTTATTTTGAGCAGGCATAGATTAAATATTCATACCGACTAATAATAAAAGCAACTATTTTCTTTCTTTTTTAAACATCCCGTTATCTATGAATGAAAACCAACTGATTTCGCGTATTTCTTTCTAAACAAATCATAATTTATTACTTCCTGCTATCTTACTCAGTTGGTGTGGGGGAAGGAAATGAAGATTTATTTCGGGAAAGTAAGAAAAATGTCGGTTTAACTATTTTCCACGCAGTTTTTTAATTTTTTCTCTCCATAAGAACCATCCTCGTGCCTTAACGAAAATATTTTTTTAAAAATTAGCCGAATCGGACAAGCCGTTCTCCAGTTTTGCGCTTAGCAATGCATTTTGAGTTGCATTTTTATTAATATAGATGATTATAAACTATGAAAAAACAAAATGTGCCCAACAATTTTTATACAAAATTGTATAATAAAATATAATAAGTTTGCTCATTTGGAATTTTAATAATTAATTTATTTTCTTAAAGTAATTTTCACCAAATCTGTAAATAAGATCTTAAAATAGAATAATTAAATTATTCAAGCTAAAATACTAACTTCTTATACAAAAAAGTAGAGTTTTTTCTTTCTTCTTCAAACTATTAATTTCTGAATCAACACTTTGTATGATTGAATCTTAAATTTGTTTTTAAAAAATTGTAATATTGCTTTGATTAGTACAATTTTATTAAAGGAGACCTAGAAAATAATCTGTCACAGCTTAGAAATAATTTTTACCATCAAATTCTCACAAGGAATATTGACTTTATTCTCCTAATGCATGCCAACACTGATGTTAGGCATAGATTCACACTACTTGCTTTTGGAAGTAGATCTATTAATTTAATATTTCTTTGAATAAAGACATTTTTACCTTCTATGAGATAAATGAAATTAATATTTTAATATAAACTATTGCATAAAATTTTCTTTTTTTTTTTTTATAAACAGAAATATGTTTTGAACATTTCTGAATTTACCAATTTTTCTTACCAATTAATGTTAAATTTTTGGATGCTTTTCCAAAAATTTGACAACCATCATCCCAAGTGCAAATTTTTCACTCAAAATTTTAATTTTATTTCAAATTTGTAACTTTCAAGTGCAGATCCTACACAAAGAACTTAGTGCAATAATAATACTGTACTGTAACTTTAGTGGTTATTTTGGATACCATGAAAGAAAAGAAAATTAATTTGAATTTACAATTTTGTATACTTGAAAAATATTTACAATTACTTACTGTATAGTTTTAAGAGTTTTTCAAATTTTAATACTTTTATTATATAAGTAATAAAAAATTAATGTAAATATATGTAGCATAACAGAATAGCGATCTTCAATTTATTAAGCTTAAAAATTGTAGATTCTAGGAAATAATTCCTATGATGAAATAATTAAATTAACGCTAATGAAGAGGTATATTGTATAATACTTATACATTAATTCATAAGTACAAAGTACATTAAAAATATAACTAATGATGAAAATACAAATGCATCATTCTTACATCATCTGCTAATTCTTTGGAAATCATTCCTATTCCATCTGAAAATGTATAATCACCATTTATTTTATCATCAAAATTAACTATCTCATCATCAATCAGCTCTATTTGTGCAGCTTCTTCAGAAGAAGAAAAACATTGTCCCATTCTTGCCATGTATTTAGCTACATTTCTAATATGACTGAAATCTCCCATCCACTTTCGAATGCTTTCGGCAGTATTTCCTTTATGGTCCTCTGCAAACAACCACATTCCATGCCCCCTTAATTGACTGTTTGATGCAGCAAGTACTTCATAATGCCTTGGCCCAATTGAGATACCATTATTGAGGAGGTTCCGTGCCACTCTATCCATAAAATATTCTTTTCTAGAATGATATTGGACTGCAAATGTTAATTTTGAGAAATTATCATCTTGAATTGAAACTCTCAATAAGTGTTCTGGGCTATATTCTCTTATTATACGGTTGTCAAAATGCTATGAAGGAGGTAAGAAAATCAAACGAGAAGGTGTAATAATCAGACGACGAACTAAACACATTCCTTTTGGTGGATCAAATTGAGATGGATTTCTTTGGTAGTGTTTAAAATACTTCCTAAAAGCTTCCTCAAATGTAAATACTTCATTCCTGCTAATTAATTCACTAATGTGATACAAAGCATTAACAAAAGCCTCAATGTTCTTCATACATTTTTCTAAATATTCTCTGATGATTTCCCAATGATGTGTTTTAGAATCTATGTGATATTTTAATATGATCTGATCTTGAACTTCAAATGATAGACTATTGAGAACTTCCCATGCAAACTGAGAAGTGAAAACTTCATCTAAAACAATATTTCTATCAGTTATACAATCAAATAGTTTTGCATTACATGGAAAAGTTTCAAAATCATTAAGCTTTTTCTTGGGTATATCTGTTTTAACTTTACTGAAGAAGAAATGTGTATTCTGAGAACATCTTTGAATTAATCTATCAACTATACCATATGCTCGATGTTTTCTAGCAAAAACTATCTTAAACACAGGACATTTACCAATATCAGTTACATAACAAATTGAATTATTGCATTTACAACCAAAAAACAAAGACCTTTCCCAATTCATTTCTTGATAGTCTTGGTCTGAAGCTAAACTTATAGCTTTTGAGCCACTACTTTTAATTTCTTCCTTATCATCTTTGCCATTTTTCTTTTCACAGAAAACAAATGGGAAATTTTTCAGTATGAAAAAAATTTCTACAATTTCTTTATTAGGTACATCATTGATAATTGCTCTGCTTATTGAGTCATAATGCACAGTAAATTTAAATGTTTGCTCCATATATTTGCATTTATATTTTCTTCCACCACATCTTCTTTCCAGAATATGATTAAGATGAATATATAAATTAAAAAATCTTTGGCTGTGCAAAAATGTAGCCAATAGTTCTTGACTTTCTGATTTAATTTCATAATTATAGTGCTGCATAAAATACTGCATATTAGGTAGAGTACCAAATGCCATTTCATTGATTTCAATATTAGGATGAGATTCTTTTCCTTTGTTTTGTAAAACAGAACAATCTGCAAGTCTAAGCCATAAATGAGACAGTTTATTTTTGCTTATGTCACACCAATCTTCACCTATTTTTTTTAACTGGTCATTTGCATGAAATTCAGGACAATTTGAATAATCTAATGATATATCCAACTCATATAATTCTGCTTGATATACTATATCTACATCAGCATTTCTAACAGCCAATATTTCAACAATGCAGTTTAATTTATTTCTTTTATGATACAATTCAAAAAATTGCCGGGTATTTTCTCTGACTTCAGTAATGTCTATTACAGACTTTCTGAAAACTATGACCAGTTTTAAAATAGAAGAGGCCATTTTGAAGCACTAATTCTGCCAAGATGGATGATAATGGCTTATTTTTCAGAAGCAGAAAGCTAAAAAGAGAAGATAAATAAATATATTAAATAACCTAAAAATTAATAATCCATTAAACTATAATTTTAAATTACAAAATAACTTATGATCTTTAAAATGAGAATTTTAAAAGGTTCTAATAACCACAATATACTTACTTCAAAATAATAAAAATTCTTACTAAAGTTACATTTATAGAAAAGTTTTCATCAATTTTTAGACATTAAATCATTATCTCAATTAAATGAATCAAGCAATATATTACTAGTTGACTGTGCTACAAGTTAAAGCTGCTTTGTTCAGTTATTTTAAATTTTGAATTGATGACTATCTAAAAATGACATTTGTTTGTTCAAGATAATTTTAAAAAAAAACGGAATTAAATAAATGGAACAGAAAATTTACTAGCATATTACAGAATATCAAATGACATATTTCAGTCATTTGACTGATTTTCCGACTGACAGACAATTAGGATTTAAAATCTAAATTGGATACAAATTATTTAATTATTTCACATAGATTTAATAATATTAATTTTATCATTTATTTGATTAACTACACATACACATAAATATATAACATCACATCAGAACTATTAAATTAAATAATATTAACCCTTTGCATTAATTTGCGTGCACTTTGAAAATAAAATCATGAAACTGAATTTGGAATCTAAAATCAAAATGCATCGATAAATCCAACAAAACATTTAAAATTCGGTCCTTTCATACCTAAAAAAATTGAAATTTTAATAAATTAATGCTTTATATGAACTCATTAAATTATTTTAAATCCAAATGATACTGATAATATATTCAAATATAATGGTTTCAATCCGCTTTCAAAAAGTTAATTTATATATATTTATTACCTAGAGAAAGAAATTCACAGACTCTTTACCAGTAGAAGAATATTGTAATGATATTTTTTTAAAAAATTATAAACCTAATTTATAATAATCTCAAACCAAAACCTTAAATACGGAGCACTGATATCAACTTGAAAGAAGTAAGAAGATGGGAATTATTGCATCAATTGCTGCTATCCCCAAACACTGATATCAATATGCGAAAAGTTTCGGTTTGCATTTAGCGAAAATCTGAACGGTAACAAGCGCATGGCATCGGCTTCACCTATATAGCTTTAAAAATTTCATGTAATTTTGTTTTTTTAAGAAGTAGGAACTATCACATTTTGTATTTGATGGCTAATATCTTGTAAAATATGAAATTAAGGCATACATTTATCTTCATGGGAACAATAATCGATAAATCCAAGGACTTATTTTCAAAATTGGGGCATTTTATCCTGTAGCGCGATTTTTTAAATACAGTTGGCAGCATTCATTTAGCAATGTTTACAAATGGTGGATTCATTTAGCAATGTTTTCTGCTTACAGAATTTTCAGTTAGATTCTTTTATTTGTTAAAAAATATGCTTACTATTATGAAATATAAATATTTTTAATTATAGAGAAAGAAAATGCTTCACCAAATCATATTTTATTACTATTTCAACTATATTCACGTCTATTATGAATAGATTTTCAAGATATCATAACTGAAATAAATGAAGTTAAAATCAAGAATCACTTTAATTCTAACACTATGTCTTGGAATGGTGGTAGCCTTTGCGTTTTATTTCAGCTATTCGCAGTTAGAATTGCAAGTATGTTAAATTCATTAGTTATTTTCCCCCTCCCCTTCATTATTTAATTTTACAAAATATATTATAACGCTGTTGTGTTGAACGAAAATTTTCGGGAAATGAAATTATTGAGAATATAGTGCTTTAATTTTTTTCAAATTTTTTTTCTATAAAGTAAATAAAATAATAGATTTTATAATTTCCAATTTCTTAGTCTTACATCCTTTATTTCATGATCCAATTATTATGTTCATTATCAACTCAGCAGATTTTTCAATTAAATAGGAATAATGAACAGGAATTTTCATAATAAATGTTATTTGAATGAAATGATAAATCAGATTGATTTCAGCAAAAGAATTAAGGCACAATTAGAATTTGGACATAATTCCAGAATATGCATATAATCTCACAATTGTTTCTTTAGGTAAATTTTGTTTCCCATCTTGAATTGGTATAATAGTTATTATTAAAGATTGAAATGGACAATATTAAATAAAAATGAAATAGGGAAATTTTTTTAATGAATTATTATTTAAATCCAATTTCTAATTTAATACCATAACATTTTGATGAGTATCTTATGTATTTAAATAATAAAAAATGTGTTTATTGTTTAGCTATAAATATTACATTGTATATAAATTAATTTTTTTAAAATCTCATTGTAAATTTTATGAAATCTTATTGATGGATACATGATTTTTATTCAGTTTGAATGCCAATTTCCTAGTTAGTAAATATTTCTTTAAAAGAATATTTATAGAAGTTTCAAGTCATAATTTTCAGATTTTATTTTCATTTAAAGATAATTTTTAATTTTATCTTTCAGGTGCCAGCCAAAGATTTTTCAAAGCAGCATTTATCCAAAGCAGTGGATATTTCATTACTTAAAACTGAGCATTACAGTGATCCCACTTACAAAAATCTTACAATTACAAGCGTAGCTGCTGTAGCTGGTATCAAAATAAACACCATGCTGCAAGACATGAATTTCTCTAAGACAATTAAATTTTCTGACTATCAAGGGATCTTGAAATATGTCAAAGACAATTTATTAAGTGATTTCAAAATGAAGGTTTCTCCTTGGAATTTGGCGGCAGGTTGGGTGAAGCCAAGAGAAATTCATATGGAAAATACTCCAGAATTGGGATATGTTTTGAAAGCTATGGGAACAAACCAAATTATACATGCTGGCGTCAGCTATAAAGGTACCCAGTTGAAAATGATGTTAAAATTGAGTGGTGGTCAAGAAGTAATTTTCAAGCCTCAAAAGTAAGCATCAGTTGAGTATTATGCAACAATTTAAGGTTAATTCTTTTACATTATATTCCTTTGTAATTTGACATTTTTCTCTATGCCCTACAGTTTTGTATAAACACGATGTTAAAATTTTATTGTAAATTGAATGTATTTTGGTTAATTCAAATTTTCTACTAAAATAATAATGATAATAATAATAATAATGCATCTACATTAATGCAAAAATCATGTATCTACTGTTCTTTATTTTAATGTTTCTCTTCAAAAAGAATTATTTAAAATAAACATCAAATTTTAAATAGCATTGTACACTTTAGATATAAACTGTAAAAAAAAAGCATTCTTTATTTTAAAGTTTTAATGTACAATTCCTGTGTTTAAAATGTGTTAAAGTTTTATTTTTTTGTAATTATCTATCCACAGAAAATCTTTATTTTTGAAATTATTAATATGTTTAATTAAAATTGTTGACAATTTATTTATTAAAATATTTTTTTGTATATTTTTCCTCTTGCTGTATTCATCTTAGGCTAAAGTTTAGAACATTTTTTTAAAAAAATCAAAATTTTATTCCCATTCCATGAACTTTAAATTATTTGGTCATGTTTTATTTTGGTATCTCTTATACGAATATATACATGATGAATAATTTTTAGCTGATCACATACCTTGAATGCTTATTTTCCCATTTATAAATTGATGTTCTTACTCCTTTCAAATGAAGATAAGTTCTAAACCATGCAATTAAAAGCAGTCTCTAAATGTTTCAAATTTTTATAAATCTAACCTTGAGTTAATAATTAAATGAATTTTCTAGTAATTTCATTTTGTAGTGATTTACTTTTTAAGATTGGATTGGTTTAGTTTAGTTGTATAATGATAACTTTGAGATTAAACTTATTGTTTCAAATGTAACTATATAGTATTGTGGAAAACAAGTAAATAAAAGGTAGTAAAAGGTATTGGATTTCTTTAAAGTGTTTATTTCTGATTTCTGTATTTTCTATTTAGTTTAAATGCTTGTTTTTAAATAGATAAAACTTATATACTAATTTTGATTGAAATTTCATATTTAAAATTTTAATGCAACAAATTTCTATTAAATTTTTACATCTTTTTTAAACTAGGAAAATAATTTAAAATGCACTTATTTCTATTTCTATTTAGTTATTTCTAGATTTTTGTAACATTTAAATCAATTGATTCATTAATGTAAATTGCTTAAAACAAATGACTTTTTTCAATCTCAGATAACTTATATTTATTGGATATTCCAGTGTTAATATATCATCTCATACACGTACTATGCAAGCTATCTTTTATAGATTTTTTAAAGAATGGTATGGGAATTTGATGACATTTATTTACAATAGAATCTTGTATGTTATTGATTTTTTTCTTCAATTTTTTTAGTTTGTTTAAATAAATTCAATATTGAAAATATAAATTGAGCTTGCTCTTTGTTCCCCTTATGACTCACTAATGAGAAGGTAACGGAAAACCCTTAATGATTCAAAGAAATATGTATCAATGTTACCATTACTGAAAATATGTTTAACATTTTCAATCATTGAGTTCCTTTGATTTTTTACTGTAGTTTTAGGATTTGAACTGTATCTCTTTAAATTAGTAGTATAATGAAAGAATCTTGTGGCAGTTAAAGGCTGTGGTAGGAAACTGCGACGCTAGGGCTGTAACCGCGTAATATAATCACAATACAAAGTATGCTTGAGTATTGCAGATTTTATCTGGCTTATAAAGCTAGCTCCACAGTACTCCCCCACCAGTGAGTGAACAGAGAGATAAACGACTTTAAATCACCAAGCGTTATGCCGAGCGTGCCAGAGTATTGGCAAGTGAAGGTTGGTGTGAGTTGCTGTGTCAAGTGAATCTGATGGTTTAGTTTGGTTACTTCGTCCATTGAGTTTGATGGCTTTTGTTAATTAGCTGCAGCAAGTTAGTCTGGCGGCTTTTGGTGTGGGTAGATGGTGAGATGACAGTTGCATGAGGTTTTGTTGTCAAGGTCACCAATATGAATAAGGAAGGTTACAGTATGTACCCACAATGCTAGTGCCTGTAGCTGAGTAAAATAATCACATTACAAAAGTATGCTTAAATAGGTACTTACGTATTATAGCATCCAACTTTATTGCCAAATTTGAATTTTTTTTGCCAATGAGTTACTAAGCAGCCAATTATGATAATCCAACAATGGTGTTATCCATTCATCTTTATGGCAAATTTAAATCTGTCGCCAATGAGTTACTAAACCGTTGGTGAAGATGGTATAATATGTAAGTACCCTTTACTATCCTAGATGCTATCTGGTTTATGAAGCTTTCACCACAACTTTATTAAAGAATTTCAGCTACTATATTTATTAAAGATTATTATGTGAACTGCATTGTACTATAGAGGAAATGTTTTAAGGCAGAATATCAAAAGAATTCTGAATTTAGATACTTAATTTTTATAGGTTAAATTGGTTGAAAATTCTTTATGAAGTACTAAGCATTATTTATTTGTTTTTTAGTACTTAGTTTAGTTTGCCAATATTTATCTACTAGTAAAAATAGGGTCACTTTGCTATTTACTTATTTTAATGGCAGATGCCAGCTTTGTGTTATTTATCCAGTACAACAACTTTACATTTGAAAGTTAATAGGTCATAAGTTTTACAATTACATACTTCGATTTTTCTTGAACTAATGGAAAGTAACAATTTTGTCTTTCTTATTTATCCTCATCATCATCATTGGTTCAATAGCATAAAGTTAGTTTTGGCTTTTTCAATGAATTTTTTCCATCTTGACCTGTTCTTAGAAATATCTCCAATTAATTGATCTATTATTGTTGAGCCGTTTATTAGTGCAGTTATTTCATTTAATTTTAGACCTTCTTATAGAATGCTTACCCATTGGTTTTACAATAAGTTTTTTTGTTTTATTGCACTCAGTTATTATGTAAATATCATAATCTTTCCATCTTATCTTTAATTTTTTGGATTTAATATCAGTTTTTCTAAATACATGTTGTAATTCATAAATATAATAACTTCATCACACTCCATTCAATTCTATTCTACCTTACTTACTTCTGAAAATGTTCTTTCAAATACAGCAAACAGTATCATATTTTGGGATGTTTTTGTTTCTAATTTTTAAGTTACCATTAATTATGCACACTTTGTTAGTCAGTATTATTGATATTAATAGGTGATCCATTCATTGTTGTTTTTGATATTTGCAGATATGCTAGAGAGTATATTGTTACTGGTTCACCATATGCAGGTGCTGATCGTCATAATGGAGAAATTGCTGCATTTCATTTAAATAGGTAAAAAAATTACATTTCTAATAAAATCATCACCTAGTTTGATTTCCTTGTATCGTTATTAACTTATTATTGCTTACTTTATAATTGATGCATTATTAGATTTATTTAATTCTTGTGAGAGATATTTGTTTCTAAAATTATATGAATTTGGCCCATTTTAGCCACAAACTGACTCTAATGCTAAAATGATGTTGAATGATATAATTTAAATTTAAAAAGCCAGCTTTCTGGCTCAGAGGTAGCGTGTCTTCCTCGTGTTCTGGGAGTCCGGGTTTCGGCATGGTTGTTCTTCTTTGTGCTATCTGTGAGATGTGTGACTGTTTTCTTCTGTTAAAAGGGACTGTGCAAACAAATGTGGTGAGTGTGTAGCTAAATCGTACTCTTGGCTCTAGTTGGCGCTTCTTCAAACAAGAGATGCTCCTTTCGACTTAAATCTGCTGCTATATCAGCGGAGTCTTGTCCATGGCAAGTGCCATAGGTAACAACAAATTAAAAAAAAATTCTATAAAATTCCATGTAATTTATTAATTGTAAAGAATGCTTGCATTAACTTGTTTTTAAAAACAGATCTTTTTTGAAAATATATGTAGAATCTGTAGTTATAAATATTTATTGTTTTTTTAGCTGTTGTCTTACACAATGCCTTGATATTGGTTATCATTTCCTAAAAAATGAAAAAAATTATCTCCCCCCCCCCCTTCATTGTATTTACAAGCACACTTATAATCAATCTAAAATCTTAAAAAATTAAATTGCTGTAGATTCAATTGCAATTAATAAAGCTTCAAATAAAGATAGATATTCAAAATAATTATGAAAGATAGATTCAATATGAAATAAAAATGGAACAAATAATTTATTTAATATCTTTTTTAAAGCTCTTATTATTATATACCTTTCCTAAACAAAATCAAATTTTAATATATCACTATAAAGTAGCAAAATTGTTATGTTTTTATATTACTATAAATCTTTTCATTAAAAAATAAAGAAAGAAAAATGGTAAAAAACATCTGAAAAAGTTTGATGCAGGCATAAACTTATTTTTCATACCAATTGCTTATTCATCTGGTTTTTAAGTCCATGAGTCGTTTTCACTTTGTTTCAGAAGAAAAACAAATTTGTATGTATTTTGTCAGAATTTACTTTGGTTATATTATAAATTTTTCCCCTTGATACTTATATGTATTTTAATATAATATTTTATGTGTTTCCAAACTTAGGGAATAATTTATATATCTTTATATAAAATGATTGTGAAATCCAAACTATCTTTTTAAAATGGGGATTAAATGCCAAAAAATGCTTCCAATTTTTTCTTTAAAAACATTAAAATATAAGATTCTTTTTAAACTTCTATGAAGCTTCCTGTTCTTGTGTTTCCTATTTTCATAATGTATGAAGAGAGAATTAAATCAGCAAAGTAAAGTTGTCTTCAAGGTAATGAATTAAATGGTAGATGGATTAGCCTCTACAAAGGGATCATGTGGTTGAGAAGTAATGCATCTGTTATATTGTCCACAAAGAAAACCGTCTGTAATTTCATTCTTTCCATTATGTTATTTTTTTTTGAAATAGAGATATTAATAGCCTTTACTCATCAGTTATTATCAAGTCCTATTTGTTACCAAATTAAAAAAAAAAACTAATTTGATAACTACTGAAAATTTGGCACTTTACCATCAACTTGCATCAAGTGACATAACCATAATGCATGCATAAATGCATCTAATGTCATAACCATAATGCATACATAAATGCATCTAATGACATAACCATTAATAGACTAATTGTGGATGCAGAAATTTCAGAACTTCAGAAAATAGAAGTCTATAAGAGAGATGTTTGACAACAAGTTGTGCTTTTTAATAACAGTTGTTCATCTATTAGCTATGCTTTGTTCAAAATACTATCTATCGAATCTTTTCATGTTGTTTCTTCAACTAATTGCAGTTCGGAAGAGAAAAGCACAGTCAATACTAAATTGAAAATTTTACTGGAGAGGGGGTTGTATAAGGTACAAAGCCAATGGTAGTTCCTGTTTCAGTTTTGAGGTTAGAAATATTTTAGGTTTTGCATTTTCATTTTTTTATCATCAACACTACAATGTCAATTTAGATTATACTTGTGTTCTTTTAGTAAGAGTAATTTTTTATTGTACAATGTAACTCATTTAAGATACATTTTAAATTGTATTGGATACATTATCACATGTGAAGTAGCTAATAAAAGGTGGAATGAGTAAGTTTAATCACAGCTTTTACTGCATTCTCCAAGTTATCATGATATCATTGGCAAAAATTTACCAGTGTATTTTTCAATAATTTAAAGTGTATTGGATGCTTACAACATCTCCCAAAGGGAAAGAACTTGCTGATTTTTGTGTTTTGATGCAAATTTTTCACAATGGTGTGGATGGTGGAGTATTTGCTACATTTACAGTTTTCTTTCTTCAAATGTGTTTTGATGCAAATTTTTCACAATGGTGTGGTACTTGCTACATTTACAGTTTTCTTTCTTCAAATGTTATATTTTTAAGCAACTTTTTTTTTAATTCAAAATATAATGACATAAACTTTAGCAATTGCATAATAACTATAATCAACCATATATTCTCACATATAATTATTCTCTGAGAAATCATATAATTTCTGACCCTTCCATTCTTTTGCAGACTTTTGGGTTTGTGCCGATGCCCGCTGACTGTTGGCAGAATCGTCAATTTAAAAACAGAAGTTTTGCCTGTGGCTTCAGAAAGCTTATCTAAAACATTTTTCACTAAAGGTATTTCTGCATTGAGATTTTTGCATGTTTTGTTTTTGCTTTAAAAATTATATAACAACAATCAGATGTTTCATTTTTGATTCAATTCATATTTATTTGTAATGTAAATTAGAGCAATAAAAAAAGTAATTATATTAAAATAAACATATTTAAATGACAAGAAACATTTGTCCTTAGAACTTTAAAAACTATTTCTATTATTATTTTTTTAAATTAAGAAAGAATAAGAACTTTACATCTGTTAAACAACATCAGTAAAAGTGCTCAGTATGATTTTAACTTAATATGATGAATCAGATTGAAATTTAGGGTTGGAAATAGTTGCTTATTATTTAATCAATGAATCTTTGACTTGAATGTTGTTGTTTTTATTTTCCTTCTGATAAGTTATAAAATCTAAAATGATGTATGACACTATTTTTATTTCCATTATCAAAAATTAAATGAATTGGTTTTGATTTATGACAGTAATGCTTTGTTTTAAAGTTTCTTAAGGGTTGTTTTGTAGCAAAATGTATAATTTTAGTCCGATCACACCACAAATTATATGCCCTTTTTCAAATTCTTCACACCATATAACTACAAAAATGCTAATGTGATATGATTAATGAAGATGTTAATGTAAGAATGAGGATGAATCAATGGTGACAGGTTTAATATGTCTACATTCAAATCATCAGTGGAATCAGATATATTGTTACTTATGCCACTTTTTAAGCCTACTGATAGTCCTGTCAGCAATTTAAGTCAATTAAGCACCTCTTGTTTTTAAGTAATGGAAACTAGGACCAAGAGTACAATTTAGTTACATACACATCACAACTCTTTTTACTGGACTAATTTCATTCTTCCAAAGATAATAATTTAGATCTGGAACAGAGAATGATCACCTCTGACCCAGTACCCCAAGTGGTATTACTCTCGATATGGAGGACTTTGTGACCACAACAGATTTAATGTGTGGCAGCCACCACACACACACGGAGTCTTCAGCTGGCAAATTGGAACTTGCAGCTCAAGGGATGCAAATTCAATGCCCTGCCAAATTAGCTATCTCAGCTCCCATAAGATATTATACCCTACTGCTATTGGACTATGACTATATGGGGTTAATACAATGAATGCCCTTGACAAATAGTAGTAAATAAATATTGCACTCATATTTATCTTAATGCTGAAATTTAGGTAAAGGTACTCATTAGTTGTAACAGCAACTAAAAAGTGGCAAGAAATTTTTTTGCCAATTTGGTGATTTCAATAGGCTGCATGTGATTTGCACGGGATTTGATCTATATTTATGGATATATTTATTACATTATGGGAAATAATTTGATTTCCATCAGAAGGCTGTTATAATTCCATCTTCTGAAATTAAAAGATTAAGGAATCATTCTGATTAAATACCACACTTTATTTCTATATTTCTTTCTATTATTATTATACTTTATTTCACACACATCTTACATCATCTAAGCGAACTCTTTTCAGACAAGAAATATATCAGACATTGACTCTCGCCTGACACCTCCATTACCTATGGTTGTGCAACTGTAAACAGCTGCATGGAGAGGATATCTTTCACCACAGTTGGTGATTAGATGAGCGATATAAATGTGAGGTTTTCTTGGTGATGTTAATTGTGGTATTTAATGTGCTTCTCCGTCTTGTTGTTGCCCATAGAGGACGCCACAACAGTTGAGCGAAGCTGCGTGCGAAGATTGCTTTTTATCCAAGGTCAGTTGCTGGGCTCACCATTGCAGCGGTAGCGAATATCGCTAGGCCTGAACCTCCAATCTTATGGTCAACAGCTGAGTAACATACTAATAGACCAAAAGTGCATTTCAGCTCGAGAGATGTTATCTGGCTTATATAGCATTCACGATTTTATATATATATATATATATATATATATATATATATAT
>JAOUZG010017940.1:1580435-1597369 GCA_026289955.1 Argiope argentata | reverse complement strand
CCGCTATCTGAAGAGTCTAATTTTTGGAAGATTTATTTAGACTCCCATATATATATATATATATATATATATATATATATATATATATATATGGGAGTCTAAATAAATCTTCCAAAAATTAGACTCTTCAGATAGCGGGATTTTAGTGGCGTGATGTCTAGAGGTTTTTTAATATTTACGGGTTAGTTTCTAAACCAAAATTAAAATAATACAAACGAAGGATGAAGAGACTTCTTTAGAAAAATAAAAGAATTTATTTAGAGTTAAAGGGGAATATTTACAGGGGGAGTATTTACAGGGAAATATTAAAAAGAATTAAAACATGGAGATATTTAATAATCAGAAAGTTAGATTATTTCCTCTAGGAGGACATTAGAGATGGGGAAACATTATGACTGAAAATATATATTACCGCGTAGCCGCTGATCTTAGCGGGAATCGCTGACGCGTGAAGAGAGACGTCCTCTCTCGACAAAAGTTAGTGAGCCTCTGATTCAAAGTTAATTGGGACAGACTTTCGAAAGACCGATAGGTGGCGTTGTTCTGGAATGCAAACTAATTAAAAATAATGGTCCTCTGGGAAATAATCTAACCTTTACAACTCTTGCTTTGGATTTCATATAACATCGGGTGTTGACAAAACAAGATGAAGGCAGATGTTGGTTAATTAAAATAGTTCTGTGGAATATCCTACATATATATACTAGCATTCCCTTACCCGGCATTGTTCGTGTAATGGAATTAGCAGAAGATAACAGTGCTTGGTGCTTGCTTAGTTACGAAAATCCCGTATAATAATTACTTATTACCTATAATTTTTTCTAGTTTTGGGAGGGTCCCGGCGCCCCTGGACTCCTTATATATATATGCCCTTGTCCTTAAACGATCTTTAAATGTCCTTAACGATCCTTTTAAAGTATTGATTTTCTTTGCGGACATAGGCCATCCACATTTTATTGTTATACCTATGTTTAAGCAAGAATTTCTTTGTATACAACATTTTTGGGTTTTTTCTTCTTCTGGTGCTAAAATTATTAAGCTGCTCGATGAACTGACTCTGGATCAAGCTACATAAAAAAATTGTCCGTGTGAAAAACAGTCTCTTCTTAAATCGATCCCTACTACTTTTAATGTCTGTCCTTGTGACTTATTAACAGTTATTGCAAAGCAAACTTTTACGGGAAACTGTACTCTTCTAAATTCAAAAGGATAGTTCAACGGAATTAGTGGAATGCGCGGTATTAAACCCAACTCTCCTCGAGCACATCCAGTAATTATCGTAGCTTTGATTACATGCTTATGAAGTCTAGTCATTCGTAGTCTAGTGCCATTGCATAACTTCGGTGGACAAAGGTTTCGTAGTAGCATTACTAGTGTCCCAAATTTCAGGAGAAGTATGTGAGGTGGAAAACCAGGAATGAATTCATAAGACGCGTAATTTTTGGTGGATTGTTTTTAAAATTGATCAGGGTGTGCCAAAGCAATTTTTTTAAAAAAAATCGATATTTAATTTTTGCATCGATATTTCGTAAAATAAATTATACCTCCGTGGACTACGATAGAAAGTCCATCCGATTCCAATGCGATATTGAGTATAAGTTGAACTGACGCGTAACGATGGCAATTTTAAAAACGCGGTTTTACAGGACGAAACGGGACGCATTAGCGATCGCTGCTCCGAAAAGTCGAGTTTCACTCTGAAAAAACAGTACAGGTTTTAATTTCACATAAATTAAGGGGTTTTAATTAGTTTCTCCCAAACTAATTGATATTTCGAAAAATAAACTATCCTATCTTTTAAGTTGGATCAAACTGCAAGTGGTGTGTAAATTTTATTAAAATCGGTTAAGTAGTTTAGGAGTCCATCGCGGACAAACAACGTGACACGTAATATATATACATATATATATATAAATTAATTAAATATTTTTGGTGCCTATAGACCACTGTCAAAACTAATAAATACCTGATTTTATAATGCTTCATCTTTTTATTTCTTATTACAATTGTTAATTTTTCCAGAAAACAATACATGTTTCTATGGACAATGTTACTACTGCTCGCCTGCTGACCCTGCTTGTGCTGAAGGTGATATTATGGAAGGAGCCATGATACTCATGCTTCCAGAAAAATACAGATTAAAAAAATTCCGCAGCCCTTGGCAGAGAACTTATAAGGATACAGTCACAGCTAGGTATGATTCCTTTTTTTACATCTTCTTTTGAAATTCTAGTATATGTATATGTTAATTTATTCAACACTAGCAGTACCCACATGGCGTTGCCTGTGGCCTAACATCCAAGATGAAAAATTAGCTTTAAACTTAAATCTAGTCTCCATCTGATATGACACGGGCATGTTAAGCAACATCAAACAAACATAAATATATGTTTAGAAATCAACGAAAATAGCTCTAAAACAATTTTCTATAGCACCCATTCATAAATATTTAGACTGTTATAAAGGTAAAAATATGATATGTCTTGTAGACAAAACACAGGTGGTTATTTTGAGGTTGGATTTTCTTCTTTTGACAATAAGGAGATTTGAAACGCTATTTAAAACCAGACGTAAACAAAGAATTGTATCACATATACATACCACAGCTCTTGCCATTTGCACATATGCAGTTTGATGTTTTCGTGCGTGCACAGATAAATTAAAATCCCAATTATAAAACTCTTCTTTTTGTTTTGATATGATTTTAATATACTAAATTCTTCCCCAATAAATGCTCTACAAAATGGTATAAATATCTCCAATATCAGTTAACTATTTCTCGAGTTTTTGTGGTTCCAACATACATACAGTTTCTGGAGACTTCATTTTATACTAAGTATAGATAATGTTAATTAACATATACATAAGTTGTTATATATATGTTGATTAATGCTAACTTTACATTAGCATTTGTGATACACTTTTGAATCTGGAACATCTTTTTGCAGTATGCTATAATGTATATCATAGTTATATGCTTAAAGTGAAATATTATTTTAATTATTGTAAATCATCAAGAATTTTTTCCAACATTTTATTAAATTTTATTTTATTTTTATTTCAAATTTACCTGCATCATAATCAAATTATAAAATTTTGTTTTCTATATCTTAGTTTATATTTTAAGATTATTTCATATTTCACTGTGGATGTAAAATTTTGAATAATCATACTGTTATAGAAATGTGTTTAGAATTATGAAATGCTTGGTAGCATATGTCATTCTATAACTTTATTATGTATTGTATTGAAATATGATTACAATATTTTTTAATATCATGATATAGGTAATTCTGTTTCAGTTTTTGAAATAATTTTTTTAGGAATCATATATATAATAATTTGTTATATGAGAACAAATAGCTTATGAAATTTTATATTCATAAGAATATAAGATTATAGAATATAATTAGAATAAAAAATATCTTATCTGCCAGAAAAAATATATATTTTGTATTGTAGAAGGAACCACAAAAATAAATAAATAAATACATAATGGAATTTTTGAAATGCACAGTCACAGCCACTAGCAACCTTCAGCACTCCCAAATAATATCCTTGATTAAGTAAACACTGCCATTTTTGTAACAATGGATCTGTGGAACTGACTACAAAATGCGTTCCATTGTTTTTACAACTCAAGACATCATGATGCCATACTATCAAAACACACAATAAAAAATCATTGCAGAATCTCAACTGCAGATTTTTAAGAATAAAGTTGTACAGGTGAATTACATCTAAAAGACAATTTTTTAAAAAAGGGCAAATTTCATTAATGTTTCTTTCTTTTCTGCATATTTTAAGAATGAAGTCGTACAGGTGAATAACATCTGAAATACATAATTCTTTTTAAAAGGATAAATTTCATTAACATTTCTTAAATAGCAAATTTTATGATTTCAATTACTATGAATAACATGTTTTACTTCTGTCACTTGTGTTTTAGTGAATTGTTAAAAAGTTCCTTTTTTTTGTTTGTGTATAACAATTCTGATTTATTTAGCATTTGATTTTAGCAAACCTTTCTCTTTCTTTTATATATATCAGGTGGGAGCAGGATTTTAATTACTGTGATCAAATAAGAAAGATAAGCATTTACAAAAAAGGAAATAGACTTTTAGATTTAATTGATGCTGCAGTGTTTGATTATTTAATTGGAAATGCAGACAGGCATCATTATGAAGTATTTGCTGATTTTCCCGATAGTGTTGTGATATTACTTGACAATGGCAAAAGGTAAGGGCTAAAAGTAACATGAATAATTTAGCATGATAATTTGAATATTTATTATTTGATCTTTACATGAAAAAAATATATATTCTAGCTTTGGGAATCCATATTGGGATGAATTAACAATCCTAGCTCCATTATATCAATGCTGCAGGTAAAATACATATTATTTTTGTTAATAAGTATAATATGTATTATTTGTATTATAATCAATATGTATTACTTGTATTATAATTAATATGTATAATTGTATTATAATAAAAAACTGTTACTTGTATTATAATTAATATTCAGTTGCAGATTGTAGTAATATGTAATTATTAGTAATCTAAATCTTATTTCTGATCCACTTATATTTGTGGTTTTATTAGAAGGAGGAATATTCATAAGATTATTCTCTGTTTAGAACATTGTAAATGAGAAGAATTTTGAGTATACCCCCCCTCCTCTTTTCATATTTGTGGTTCTTCTTCTTATTATTATGAAAAAATTTGTGCATTCTCTGAATCTGTTTTTAATTTTTTATTAAATAAGTTACTTGTATTAATTTTTAAAAAAAGTTCTTATAAGGTATAAGTTTTGAAAAAGTTTACAAATCAAGAACCGTAGCAAATAATAATAATAATAACTATAGTGATTAAATAAGTTACTAATTTTGTACTAATTTTTTTTTAAAAAAAATTCTTATAAGGTATAAGTTTTGAAAAAAGTTTACAAATCAAGAACTGTAGCAAATAATTACATAATCTAATAATACTGAGTTTTTCATGTTCTGAATGCATTTTCGAAAAATCACTAAAAAATATCAAATATATTTAAGCTGTTTTCTGAGAGAACGAAAAAGACATTTGACTTGGTTGCAAAGGATAACCCAATGTTAATGAGAAGCCTATTTTACAGAAGAGATTAAAGGGCAAACCCATATTTCATGATAAGATTTGTGTGTGTGTGTGTGCGCGTGCACACCTTTCTATAATTTGTAAAGTATGACATGCATTTAAAATGTTTTGTGTATATTATTAGAAGCAATTTCTCTTTTTAAATTTTTTCTCATATTGTAACATATTCTGGTAAAATAGGAGGTGTTGAGCATAGTTAGCTTTTGAACCTTGAATGAATACTTCTTTATATAAAAGATATTTATTTACTGTTCTCTAGATATGAGCTCATTATATTCAGAAATTTGATTGCATAAGAAGTTAGATGCCTGCTAATTGTCTCTAATAGATCTGATTAGAGACAATTTCAAATGTCAGCATTTAATTATATTTATAGTCTGAAAGTATCCAATGCCATCACAGAAATTATCTATACTTGTTATTAATTATATTCATGCCATCTATGAAAATGAGCATTAATATTAAAATATATTTTTCATGAAAGAGTTTCCCATTATCATTTTCATAAATATCATCATCACGATAGAAATGCAGTTGCTTCTCATCAATTTTTTCTCTTTTATAAAGCTGGGTAAAATGAAGCAATTAGTATTATCTTTTCAAAAGTAAGAAAATATTTTTGTTTATTAATTACCTGAGAAGCAAAAAAAATCTGAGATTACTATATATCTATTTTAAGTTCAGTATATAAAGAAGTTGTAACAATAAACTGCCTTTGATATTTTGTGTAAGCACTTTTCAGAGTATTTAATTTTATTTACTCAATCAAAGACAAAATAATTTTATTTACAACTAGCCGCCTTTGGCGACCAGTCGGTTCGCCAGTATTAATGCTCGCTAATATTTTATGTAGCTGTGTTTCATAACAGGTTTTTCACCAAAATATTTTTAAACCAAACAAATTTTGATAATCATATAATTCATTTATAGTATTATTTATTATTTTCTTCAGATGCACTGTACTACTCATCTTTCTCTTTCTATCCGAGCAATGATTGTCCCTGAATTGATTTTTTAATTAAATGGTGGAGGGAAAGGTCTAAAATTCTGTTTTTATAGAATAATGATATTCAAATTTTCATAAATGTAAACACACTAAACAAATAAAGACACAATTGGTTTTCAAGAGATGCAAAAGCTTAAAAACAGCTTGGAAAATGCCGCGCACAGACAAAATAATGGTGACACACACACCCTTCTTTTTTTTCTATCCTTTTTTTCTTCACTACTTTTCTTTTTATAAACCCATTTTTCCCTTTGTTATTACTTTTTTTCTACCCTGCCCAGACTGAGCAGGCATAGATTAAATATTCATATTGACTAATAATAAAAGCAACTATTTTCTTTCTTTTTTAAACATCCCGTTTTTCTATGAATAAAAACCAACTGGCTTCGCGTATTTCTTTCTAAACAAATCATAATTTATTACTTCCTGCTATCTAACTCAGTTGGTGTGGGGGAAGGAAATGAAGATTTTTGGCGGGAAAGTATGAAAAGTGTCGTTTTAACTATTTTCCACGCATTTTTTAAATTTTTTCTCTCCATAAGAACCATCCTCGTGTCTTAACGAAAATATTTGTAAAAAATTAGCCGAATCGGTCGAGCCGTTCTCCAGTTTTGAGCTTAGCAACGCATTTCGAGTTGCATTTTTATTAATATAGATTAAATAAAAGACAAATTAATTTAACAAAATTAAAGACAAAGACAATTTTATTTTATTTACTCAATCAAAGATTTTCGCAAAGGGAGGATTAATAACATAAAATTATCTGGCAATTAATAATTTCTCTTAATAATAGATTTCATCTGTCTCAAAATAAATAACTTTAATGATCCAGAATAAATTGTAAGTAAGTGAAATAATAGATTTTTGAGTTTGGAATTAGTAGTTATTTATTTTTAAAAAAATTATTTCTATTTACTTTTAGGTTAAGAAAAACAACTTATGAGCGTTTATGGTCCTTTGTTGGACATCTAGGTGAATCTCTCAAAATTTTACTAAATTTGGACCAGCTGGCACCTGTTTTATCCCAACCGCATTACGAATCTCTTGATCGAAGGCTTAGGACAATACTTGCTACAATAGAAGTGTGTCTGAATGAAAATGGAGAAGAAAAGGTCCTTGTGGATACTTTGTGATTAATTATCATTCCTTATTAATATTGGTGTTCCCCAAGGTTCTCTGATATTTAACTTCTCAATAATATACTTTTTATAAGACATAAATTTAAAAAAAATGAAGAATACAGGGTGTTCCAAAAGAATGCATGCCCACTTTAAGTAACTAATGGAATTTGATTAATTGGAATTGTCTCTTTGATTTTTGAAATTTTTTAGTAACACGATTTTAAATTGTTTTATATAATTCGAATTTACTTAAGTTAATTTGTAGTCAAAACTAAAAATGGCAACTTCTTAAAAACTGAATTACTTTTGTTTGCTTAATAACTTTCTGTCGTGTTTTTAGTGATTGTTAGTCAATAACTTATAATGCCCTAAATCAACTGAAGAATTTTATTGTTACATATCTTCTAACAATAAAATCCTTGGGAAAAAGAGGCCCTTATTAATAAAAAAACTATTCAAAATTTTAATCATTAGTGTTTTATTTATTTTACGATTAAAGTTTTATTATATGAGAGTTGTATTGAAAATACTCTATATCATTTATTTTATAAAATTAATTTTTTAATTTTTTATTTAAGTTATTGGATCTTTATTTTTTTAATTGTATGACACTTAATAAAAGTTTTAAATATTACAAATGATTTTTTGTGCTGACATATTTAGTTTAATGTAATTTGTTTTTAAATTGTTTTTTTTATTCTATCTGATTTAATTTAGAGCTCAAATGGTTATTCAAAACATTCATTCAATTTTTTGGCACATCCTGAATTCTGACTCCTTATATCACAGACAATATTCAATGAAATTTTAAGAAAATAGTTTTAACAATAAATATTTTTTAACTTATATAAATTAATAAGTGCATTAAAATTTTTTGTCATAAATTATTTAACAAGTATATCAATTGATACATGATTTTTTCAAAAAATATGTGCATTTAAAGTGAGATTAGGAAAATTATATGCTTTATACCATACATATAGGAATGTGAAGTAAAAAAGCTATATATTGGGTTGTTTTACCATGTGTTTTGACATAAAAGATCATGTTAATTGACTTTAAAATTGGAACTTGGGATTTTTAAAAAATCACCAGTGATGGGATCCTAGCTAAAGCCTGTTTTAATTTGATATTGATTATACTTTCTAATTGTGTGATCATAGAAAAATGCTAATATTTTATAATGAAATCCTACAAAATCTTTTTCCCAGGTAATAAAAATTTGTGTTTAATAATATTGCAAGTTAACAATGTAAGAAATGTTGAAATGTTATTTTACACTTCTTCACAGAATTCCTGTAATATATAATTACTTCTTCTTTTTTTTTTTTTTTTTTTTGAAAATTATAAAAATGCTTATAAGTCATTGGAATATTTTCTAGGCTATGAGGAGTTATACATATAATGATACCTCTAAAATTAAAAATCTCTTAATTAATATATAATGCAATTGCATATATATGTCCTCAATAATAATATTGCTGAATAATAATAATGATAGAATTCCAATTAACCAAGATAGATCTACTTCGATCATTAATTGTTTAAATTACAATGTGAACATGGAAAAAATGATCTAAAAGTAAAAATTTCTTAAGTAAAGATAGCAAAACCTCCGAATTTGGCTGACATGTTCAAACACTGATATTTTTTATCAGTGATTATTAGTTATCTCTGAAAATCAGGAAATAACCCCCCCCCAAAAAAAGCAGATAATTTTAAAAATAGAAAAAGGGCATGATAAGTTAATAAGCAAGAAAAAAAATCCTCAGACATACCATGAAAATCCACTGTACACAGAGCTGATTGATAGATTTGAAGATTTAAGCAACCCTTTTCTTCCTTTTAATTTAGAGGTATAAGCATTGCTACTAAGTAACACCAATTGAAATACAGGCTACTAGTCCTCTCCCCCATCAAAGCTTGCCTTTGTTTTTTCAGTATTCTCCCCTTCCCCCTTCTTTTAATTGCCTTTCCACTTTTTATTTTCTAAATAGAACCATATTTTGCTTATTGAATGTTCATTTTCTTTTATGAGAGGTCCATATTTGAAAGGGGGGGGAATTTACGGAGATGAATTTTCTAAAAAATTATTTAAATAAAAAGGTTTTATAAAGAGATAATAAATTCTTCCTAAAATACAAACTGCTTATTATTGAATCAGAACATAGTTCAAAAATCTCTATTCAGGAAAATCCAGTGTTTTTAAATATTTTAGATTTCAAAATTTTCCTAAATGTTGTTCATGCTATGGCTGTAATGTAAAAAGGCAATATTATGTTCCTTTGTTTGCATTATGGTGAAGTCAATCAATTACATCACCTCACTAAATAAACAAAAGAGCTGAAAAATTCTGCAATTTTCTCAACTGCAGGTTTGAAAACTGAAATAAAGATTAAAATGAAATTTACTGTGCATATTTCAATGTATCATGTCAGAACATAATTTCCTGAATGGCCAAGTAACACATGCTCGTGCAAGTCAAATCATATCTTTATTCATTTTAATGGTTTCATTGAATTAGTAACTTTAGTACAGCAAACGATCCAAAAAAATTTGTCTTGCATTTATTGTTTAAAAAATATCCCATTTCCTATTTATTTTATTTCATGCAATCATGTGTTAAATGACATTTTTCTACGTTTTGTTTGCTGTAGTCATTAACATATTTTTTTAAATCAGAGCTTTTGTAAATGCAATGGCAATACTTTATTAAAAGCTGATTTTTTGAGATGCTCATGTAGATAATACAATTTTTATTTTTCATATACAGATTTTTATTGACGACAAAACCTTCATCCAAAAATCAACATCTTGTTCTGGCATGATAATAAATATGGTTATGGCCAACAATAAAAAAACATCTAGTTTTAGAATTTTTTTTTTAAAAAAATTTATTTACATTTAAGGTAACATTTTTTTGAAATGCAGTTTCTTGATAAATGTTTTTTGCATCACTGATTTTGAAATTTCTGAATTGATAACCAGCATTGATTATAAAGTAATATGCAAATATACTAATAGTAAACATTTTTCGTTCATTTGTTATTATTGAGTTAATGTTATGATCACATTTCTTCTTCCAGGACTAATCCCTTTTAAATACGTTTAACTCTCTTCGTCCTCGGTCTATCTAGAACAAATTTAGCAATCTGTTTGAAACTAACTTGCTGATGAGTTAGAGACTTTTTACTTTAAATATAATTTAGATTTGAATGATAGTGCAATATTAATTCATTTTCTTGTTTGTGTGATTTATATCAATTTTGCAGTCAATTAAAAACTTTTATTGCCGATAGATGGCGCCATGACCATGCTTTAATATTTGGCGATCAGTTTAAAACCGAGTGAAAAATTTCACAGACATGAGACTAAAAGGCAAAAAATAACTATTTGAACTAAAATTATTAATATACCTTATTTTTAAAGTATATCAATAGTCAAGTTTAAAGTATAAAATGATTACTCCTAACCTCATACAGATTTAATCCCATTCATATTCATAACCCTGTAGATTTGAGATGAAAATTTGTAAATGTAAATTTTGAAGAGTTACTAACACAAATTATTTAAAAAGTCATATATATTATTCACATTAGGTATAACCTCAATTAATGACTGATCTGGATAATTGGATTTCTATTGTACTTTGTGTTAACATTATCAACTTTCATACAAAAATTTTTAAAATCAAAATCATTCTAGAATCATACATTTTATAATATGAACATTTTACCAATTAATAGATGTAAAAATTTAAAACAGTCTAAGGACATTTTGAGACAAATATGTAACTTAAACTTTCTAATTCAAATTAATAAAACTTTTTATGGTGTTATTCAAATGATTGTCCTCTAAATGTTAGCAGAATTCATTTCATAAGATTGTGAATTTTTAAAAAAATATTTTTTATCTGTGTCTTGATTTGTGAAAGCTAGTAACTTGTTGAAATAATATATTCAAACATAAGTCATTCAATGAATTTGAAAAAAACCTTCTTTAAAAAAAATGAAGATGAAAATATTTGTAAGTGCATTTGTATCACATTAAAATTTTATTTAGTTTTTGTGAGAATTTTTAAGCTTGTTTTATAGTTATAATTACATCAAAGCAATACTAAAAAAGTAATGAGATTAATTTATTTTTAATACTTTTTATAACATATGAATTTACTTTTCATAATTATTCATGAAAAAAAATTACTATTTATGTACATTAAAATCTCATTTAATTACGGAGCATTTTTAATGCCTTAATCCTTTCATATCGTTTTGAAAGAACAGCATTGTTTGTTCAAATCATTTAACATTATTTTACTTGCCAAACTTTCATTGTAATTATCATATTAGATCTTGTTTAGTTTTTATACATTATAAAAATTGTTATTTTTTTATTAAATTTATTTATTTCTATGGATTTTGTTGTTTGCTGAGTTTTTCAATTTTTTTAAACAAAATAGTATATTGGATTTTATTACTCATAAAGGGATATGCTAGTTATTATGAATTCATTTAAATTGAACTCTGCTCATGAGACGTCTCCAAAATGCATGGCTCTTATTATAAAATTATTACACATGTTAAAATCTAATACTGGTTACCATTAGAATTTATTATCATTGCCTCCTTATTTCAGATTATTTTTCCTTTTGAAATTTCAAAATATTATGGTGGCTAAGTCTCGATTTCTAATTGGTTAGTGTGAGACTTAAAATCCAATTTTGCCATATTAGCATGTTTGGTATACACTAAATCCACAGGGCCTGGATGTTCTCTCATTAGTGTGGCATGGAAATATGGAGAAGTGTGCTGTCTCATTTTCGTCATCATCATCTGATCATGGTTCAAAATTAATCACAAAGCATGACTCGAAATAACTCTAATTTTTCTTTGGAACAGGATTTAATTTAACTGAACTAAATTTTAGGTATCTTCTGATATGTTTCAGGGAGAATTTTCATTCTTTTTTACTTTCCCGGATATGTAGTATAGAAAAAATATAGTAGCCTTCAAAATAATTCGAACTCGAAATTTTGGCGAATCTCCTCGTTTTAAACCTCCTTGGGTACGAAAAACGAACTTTTGAAAAATGCTCGTCTGTTTATTTGTGATAAAGATGACTCAAAAAAGCTTTGATCTCGACGTCTGAAATTCGGATACTGCTTTTACACCAAATTTGAGCCGAGATAGCCTGGTTGGTAGAGCGTTATACTCATACTCCTTAGGTTATGAGTTCGAAACTCACTGGCCAAAAGATTCCCCGAGTGTGTGGCGACTGGCGCTCGTTAAATGTGTTCGGGGTAACAAAGTCCTCCATCTCGAGAGTAATACCACTGGGGGTACTGGGTCAGAGGTGATCGTTCTCTGCTGTAGGTCTAAATTACGATCTGAGATGAATGAATGAATTTGCATAAATGTAGTCCGCCCCCTAAAAAGGGTTGTGACGTGTGTGTAGCTAAGTCGTACTCTTGACCCTAGATAGAGCAACTTGTAAAAACAAGGGACGAATATCTCCGGCTTAAAATCTGCTGATGTATCAGCGGGGCTTGTCCATGGCAAGTGCCATAAGTAACAACAACAACATTTTCAGTAAAATCTGTATACAAAAGGCTCGTCTGTCTGGCCGTTCGAAAATAGTTCAAAACGGAGAGAGCTAGATAGATAAGATTTGGTACGTATATTTAATACCAAATTTTGAGTCAAATCCAGCATCAGTAAGAGATAATCTGGGTTGATTGTCTGTCGGTCTGTACTTTCAGAAATATGTAAAAACGATAATTCAAAAATGCTAGGACTTGCATTATGGTATTTTGTGTCAAATTTCAGTTTCAATCTATTGAAAGAAACGTGTCTGAAACGCAAACTTAATTTTCGGATACTATAAACGGCACGCCAGGGATTAATCGCCAAAAAACTCGCCAAGGATGACACAATTTCAGTAAAAGTGTTCAATTAACCCTAAAGTTTGAAATTTCGTAACTATTGTACAGAAGAGCATTGCAAGGTATTCTCTGACATGACAAATTTATTAGAGGGTGTGCGAGAAAGTTTAGGGGAGACTATTCCCTCTGGTTTTAAATTTAAAGTGAGCCTTCCAAATTATTTTTAAAGATTTACTAATTCTGTGTAAACATCGTTAAATTTGTCCGGCAAAATGAATTCATATCTGCATACATTCCAAAGAAAGCTATTGTGGCACATTTCCATTAGCCAGGCTCAAGCGAGAAATTGCCAAATAATGTAGAATTCCGTTGACTGTTTTTTCATTCGCTTGGCGACTGGGTTGGTATTTGGTTCACAATTGGCGACATTTGCGCGCGGCTAACAGAAAAGTACCATTATTGTTCAGAATAATAGAAATTAATTTTTTTAAAGGAAAGACATAAGAAATGAAAAAAGACGTTAAAAAGGTGAATAATGATGATTTATTTAAAAACAATGCATAAAAAATTCATTTTATTACATAATTATTTACAATCATTTAAATTTAATTCTGATTAATAATGTTTCATACTAAAACATACTTATGATATCACAATTTTCATGTAATTCTGATTGTCTTTCATGTTCATTTACAACTTATATCCTAAAATTCTATTATAAAGTGGGGGGGGGGAAGCTGCATACAGAGGAAAAAATTGAAGCACTGGTATCGTTTAATGGTACTTTTCCGTTAGCCGGGCGCAAGCGGAAAACCGTCTAATAATGTAAAATTCTGCCAAATGAAATTTAGAGAAAAATCACCAAGTAATGCTGAATTCAGTTGACTATTTTGTCATTCTCTTACTCTTGGCGCCTCAGCTCGCTTTTGGTTCTTAATTGGCGACGTTTGCACCCGGCTAACGGAAAAGTACCACTTAAATATATGCAGCTCAACTATGCAAGAGAAAATAAGCACATGAAAGCACATATATTAAAACATTGCAAAAAATGAAGGAACTAGTATAAGTTGTTTGAAAATACGATAATATACATAAAATTAAAACTAATTTTTTTTAAAAAATTATTACTTATAGTTCTTATAAACCATACAATTCTCTTTTTATATATGTTGAATATAAATGTTTAGTGTAAATAATAAAGAATTTTAAGATATCCCATCGAAATCGAAAAACCTATCAAAAGTTGAGTTTTCTAAAATATGATTAAAAAAGATTCATTATATATTATGTGACGTTTAAAAATTCAAATATTTTCAGTTCATATAATACATATTTCAAAAATAATTACTTTTATATTTCATTTTTATCACATTATTTGTTATGGTACTGATGTCATATATACAAATGCATGCTAAAGATTTTCTACGCAAATAAAATTTAAAACTTTTTGCAAACATTTTTTAAACAATCATATCTGAATACAAATTATTCTTATTTATTATTCATACTTAAAAATGGAATTCTCTTACTTGAAATATATTAGGCAGATAATATTTTCACAATTTTTGTTGATATAATTTTATGTTTCATCCTAGTTTTAATTTTTTTTCCTATGTCAAGCTACAAATATTCAATACTTAAGTATTAGACCGTCGATCTGTGTCGCCAAGTTTGAAGGCGTCGCCAATGAGTTGCTAAACCTCCAATACTGGTAAAAAACCGCCATTATTTAAGAAATTGTTTAAACCTTAACTGACGTCCGCCATTTTGTTGGTTCCGTTGGCGCCGACGATTTTTCGCCAAATTTGAATCGGTCGCCAATGAGTTACAAAACCGTTGGCGTCGACGGTCTAATACGCAAGTACCAAATATTCTTCACGAATTAGACTGAATAGTTTCACATTTTATTTATTATTATTTTTAATTCTACAGCTCCATTACGATGTAATTCTCGGAAATATCTTTTCATAAAATATTCTATGAAAAATATGAATAAAATCTCAGTTTTTATAAACAAAATTTTCTATAATATAAGATTTAAATTTTATAAAAACTTATATAAATTTCTTTGCAAAAACTAAATATAATACATTTCTAAATTCTACTTGCATATGATAAAACTTTCCTAACACAATAATGATTTGATATAAACATAACTACGAATAAATGGTATGAAAAACAATGATACTCTGTTATGAAGAGTATATCAAACAACATAGAGTATTTCTGAGCGTATTTATCAAGAAAATCAGATTTTTAAGTATCTGTATAGTAAAAATAAATCTTCGATGGATATTTTTTGTAAACGTCTATCGCTTTCGTTCCAATATGCAATTTGCCTTACTACACTGTGTAGTTACTTTACAGATCGATAGGCGACGCTCAATAATAGTTGTTTTTTATCATTGAGAACATGTTTTGGTTTGAGGTTTTTGCAGCATCAAAATGTGTAAGCAACAAATTACCGATTTATCGCCTTTGAAGCAATAATTTTTCACTTCTGGGGTTATTAGAAAAAAATGCAGAAGGTTGTCAGATTTGGCGATTTATTCGCCAAAAAATTATTCAAAAATAGGAATCTAATTTGTATTTCAAAAATTAATTTTTGAAGTCAATGACAACGTTGTTACATTTTTTTAGTTTGCCGAAAGTGGCAACGCTGTTGTAATATTCCATGAAATAAAAGATAACATACGAGTTTTTGGTTGATCCGCAGAGAACATCACCCCCTTGGCGCACTTTTCAAAATCGCCAACTTCCCGCGCTCTTGCGCCTTATCTTTCGGACATCCTCCAACGACAACATCTGGTTGCCATATTTGGAGCTAAATATCTTTGTCGAAAAGGGGGTGATGCTCTCTCCTATCGTACCGAGTTTTTCTGTGATCTTTTAGGAGACGTTTTTGACTGAACAATAAACGATGAATAAAGCATAAATAAATGGGGCGTCCCAAGCTTTATCCCGATGAAGCCTTGCAAAGAAAAGTAAAGGGAACGAAAGAGCAAACAGACGCCGAAATTTAAAGAAAGAATTCGATTAGAACAAGAAAAACGCAGAGTTTTGAAACGACAAAACCTTCAATGAACAAAAAAGAATGAAGAAAATTTAAAAATTAGAAGCTGATCGAATTAAACAAGAACAAAAAATAGCTTTATATTGGAATCGAAAAAAGCGTATGCTGTGTGTTGCAGATTCTCAAACGCAACACTCAGTTTCAAGTACAGAACGTGTCCATTTGGATTAAGAATCCCAACCGTCAACTTTCAGCAGAAAACGTCTGCGTTTCGATTCTGAGTCTGAAATATCGTCTTCTTGCCCTAAGCAACTCATCGAAAATTTCTATCCTTCTATAGAGAAGTTATCGAACAAGGCTCAATCAAACTTTTACCAGAATATTTCAGATGGTCTAATTCATCGATGTATCTATTGTGACCGATTATAGCTGGTGATTAAAAAAAAATGGTCTCACATCAAAACTTGAAATTTTTGATAGCAGATTTAAATTTTTATATCATATGAGAGCATGATGTTGTTTTCGTTGGGGTTTTTTTAGTAATTGAAGGCAACGAATAATTGAAGCTCGAAATCGCGTAGGCAATGAATAAAACAAATGAAAATATTTATCAACATATTTTAATCTCATATTTTTTTTACCTGCTTTTAACAAGTAACAAGATTGCATTATTATGCATGCTTCTTTGAAAGCAGATGCGTTTTTAAAAGGTTCGCCTGCTTTTCCCAGTATTACTTTTTCAAACTGGTTTAAACTACTTAATGATTTAAATTAAGACAAA
>JAOUZG010017940.1:1529123-1539942 GCA_026289955.1 Argiope argentata | reverse complement strand
CCTTATTTTATAAATGTAGAAAATTTCTATTGAAAAATAATTATTGTGCAGTATCAAGATGAAAGGTGAATTACACACAGGGCCCGACTTAGCCTTGTTGGGGCCGGGGACAAAAACTTTGAGGGGGCCCTCTGCTTTAATACTTTAGTAATGAAGATTATTCTTTAAAGAAGGAAATGTAAAATAAAAGTTCTACTCGATTTGGGGCCCCCACTTTTATTGGGGCCCTGGGCAACTGCCCCTGCCTTAGTCAGGCTCTGACTACACTACATATTAAAGAGAGCAAAACATAATCCAATTATATACCGCATAATCAACAAGACAAATGGAAGAAGATAATTAAATAAAGTAGTGTTGTTGATCCCCCCCACACACACTCATCCCTAGAACCCAACAGTCTACTTCGCCTACCGTTCTGGAACCACTTTATTCAAAAATCCATTCTCACCCCCACCCCGGGACTTCCTTGGCGAGAAAGTGGGCCTTGAGCCCGACAAGGCCGGTCAGTCAAGAACCGGCCTCACCGCAGACAGCGCGATTCGCAAGGTGTGTTTGGCACGAACGCGAAATAAAGACGATTTTCTGCGAAATGCGTCTCCCTGTCTTCCAAGTCAAGGATCGACCTGTGACCCCGAATTGGCGATACGTTTGGCGGTGGAAGAGGTAATATGCAAATCTTATCCAAACATCACATCTCACTTATTTCGCCACCGCCGGCTGAAGGTCGAGTTCGCCCAAAACCATACGGGCTAATGCATTAGTTATTGGCGATGGTAAAAGGAAAGAGCCTCTTTACAGCTTTGGGTGTGAAGCATCAGCAGCGGTAGATTTTCGATTAGGCAGCTGCCTAGATCCGTAGATTAAAAATAACCTTGATTTGATAGCAGTTAAATAATACATAAAATAGAAATTTATTTAAAGTCTATGAATTAAAATATTAAGATTTTATCAAATGTAGTTGGTCAAGCTTTTGAGTTTGAATGTGAACGCTTAATTATTATCATTTCAGAACTTGATGTTTTGGGGATGAGATTTCTGGCGTCAACGAAAATCCGTAGGCGAAAAATAAAAATCTTATTATCTGTAAAACAACTCAAAAAATCAGCTTTTAATAAAGCGTTACCTTTGCATTTACAAAAGCTTTGATAAAAAAAAAAGTTAATGACTGCAGCAAATAAAACCTAGTAAAATGTCCTTTTGCGCACGTGATTACATAAAATGAATAGGAAATGGGATATTTTTTTAAACAATCAATGCGAGACCAAGTTTTTTTTGGATCGTTTGCAGTACTAAAGTGACTCATTCAATGAAACTATTAAAATGAATAAAAATACAATTTAACTCGCAAGAGCACGTGGTGCCTGGCCGCTCAAGAAATGATGTTCTGACATGATACATTGTAATATGATTTCATTTTAATCTTTTTTTTAGAACGGTTTTTAAAGGCACAACCTCTGCTGCAAAGGTACTGCACACAAATTTGGAAGTCGAGAAGTCTGGAGCGATAACAATTCCTTCTTACAAAATCAAATAACAAAAAGATATGACATTAAAAATTTTCTCGTCGAGCTGTTAGGCAAATGCATAACATCTTAATTATCATTTTGCAACATAAGTTGTTTGTGTTAGAAAGATTCAAAATTATGGCGTGAAATTCACTTTTCAACCTCTAATTTCTAAGACTTTGCTGTCATCGGAAAAGTTTAAATACAAAAGTAATTCCTCTTAATGAGATGTCAATCGGACTGACTGGATTTATTTCTTTATATATCCAAGCCAATTAAAATCCAAACAAAGTTATTCTTGTTATCATGCTCTTCAGATAATACGGGCAAAGTATTATATGCCTATTATAAGTTTAAATTTTTGAGCAAAATGCAGCAGCTTTAATGCGCATACTTTTTTTGACGGAAGAATTGCTATAGTGATTGCTATTATTATCTGGGCTGGTACCGTAGTGGATTCTTATATTTCAAGAAATGCAAATCCAGACAGTTGCGTTCAAAATTCTATAAATCTCTTTCAAAAATTAAGGAACAACAACAAAAATAAATCTTTATTTCTCCAAACTTATTCTAAGGAGTATGAAAATAAAATAAATAAATATGTAATTACATCTATTTAAAATATCAGTAAAGAAATGGACGCTAATTCTTAGTTATTCTATTTGTTATAGTTTGAAGTTTGCTTTATTTTCAGCATCTTAATTTTATTTTCAGATTTAATATCTTTTTGTATGCATCTTGCAAGAGAGTAATAAAATAAAATATCTGATAGCTAAAACTTATATAAGGCATGATATAACGTCCCGTTGTAAAGCAACACTGCGGCTATTTTGGAGTGGACCTCGTAGTTTCGAACCGTGGTCAGACGATGAGGACGACACCTGAGCTTGCACCTCCTTTTCCATACCACACCAACTGGAGGACGTTTGGCCCTGACGGATTGAACGTGCAAAAGACCCCTTTACAAAATGGATCTTCGGTGTAATCGGGTTTCGAACCTGAAACCCTACGGCCTACCCACAAGGTTTAACCTCTGTTAAACGACGAGGACGACATCTGAGCTGGCAACCCCTCTCACAATTTTCATACTGGAAGGGAGGAGGTTCGGCCCAATGGATTTAACGTCCACCGTACCCGCGTACTCGACGGTTTTTCGGTGGAATCGGGTCTCAAACCCTCCGGTTCTGAAACCAAGACCTTGTGACCAGGCCACCGGTAACTGCTGTGACACGCACAACACCGCTTCATGCCCCTGCAACTATAACCACCTGGTTATTTAAACAGTGTAATGAGCATGAAGTGGAAGATATAATGAAATACGCTCCTGTTCTATACACTCTATGTGACTGTTGTTCGACGTCTCACATTTATTGGTTAAAATTTTATAAGAGATTTCAATTTTGAATTGAACAAAGCTGAAGACGGTGAGCTGTTTGAAATTTAAATGGTATGTGGCTTTGTCTAATTAAGCTAGTTATTGGAGATAAACTGAGGACTTATGCTAGTTCACCTAAACAGACTTATAGTTTGTTCAAGATAACACATTTCTGAAAAATATTGTAAAAGTACAAAAGGAAAAATTAGGGACGAGCACAGAAATAATATTAAAAAAATGAGCATCACAAAAAATACAAATAAATGGTATGTACAAACACAAAAATAACAGAAAATAAAGATGTGGATTTGTAGAGTTATTCTTGTGAATAGTGTTCTTGAAATCTAAACAAATATCGAGGATTTGTTGTCTCCTCCTTTACAATACCCCGTGTTTGCTGTATATTCAGAATTTAGAAAAACAGAAAATTGGATACTAGATTAGATTAAATTAGAAGGTCTCCAATCCGATACTTCCTTTGTTAGAACAAGTTGCTTGGTGATGAGCCGTTCTTCCCTATTGAATCCTTTCATCTGTCATTGCATGGTTTGTCCGTTTAGCATGAGTCTTTCAACGCCTTAACACGTCGTTAACTAGCTTTCCTAACGTAAAACAAAATGTATCGCTGCACAATTCAGTGATGTCTACATGGTTTTCCAATAATTCAATGCTCTTTTATCTGACAGATCTCCGGTCTTATATGCGTCAGATTAACTGTTTGAGTGCGGCGAAGCCCTATTGTGCTTCACTTGCCGTAAAGGTAAGTATTCTTCCGCACTCAAACGGTTAAAAATAATCTTGTAGAAGTTACAAAACTGGACTTGCCGAGATGTTCTTAGGCAGTGTAGATGATTTAGTTTAGTTTATTAATATAAACTTCCCGTAGTAAAGAGACACTAAGGCTATATTGGGACGGACCACGAAATTTTTAACGGCTCTCAGATGACGAGGACGACACCTGAGCTGGCACTCTTCCCCCTTCCCTTCTTCACACCACACCACAATGTAGGAGGACATTTTGCTAGACGGATTTAATATGCAACAAACCCTCTTATTCGACGGTTCTTCGGTGGGATCTAGTTTTAAAGGTGCTTGTGAGCTGTAAATCTTACAGCTCACAAGCACCTTACCACCAAGCCACCCCTGCCCGCGATTTCATACAAAGAGCACGTTTTATAACTAATTATTGACATATGGTTATACATGACCTGTGCAAGCGTATCCAAGATCGATTAATGGTTAGTGTTTGGAGTGCCATGCATTTTTCTCGTGTCAATCCTGCGTTTGCAATTCAATTAGATTTTAACTTTAAACTAGACGTGGGAGAGGGTTTATACGGAAATGTTTCATACAGTTCTTCAAATCTTGATCTTTTTTTCCCGAGGAAAAATGGTTGAAATGACCTAATATGTTCGAAACAAAAGTTTAAAAAAATTAGTCAATTATCGACATAATTAAACTTCTTTTATATAATAGCTATCAGTACCCGGATGGAGTTGGCCGTGGCATAGCATACAAAAAGAAAAATTAAGTTTAAACTTATGTCTAGCTTTCAACCGATATGGCGTGAGCACGTTACGCAACATCAAACAAACATAAAAATATGTTTAGAAATCAAAAATAGCTATAAAACAACTTTTTATAGCATACATCCAGAAATATTTAGGCTGTTATAAAGGTAAAATATGATAAGTCCGTAGACAAAACAAAGGCGATCATTTCGAGGTTGGATTTCTTTCTTTTGGGAATATTGAGATTTGAATCGCTGTTTTAAATCAGACGTAAACAACGAAGTGTATCGCATATGCATACCTCAACTCTTGCTATTTGGACATGCGCAGTATGCGGTTTTCGTGCATGCGCGGATAAATTGGAATCGCAATTATAAAACACCCCTTTTTATTTTTATATGAATTTAATTTATCAAAGCTTTCGCCAATAAATGCTCTACAAAATGGTATAAATATCTAAAATATCCGTTAACTATTTTTTTGCGTTTTTGTGGTTCCAACATACAGACGCTTTCAGGGGACTTCCTTTTATAGTATGCATAAATATTTTTTGAAAGCAGGTTTAGTTCAATTTAGTTGTTGTTGTTGTTACTTATGGCACTTGCCATGGACAAACCCCCCTGACATATCAGCAGATTTTAAGCCGGAGATATGGTCCCTTGTTTTACAAGTAGCGCCATCTAGGGCCAAGAGTATAACTTAGCTACACATACGTCACGATCCTTTTTAATGGGGCGGACTTCATTCATTCATCTCAGATCTGGAACAGAGAGCGATCACCTTAGATCCAGTACCCCAGGTGGTATTACTCTCGACATGGAGGACCACGACAGTTTTAACGAGCGCCAGCCGCCACAGACTCGGGGAATCTTTTGGCCGGTGAGTTTCGAACTCGTAACCTAAGGAGTACGAGTCCAATGCTCTACCAACAAGGCTATCCCGGCCCTGGTTTAATTTAAATTTAGTTATATTAATATCCCTTTGTAAAGTAACACTAGGGCTGTTTTGGGACAGACGTCGTAATTTTGAACCATGGTCAGATGACGAGGACATCTCAGCTGACACCCCCTCTCTATACCACCCCGTGGAGGACGTTCGGTCTTGACTGATTTAACATGCAACAAATCTCCTTATACGACAATTCTTCGATGGAATCGGTCTGATTTGAAACCTACAGTTTACAAATCAGGACCTTACCACTAGGCCACCGTGGCTCTTTGAGCAGCAGAGAGATGTGCAGTTAATTTTAATGAAATTCGACGAAAAAGGCTGGCAATAAACAAATCGTCATGTCGTATACTTAATTTCTTTTGCACATCGAGTCGTCTCAGAGGATAATAGGCTATCGTAAAATCTCCAAAAATTAAGGAAAAACTTGAAAAGCAACTGAATTAGGTTTTCAAACTTAGAAATGATGATTTTAAAAAATCACTTCGTTTTTGGAACAAGTATCCATTATTTTAATACGGATGTGAAAAAGAAAAATTCAGGGACGCCAAAACGACGATTTATAGCCCAGACTGGAACGCCTGCATCTACCTTATTAAATTGTGGCAAACATAAATCGGTCCATTTCTACGCATGCGCAACCTACTTGCCATATTATTACTGGCCGAGTGTAAACCTGACATAAAATTAATTTTTAATGACACTGTCTCAGAAGGACTTTCAATAAAAATTCGATTTTAAGGTCCATATTATTTATAATGTATATTAAATTTATTAAAACATATTTAAAATAAATATGCTTTTTGGCATATTAATTAATACCCTCTTTTAGAAACTGTTTGATTAAATTTATAATTTATATATTGTGTAAAATATATTCTTAATATATTCTTTATTTCGGCAGTTATTTTAAATCCACTATTTTTATTGCTTCACATGAGGAAATAATTTATGTGACAAAATTACATCTTATGAGGCACAACAGCTAATTTTAAAAGTTCACAAAAAAGTTAATAACGTTCAGCATCATTAATTCAGTCAAATTATGCACTTTATCGTTTATTAAAATCTGACATTTAGTACACTAAATATAATTTTTTTTTCCTATAAACTTTTAGAAGCGGAACTTGAATCATTTGAGTCAAGAAATATGCACAGATAATTAAAGTTCATATTACCTGAAAATTTTCTGAAAATAAATTTTTCTTTTTACCGCACAGACAAAATTGATTTACGTTTCATTTTAATGGCCTATGCCGAAAATAAAAACAGACGCAATAAACCATACTATATCTAACAAAAGGATCTCTAACAGACATATAACTAGTTATAGCTTTCTCTTGAGAGGTAAATTAATGATGTTTCGGGGTGTAATAAATTTTGTTCGATAACCACCTTCAAAGAACACGAGGAAATAAAAAAAAAAAAATTCTAACATCACTGTTTAGAGAGGAGCGTATAACCTTGAATTGCCCTCTTCCTCCCCGCGCCCGGTTTAAGAATAAATTCAATGGAAGATTTTTATCAGTACTCGCACAGAAAGAACTGGGCAAAATTAATTTATTACAAAAACAGCAAAATCCTAAACTGTTTAAGCATAAATAAATACAGTCGAAAGGAGAGGAAAAATAAAAGACGCTTTGATTAATGTTTATGAGATTGGAGGTCTGGTGATGGGGTGATTCGTCAGCTTCCCCAGAAATTGCCGGGTTCAGGAAGGATCTGTCAGGGAAAATGAGTTCTGGCGCTTCGCAAAGAATATATAATAGCACATTTTAAGAGGCAACAAGTTTGCAGGTTGCAATTCAGGAGGAAAGAATAATGTAGCAGAAAAACGCTCATTAAACGATGAAATGACAAGCAGTTCCTTGCTGTAATCTCAGCTGTTTATTAAGAACTTGTTACAATAGAGTTTACTTTGTATCTCATTCACTGGCTTTGTTGACTCGTGCAAGGTATCAAGTCATCTCAGGATCCATTCTTTCATGAATAAGTAATTAGATGAATATCTTAATTCGAGCAGATTTTATAAAGCCAAAATGTAGTCTATTTTTTAGATTTAAAAAAAATCCCACTTTTACAACTTCTTCATTCTTTTTTTAAAATAATGAAGTGAATCATCCTATTTTTGATAAGAAATGTTAAATGAATCATTCTTATTTTGAAAGAAAATAATCAAGTGAATCCTTTTAATTTTGAAAGGAAGAATAAAGTGAATCGTTCTATTTTTGAAAAGAAATAATAAAGTGGATCATTTTAATTTTTAGAGAAATTAATTAAGTGAATCTTTTTAATTTTGCAAGAAATTAATAAAGTGAATCATTTTAATTTTGAAAGAGAATAATAAATTGGATCATTCTAATTTTGAAAGAAAATAATAAAGTGAATCATTCTAATTTTGAAAGAAAATAATAAAGTGAATCATTTTATTTTTTGTAAGGAAATAATAAAGTGAATCATTTTATTTTTGTAAGGAAATATTAAATGAATCATTCTATTTTTGAAAGGAAATATTAAATGAATTATTCTATTTTTGAAAGGAAAAAATAAAGTGAATAATTTTATTTTTGTAAGAAAATATTAAAGGAATCATTCTATTTTTGAGAAAAAAAATTAAAAGAATTCTAGTTTTGAAAAATATTAAATGAATCGATCTATTTTTGAAAAACATTGAATAAACCATTCTATTTTTGAAAAATATTAAATGAATCATTCTACTTTTGAAAGAGAATATTAAATAGAAATATATTTTTCTTTTTAAACTATTCTTTGCATTCTCATTTTAAGTTTTCATTACAAAAACGATAAATCATTTTATTCATTTGAGTATTTTTAATATTTCTACGAATTATTGAAAAATATTTCAACTATTTAATTTTTTTACTCATGTTAAAAAATTGTTTTTACAAATATAAGATAAAATTGTATGCAAAATAGGCAACTGGAAATCTCCATTTTCTTTTCTACACTTCAGTTTTATTCTCTTTAAAAATAATAAAGTGAATTACTATTTTTGAAAGGAAATGTTAATATTAAGCAGAAATCTTTTTCTCTTTTTAAATCATTCTTATTTTCTCCCAGTTTTCATACTTATTTTTTTTTTTAAATTCATTTTATTTATTTGACTATTTTTACCTTTTATACGAAATGTTTCATTTTCAGTTATAATTTATGTAAATATCTGAAAAATGATCAGACAACACAATTTTTCCCCCTCTTGTTTTCATTTGCTTTTACAAAAATAAAAATGACATTTTATACAAAATAAGCAGGTGAAAACTCTTTCCATTTTCAGAGGATTTTATTTTTCTTTTCTTTCGTTTCAGGATTAAATATCTTGGAAAATTAAAAATAAAAGAAAAAAAATATTTAAATTTGTTTTTGAAATTAAAAAAAAATCTGTTCTGAGAAAAATACAATTTTTCCTCGTTCCAAAATCCATTTCTTTGTTTAAAAAATTAATAAAACAAAATAAGTAATAAAATTAATATACGTAGATTATTATTTTAAAAGTGTAATATAACTACAATGAAGCTTTAAACAAACAAAGAAACAAAAAAACGGGAAAGCATATTTATATTTTTGAACTAATAACAATATATATATATATATATATATATATATATATATATATATATATATATTATTTAAGTTGATTATTCCTTAAAACTTCAGAAGGAGATAATGGTACATTATTTTATTGAATTTGTTTTCGTAAAGAATAAAACTAACATCATTTCATAAGAAATAATAATAAAAAAAAAGGCATGTCAGTATCAAACAAAAATAAGAACAATTCTTCAAATTAGCAATTTCATGCTTGATATTCGATTCAGCTTTATCAATTCTTATTATTTCAAGAAAAATCGAATTTCAGTTTGAATTAGACCAATGCAATATGACATCTCTTGCTGAAACAAAACAAATCTACGCTTCAACAGCAAAGTTGTAATTTTTTTTTTAAGTAGAGAAAGTATTAATCTTTATCTTTAGACTATTAAAAGACATAATACATAATATTCCACTTGTAATAATATTAGTCAGTAATATTTTATAGCGCAATTCTGAAAACAAGAAATCTTGTTTAGCAATTGTTTTAACATTTATGTTATTAATAAATGGAAAAGTGAGAATTACTCTCTAAATTTTATTAGCATATATACATTTTAAAACTGACCAAATCAGAAGCGGGTCAAAGCGGAATTCAAATAATTACATTTTTCTAACATTCTGTTTTGAAAAAAAGAATACAATTTAATGATTAATCTTGCAAATTGGAACCGTGCTTAAATAATGTAAACAATATCTAAAATGCTGATTTTCTTCTCCAAATATGCAGGTGAATTCACTGTGTTCGAAACTGAAATCAAAATTCCCCTCCCCCAACCCCATTTGAAATGTTTAAATAAAAACTACTGCATTTTTAAAAAAGCTATTATTACGAAAAAATCATGTCTATTATTTAATTAAAAATTTAAGACATCTCCCAAAATTTTATCTTTCTATTTGAATTTGAAGGTGGTCTAAAAATTCTTTTTTTAAAAATAATTAATGAGAAGAAACGTTAATATAATTTTTATTTAAAAATCTAATTAAAATTTTTGGAAACCCTTTCTCATTGAACAATTATTACCTAAAAGTAATTGCCTGCCAAATTTAATAGTTCTATTTTAAAAAAATAGGCTTTGTAGAAAATTTAGAACAGTTTTTAAATATGCGCTATATTATTTACATTTAACATTATAACCTGTTAACTTTAACACCGTAACCGGTTTATTTTCCTTACTATCTAATAAGATGACACTACCTATTTTGGGACTATTTTCTTATTTTGATTCAAATGGAAATCCATGGAATGCTTGGCTTATCTACGTATTCGAAGTCATTTTACTATTGAATTGTTTACAACTATCAAAATTCGATAAATCGATGCACGTACGGCGTACGGGCAAATCGGTTAAGGGGTTAATATATTAACTTTCAATTCATATAGACAAAAGTTTGAATTTAAGTAGTTTCAGACAATTACCAAAAGGGAATAAATTATTCACTTTGAATAATTATGCAGGAAAACTAAGTGCCAAAAAGCTTTTAAAGTTTTCTTTTCATTTAATTGAAGACTTAAAATCCGCCCAAATGGTGTAATTCTAAGAATTGTACACCTGAAAAGCCAAGGTGAAGGAAATAATTAACCTGTTTAGCAGAAAATTAAATAAATTACTGAACTCGTTTTATTAGATGGGAGGTTTGACATTGAAGATTTACTACCAGGGTTGAGTAGTAATTTACATTTGCCATAGTTTAATTAAGTATCGTTTTCATGTTCTTTTATTTAAGAAAGTAGTTATTTAAAAAAATCACTTGTTCAAAATCTAGCGTCAAAATCTAGAGTTCAAAATAAACTTTCGTAGCGATTTGAAACGAGTCTTCTTCAAAATCTCGGGTTCAAAATAAACTTTCTTTGCGATTTGAAACGAAGC
>JAOUZG010017940.1:1493062-1508062 GCA_026289955.1 Argiope argentata | reverse complement strand
TAATTGGGGCCCGGGACAAAAAAAATTTGTGGGCCCCTATGCTTCACTACTTTAGTAATGAAAAACATTCATTAAAAAATGAAACACAAAATAAAATTTTTATTCGACTTGAAGGCCCCCACTTATGTTGGAGCCTGGGGCAACTGCCCCGTATGCCCCTGCCTTAGTCAGGTTCTGTCTATGAGCAAGAGCAAGAGATAGAACGATGAAATTTGGCATTTAAAATTCTTTAGTGAGATAACTAAGACCATAAAAGATTTCACAAAATTTCTTACAAGCAAATGATCCTGTGAATCAGTTCGTAACTAAAAGCTTCTAATTTTCTGTAAAGACAATATCACTTTTATTGTCTCTTGAGCGGGCCGAATAAATTCTGTATTTACCACAAATAAATAAAACAGTGACGCTTCTTTGAGAATTTGCTTTAATTTGATTATTTTTTAGAAACTCAGAATTTATTTAATTGTAATCTATTTAAATACATACATATATTTTGTTAAATTTGAAGATTCTCGATAATTATCTAAACTCTGCTATAACGGTGGAGCAATTTTAATACAATTGATTCTTTTCCAGTGATATAACGCTTGCTGTGGTGCATATGTAAAATAACACGGCAAACCAAATGGTGAATGAAAAGCGGTGCGTGTAGAAAAGAATGGCAGCCATAATGAAGTTAAATAAGCATGCAGCCAAGAATAGCTTCCGTTGAAAGTGAAATCCTCTTTACGGCAGCTTATCATGTATGGCTTCTGCTTTAATTGGAGTTTTTTTTCTTTCAATCTTTTTCTTCTTCTTTTTTCTAATTTTTTTCTTCTTTTTGTCAAGCCACATATTTTTTCATCAGATGCTGACTTACAGGATTTTGCTCTTCCATCAAATTTAACAACCGTTTCCCTTAGTCTGTAGAATGGTGCTTTCAAAATCACACTAAATGGCTTAAATATTTTAAGCTAAAACCTTTTTCAATTCCTAATATTAGCCCACACTGTCCCTATTGTAACGTTTTGGCCGGGGCTACAGGTGAGTTGGGCCGTAAACAAACCAGGACTTGGAGAAATAAAAATCTATTTATTTCCAGCTATAGTACATATATAATTTGCACAATTTCACCTTCTTGGTTAAATAGGTTACGAACACCTAGGCAATTACGTTCGGAGTTCCACTAGGGGAAGGTGCTGTGTCTCAAATAATAAGGTAGTCTCTCTCGTAGAAGAAGGAGGGTGGAGTTCTTGAAACTCCCGCAAGATCTGGCCCGAGGTTCGGGATTCTCTGCTTGTCGATTAACCTGCTGGGTTTTGTAGAGCGTAAGGTGATGAACTGGCTGGAAGAGCACCTCAGGAGACAGTTGTTCAGCTAATTGGAGGTATTTCCAAAGCTCGGATGAGCTTTCACGCTTCAGACGAGACGCTGAATGGTTCCAAAGGTTCCGGTGAACTCCACGTGGGCTCGGCTACAGGGCGAGGCGGCCTACGTACACTCCAAATTCTCTCCTGAGAATTTTCCACAGAATTCCAACTTGAATCCTCCCTTCAAGCACCAGCTGTTGCTTCGTCAGTCTGCCCCTAACACTTGGCTCCCAACACCTGGCTCTCTTTTCTTTTTATCTCGGTCTCAAAAACCGGCCCTGGATGGCAAATGACCAATCACAAGAGAGGGGGAAACGGCGTCTAGCAAGGAGACGTCTTGGTTCCGTCTAGTCTGCAATCTCCCCCTTCCACAAATTCCTCCGTTATCTATACTTGTTTTCCCGTGGGAACAGAATTTGATATATTTCTCCTTATCTATCCGAAAACGTCACACTATGTATATATATCTTGTTCAAATTTTCAATCGTTCATAAAATACTTTTTATTCACTCAATCAAGTTCAAGTAAATTTTTAAAAACTTGTAGTGGTTGACATTTGATGTTAATACTGTTTACTCAAATATTAGTTTTTTTATTTTTTATTAATTAATTAAAAATTAATTCTCTCGTCAAAAATCTTCATTTCCCCATGGCCCGATAATTGAAGAATTCACTTTGTTTTCCCCCACGCCCATTATTTCAAAAGATTCTGTTTATTTTCTTAATGTTCGATACATTTAAAATTAAACATTGTTAATAAATCAATTTACCGGATCCATTTTGAAGTACTTTTAATACAAAATATAGAAAAGTAGAAATTTCTAATCTGTATTGAGTACCCCAACTGATGTAGAAATTTCACGCATTTTGATTTACCACAATTGGCTTTGAATCCTCGATTGTCGTTGAAAATTCAAAGCTAGTTTAATTTTTTGATCAATTATTTATAGTAATAGCTGCTGTTAGGCCGGGGTAGCCTGGTTGGTAGGGCGGTGGATTCGTATTATTAGGGCTGCGAGTTCGAACACCATGTAAAGAAAGAAGAGGAGAATTGCCGGGGAATTCGCTTTCTATTCTGACGCTTAATATTGTGATTCTGTCATATTTAAATACATGTTTAAAGTAATTGTAATCATTTAATAAAAAGTAACTAAAATAAAAAATTTCTTTGTTAACCTAAGTAGGAATTGATTTAAAAAATTGTTTTTTTATATTAATTGTCTGCCTATTACATAAGCTTTTGCATATCGAAATGCTAATAAAATTAAAAAGCTACCGTAATAAATAAAAAATATATATTTTTGTTGAAGTTATATAAATTTATGCTGCGTTGCCATCAAGAAGATATTTTAAAGTTATTTTAAACTAGTCATTTTTATCGACTCACTGGTTTGCAGGGAATACTGTTCATCCTTACCCTCGATTAAATCTCATTTATAGATTGACATTGAAGATTCGTCCAAATAAGTATTACAGAGATTCAAATTGTTAGAGATTTTCAAACAATAGTATTTAAATAGCCTTACACTTGTTCAGTTTATGAACCACTGCTTATTAAATGAACCTTCGAAATGAAGTCCTATAACATCATTCTGCCGTTAAAAGTGCAACTGCATAACATATTTTATCTTATAATTGGGCTATGTTTTACTTTTGAAACTTTTTTTTATTCTGTATATATGAAATTCAAGGGATGTTCAAATGAAAATGTATAAAACGACGCTGAAAATATAAATGCAGACTTTAATCAAAGTATATACCATAGGCCTAAGTACAACGATCCCATATATAAATGAGCGGAAGGATTCTTTGCCCCCAAAATTCCTGTGGCCGTGATGAGACCCAGTCCTTGAGTTCCCCTCTCGAGTTGCAACGCTTTCTTTTCACATATTTTCCAGGGGACCAAACACATAATAATCGTAGGGTGACATATCCGGGCTGTAGGGCAGATGGTCGAGCTGCTTTCACGTGAACTTAGCCAGTTCAGCATGTGTGACCTTTTAGATGTGTGGAAGTGCGTTATAATGGAGCAGAATCATGGAGGATGTGCGTTATAATGGAGCAAAATGCGTTATAATGGAGCCGAATCAATGTGGATGTGCGTTATAATGGAACAGTAGGTATCCGCAATCTTTTTTTCTTGATGGACCTGCATAGTCTTCGGCGTGTCCCATTGTACGCATCGAAATTAATGGTTCTGTAAAATCCTCGCATCGGCACTTCAATTTGATGGCGGTGTTTACAAGAGCCTCTGTTTTCTCTTCCTACGCATGCGGTTGTCTGCGCATGCTCCAATCTATGCAAGAGACTCCAATTACATCCCTAGATGTCTTTTTACGTTCTCCCATGGTAAATTATCTTCCGAAGCTTTATCTATTTGAATTATTTCCATGCTTTATACTTAAAACATTCAGGAGAAAATTCCATGTAAAATTCCATAGAAAGGAAGATATTTCTATTTTATTGTATGCGAAATATAATGGAAGTACTGTGATCGCCAAAAAATTCGAACTCAAGATTTTGGCGATTTTTTGTTTTTCAAATGTCCCCGAAAGCAAAAAGCCTATTTTTGACATTACATCCGTCCTTAAAATTATCTGTGAGCAAAATATAATCAAAAAGGCTTTGAGATATATGGCTGGAAGTTTGTATACGACCTTTAGACGACATTTGTAATTTCAATCAAGTTTCGAACAAAGTTTTATCAAAAGGAAATCCATCTGTATGGCTATTCGAGTACAATCGTACTGTATGATTCCAAAAAGCAAGGGATTATGAAAATGATATTAGGCATACAGTTTTATCATATAAAATATAGATAGTTATCAAAATTTGAATCAAATTGGTCAAAATATTGAGCATTTGCCTTGTGTACTTTCATTTGCTTATAAACGCATTAATTCATAAACAGTATGACTAAAAACATTAAAATTTGGAATGTTATAATATGATTACAAACGTAATCAGGACCCGATTTAGCCAAGTTGGAGCCAGGGGCAAAAACTTCTTTGGGGCCCCTTCTGCTTTACTACTTTAGTAATGAAGAACATTCATTAAAGAAGGAAACACAAAATAAAATTTATATTAGATTTGAGGGGCTCCACTTATCTGGAGGCCCTGGGCAACTGCCACGTAGGCTCCTGCCTTAGTCAGGCCCTCACCGTAATTCCTTACCAAATTTTTGATTTTTTGTTGTTACTATTGGAACTTGCTATATACAAGCGTGCCGACGGTCGTCACCGATTTTAAGCCGAAAGGAGTGTCTCTTGTTTTTGAAGTAACGCCAACTAGGGCCAAGAGTACGACTTTAACTACACACACATCACGTTCGCTTGCACAGCCTCTTTTTACAAGGGGGCACAGTCACACATCTCACAGATAGCACACAGAAGAACAACCATGCCTAAACCGGGAATTGAACCCGGTATGCTCAGATCACGAGGAAAACGCGCTACCTCTGTGCCAAGATGTCGGGATTCTTCATTTGATTTGGATTATAAAAAGGGGTTCAAAACGCATATCCATAGGATAAATTCAGGGAAAATGTTAATTGTGTCACGTTAATTATAATGACATCCCGTTGTAAATCAACATTAGGTCTATTTTGGGACGGACCGTGCAATTTTAAACCCCGGTCAGATGACGAAGGCGACATCTGAGCTGGCACCCCTCACTCCAAAACACCAAACTAACGGGAGGACGTTTGGTCCTGAGGTATTTAACGTGCAACAGACCTCCTGACTCGACGGTTCTTCGGTGGAATCGGGTCTCGATCCTACAACCCTACGGCTCACCAGTCAAGACTTTAATCCCCGCGTCTAGTTATTTGCGTTAAAGTTGTATATTTCATAAATATTATTAGTCAATACTGTGAGATATATTTGCTAATACTGGGCAAGGCATTTCCTTACCCAAGATCCATCGTTTTATTTGAGGGGAAGGCTAGATGAAATCATTGTTTCAAAGTAAACGAGAATGTCTAGGGGGAACTATTCCTGCTAATTTTTATTTGTCACGTGAGCGCATTAATACTTTCTTTTATCGCTATCACTAATAAAAGAAAAGATGAATAATTGTATATAATGATGTTCGGTGAAGAAGACTATTTTACCCATATTAACTAAATGTGATACGCTTAAACTTTGAAGGATGGAAATTTTCAACTCCGAATGTATCTTAAAATCAAATAATATATCATTCGATAGAGGATTAATACTCATGGTTTCATTTTTTTTTTGCATTCGAATAGTCCCAGTAAAAGCGATTTTTTTTTGCTTAAATTGGCCTCATAAAAAAGTTATCATGTATTGCAATAAAAAAGAGATGGAATCGATTCTTTAATTGCAGCTTGCATTTCGCTGGATCTCCCATATAAAGTCCCAATACAAATAGATTTTTCATTTGGCTCACTTATTTGTACAGATTTGCTGCATATGTAAAAGAAAAAGCGCTGGTCATTGGCTCTTTGTCAGATTAATTTTTTGAATTATTTTCAAAAATAGCCATATGAAGTAAAAGTCTTGTAATTTCTCAAGCAACGGTATGGCGTGTGCTTAAAATCTATTCCTGCCACTCTTCTAGGTAGGAAAGATCGAGTTCTTACAGTAGTGCATTTAAAAACCAAGCACCATGGGTAGTTGGAAATGGACTTTCTATATATATATATAATTTTAATCCTAATTAATTTCCAAAGCCCCAACTTTTTTAGCCCATAGTAATATCATTCTAAAATATTCTCTGATTTCCTGATCCATTCCACTTGCTATAGTTAATTAATTCAACAGAAACTTAAAAATTCAACCTGTCTTCATGTTTTCGGCCACGACTCTACTATATGCTCTAAATCAATAATTTAAATGTGCGTGTGTGTGTGTGTCTGTCTGTCTGTCTCTCTCTCTCTCTGGGTGTGTAATGATATTTTAAAATCTAAATTAAACCCTACTTAACCCTTAATAACCTAGAGTTTCAATTTTGATACCAATCTTTTAAACCAAATGTTCACATTACTATTAGTTTTTTTTATAGGTTGGCTGTACTTTTTTATAGGTTACTGTTGTATAATATTCTTTCCAACGAAATTTTAAAAAAAATCAAATGTCATTATTTTTTTATTTTCAAGCAAACACAGTAATATTAAAAATAAATCCCTTTCGTAAATCAGGCTACTAAAGGTTAATATCCAAAGTTTTATTATAATTTGGACCACATTAACTTCATTCTAAAAGATTCTCTCATTCCCTGATCCTCCTCCATTTTTTCAATTTAATTAATTCAACAGAAGATTTGTAAAATTGCTGAATTGACTAATAGCTGACGGGTTCTCCCACTCCGAGTGAAGGGATCAATTACTGTTCATCGAAGCACATTCTTTTAAAATATCCCTATGATTCCCTTACCTGTGGCTGACGCGTGTCGGGAATCACTAACAAAATCTTAACAGTATATATTCACAGAGATACCATTTTCATTATTTTGTAATAAAGCGAATTTTTAAAAAATCGGAAATCTTTCCTCTGTTTTCGAAATTGCTTTCTGCTTCAAATACAAATTACGAGTTACATATATGTGTACGCATATGAGAATACATTCATATATAGGTAAATACGTACATACGTTCATCATCTATTAGATATTACGTTCCATATCTCCATATAAATTACTTTTTTGTTTTCAATTAAACTGCGCATATTCTTTAGCACAACAGAAAAAAAAGATGTAAATGAAATCTGCTATGCGTATATCAATGCATCATGTCAGAACATCATTTCTTGAACGGCCAAGCACCACGTGCTCGTGCGAGTGAAATTATGTTTTTATTCATTTTAATGGTTTCGTTGAATGAGTCACTTTGGTATTGCAAACGATCCACAAAAAACTTTATCTCGCATTGATTGTTTAAAAGAATATCCCGTTTCCTATTTATTTCATTTCCTATAATCGCGTGCTCAAAATGTCATTTTTCTAGGTTTTATTTGCTGTAGTCATCAACTTATTATTTTTAGATCAGAGTTTTTGTAAATGGCATGGCATCCCGTTATTAAAAGCTGATTTTCATGCTCTTGCAAATAGTAAAATTTCAATTCTTCGCCCTACGGGTTTTTGTTGACGCCACAAAACCCCATTCCCAAAAAAATATCATGTTCTTACATGATAAAAATGCCATCAATTTTTTTAAAGTGCAGGGTTAATTGTTTATTAAACTAATTAATTATTAGATTAATTAAAAAATAACAGAAATCTTCATTAACTTCGGAGCAAATTTCTTTAGAAGAATTTTTTTAATAATACCTTAAAATACAATTTCTTTTAGTGATACTATAATTCATTTCTTTGAAATTTTTTCAATTTTTATTAATTCTTTTAAAATTCCCGACAGACGATTTTAAAATAGAATGACAGTAAAATTCTGATATGCTCTATTATTTATTTAATTTCCTTTTCATATCTTTTGGAATTTTTTTATTGGTTATAGGTAGTTATATAACGGTGCCTTAAAGAATTAAAAGAAACAGCTGTCTTACCCATCATTTTCACTCGATTACATGTAACAAAGTGACAAAAACAATGTATCAAGTTGTGTGGTTTAATAAAAGGAGTGCGTGTACTAGAATAATTTATAAAAATTAATTTTTAAACTAAAATTATTATGCATGAAAGCATTTAAATTTTGAGCAACGTCGGATATATCAAACAGCTAGAAATTAGCATTTTCAATGCGCTTCTTTTTCTTTTTTTTCGAATAATTTTGCATAACTTAATGCTGTAATAATAAAAAATTAACACATTCCTATGGAGAACACGTAATGTAGTTCAAAATAGTTCTAACCACCGGAAATCATAACATAAAGATTGGAGGCAGTAAAGGGGGATTCAAAGAAGGCTTAACAATTCTTCACTGATTGAAGAGTTTTGGGCACCCTTAGATAACTTTTTTTTTTTTCAAATTATTCTATTTATTCTTTTTCAATGTATAAATTAAACTTTCCACGCTAATTTAAAATTCCATTTAAATTCAACTGAACTCATGTGGAAATTCAAGGTTTATTTATTTATTAAACAGACTAATTCAGAATATTTTATCTTGTTATTCGATGTCATGAATTCTACAGATTTATTATAGAAAATTATAATTGTAAGATAATGGAACTAAAAAATGGAAATCTTAGGATATGCCCTAAGAGAAGACTTAACTCTTAAATGATTTGAAAGCGTGGGCACCATTAAATTTTAAAAAATTATTCCATATATGTCTATATGGAATAATTTCAACGATATCTTGTCCATCTACATTTTACTTACTTTTAAAGAACGATTTATTTATGGCGTCGCGACACTGATTTTTTCCCCTAATTAAAAGATTTACATATTTTTAATTTTCTTAAGGTTTTATTTATTAAATGTTTTTCATTAGGATATAACCCATATAGCATAAATTTATCTACTCTTGTTATTTGCATCTATGTCAAGTTAAAAATTTAATTAAAATTCAGTTTAACTCTTATGTGAAGACCTATATTCTTAATGAATTAGCAGAATCTAGAAAATTCCATTTTTTTGCTTCGGTGTTTAAACATTCTTTAGGCTTACGATTATAATTTCAGAAAATATTTTTCAGTCAAAATATTTCTGTGCTAAATTAAAATTATAAAATTGTTTTCTCAAAAATATTAGTTTTTTTATTCGATTTCCAAATAAAAATTCATACACCCATAATAATTTGAACTTAAAATAGAACAGTAGATGGCGTTGCGACATGGATTTTTTTTTTTTCAAATTTACAGATTTACATATTTTTAATTTTCTTAGTGTTTTATTTATTAAATTTTTTTCATTAGGATATGATCCATATAGCATATATTTAACTACTCTTCTCATTTTTATCTATGTCAAGTTAAAAATTCAACTTAAATTCAGTGTAACTCAGATGTGGAGACATAGATTCTTTATTGAATTTGCAGAATTCTGAAAAATTCCATTTTATTGCTTCAGTGTTGCAAATTCCTTAGGATTATGACTATCATTTCAGAAAATACTTTTCAGTCGAAATATTTCTTTGCAAAATTAAAATTACAAAATTATTTTATAAAATTATTAGTTTTTTTTTCATTCAATTTCCAAATAAAAAAATCATATGACCACAAAGATTTGAACTTAAATTATATCAGTAGATAGTTTTATTGGACAAAATATAATCTTGTAACTTCACGAGACAAAATATAAATAAAAAAAATGAAAATTATCTTGGTAAATTGGAAGTTGGATCATATTTATAATGTATTTTATTTTTTATAACGAAGTTTTCAGGCTTTTTTTGTTTTGTTTCGTACGTTGTTCATTGTGATTTATGATTTTTTAAATATTGTTTATAGTGCCTCGCGCCTTTTACTCTCTCGTATACAGCGTAAATTGTGAGAAAGTATTGTAATGGTCAAAATATCCCGTCTCTAAATTTTGATCTCATTTTTCAGACCTTCTAAATCCAAATAACATATTTTTTTAAATTACATTTACCTGTGTATCAACCTGCTTGAATAGTAATTAGCACAACGCTTTGAGCCAGAGAGATGAAATTTAGTATATCATTTCTACTGTAAATTTTAGGATTTCTATAAATTTTGAGCGACAAACAAGATTTTTTTTCTGACCTCCTATGCAAATATATGCTAACAGGATAACTGGAAAACAAAGAGAGATAAGCAAATAAAATTTCTTACATTATTTAATATCTAAAATGCAGATATGTATCAAATTTAGCTAATTTGAGCCAAATTGAGCCGAATGTATCTAATTCGCCAGATACAGTAAACCTGCTTAAGAACTGGCCATTTTTCCGTCTATACTTTCAGAAGCATGTAAAAGCGATATCTCGAAATTCCAATTAATTAAATATATTAAAATTTTATATATTGATATATTTAACCAAATATAGCCAAACCTGACAAAGAACCTGTCAAACTGAAATACATGTTAACACGATAACTACAAAACAAAGAGAACCAGGCAACGACAAATAACATTTATTACACGGTTTAATATCAAAATACCCAAAACAGTTTAATCAATGTTGCTAAAAAGACAATTATTTATTTATTTATTTATTTTGGATTTTAAAATCATAACAATTTTTTTATTCAATAATATTGAAAAAGTTTGCTGAAATGTGTCGAAATTATGCTTAGTTTTTAATTGATACAAATTCTAGTAGAAATTCCACACAAAAAAAATCTTTTAAAAATGATCGTTTGCATTTTCAAAAATATATAAGCATTGAGTTTTGTTGTAAAGTGATCTCGATTGTAAATTTCCAGCAGTTCAAAAAACAGAAAAAATCGTTTTCGAATTTATTATTAGTTGAAATAATATGTTATTAAATCTTTATATCCATATGCATGCTTTATTTTTCTAAAATATACACACATTTCTCCTAGATAAAACAAACATTATTTAAATATTAAAAATATTTTCAAAATTTTATTTTAAGTGTTCTAAGTTACTAACAATTAATTCAATCTGAAATTAATTAATTGATTTTGATAATCATTTATTATATAAAAGAATTTGAAATTCAATCATTTACCTGCCTTTTCATTTAGTTACGATTCATTTATCATAATTATAGAAATTATTTCATAGCTAATGAAAAAGATTTTTTATCATGTCAGAACATGATATTGTTTTGTAAATGAGGTTTTCTGGCGTCAACAAAAATCCATAGACGAAAAATAAACATTTTAATCCGTAGGGAAAAAAATTATCTACATGGCCGTCCCAAAAAATCAGCTTTTAATAACGCGTTGCCATCGCATTTACAAAAGTTCTTATTTAAAAAATGAGTTAATGATTACAGTAAATAAAACCTATATAAATGTCATTTTGAGCATGGGATACTATGAAATGAAATAAATAGGAAATGTTTTATTTTTTGAAACAATAAATGCGGACAAAGTTTTTTTTATCGTTTGCCATACTAAAGTGACTCATTCAATGAAACCATTCAAATGAATTAAAATATAATTTAACTTGTACGAGCACTTGGTGCTTGGCCGTTGAAGAAATTATGTTCTGACATGATACATGGAAATATGCATAGCAGATTTCATTTTAATCTTTATTAATAAAATATTTTTTCATACGTTAAAAATATCGATATCTCTACGTTAAAAATATCGATATCTCTACGTTAAAAATAATGATAACTCTAGAAAACAGTTAAAATAATCATGAAAAATAATTAACTGATAGTATATAGCACTCTCATCCCCAAAGATGAAAGCATTTTTGAATGAAGACTAATACATTTCACCATATCTGATGATTAAAGAAACTTCCCACACATCAATAAATTACAAAGTATTTTTCAATCTTCAAATTAAATTTTAAATTAAATCTCATTTACATAACCCAATTTTTTTTTTAAAAAAAATTTGAGTATCCGAGTTACCCTAAACTTTATCTATTAAAGGAGCCGGATATAAAATTTCTCAAAGAATATTTTCTTAGTCTAGCATTCCTTTTTTTAAATTTATTTCTTTTTAAAAGATCGACTGAAAACAAGTAAAAAAAAATGGACCGGTCTTTTCGACGTGCCACCCTACTCCCCTTCTTTCAACGTCCTTCAAAAAGGGCAGACTCTTTTGATGTTTTTATATTTTAGAGACACTTTATGCGAGTTGTTTTCTGGAGGCGTCAAACAATTCACACAGTTTGGAAACTGCAACATCGTTTATTTCAATATGCCGTTTCGTTGTAGGTTTCACCTGCTTTGCTTTATTTGGAAACTTGCCAAATTCTGCTGTTTTTAAAGAGTAGGGAAGTAAAATAATTAGCATATATTTTATGTAGAAAAGAGTACAGATGCTTCTTTTATTTCAGGTTTCATGATATGTGAAATGTTGTAGTTTGTTTAAAGAGGAATAAAAATAACAAATAAATAAAGATTAAAATGAAATCTGCTATGCTTATTTCAATGTATCATGTTTGAACATCATTTCGTGAACGGCCAAGCACCACGTGCTCGTGCGAGTTAAATTATACTTTTATTCATTTTAATTGAATTAGTCACTTTAGTATTGCTAACAATTAAAAAAATACCTCATTCCCTATTTATTTTATTTCATACTAGCTACTTTGGCGACCAGTCGGTTCACCACCATTAATGCCGAATAAAGGGTTCAATCAATTTTTTTATATGTATATAACTTGGTCTCATAATAAGTTTTTCAGCAAAATATTTTTAAGCTTCAAATTTCGATAGTCATATAATTCACTTATACTATTATGTAGGACTTAAGCAGTCCTGATCTTTGAACTCAGCATCTCTCTCTGATTTTCTATCAGTGCACGTAAAATTCAGTTTTAAATTAAAGTGGAAATGATGAAACTTTAATTAAAAACCTCAATCCAAGCATGTTTAAATAAAACTAAGAACTGAAAGCAGAGTAGTCCGACACTGAAGTTTTATGTTCACTACAAAAATTGAAACGTTATTATTTTTTTTATAATTTATAATATCTCAAGGAATTTTTGCAGCAATTACTTCAAAGATTAAACGAAACATTCAGTTTTTAATTTTATTTTTAGGTGTATATAAATGCACTCATTAAAAACATTTTTTAGGTTTATAAATATATTTCAAAAAATTATGGTTTAAATTCCTTTGGTCTAATAGATTCATATTCTGTAAAATATTCTTAATATTTCAACTTCTAAATAAATAAATACACATTTCTATTCAACTTCTAAATAAATAAATAAACATTTCTATCTTCTGCGATCAAATCTGGTTGATTTATTCAGTTCTGAATATTGCAAGTTTAGAACAATCATCATGTTCATAATCTAGGCCAATTATTCTAGAGTAACCCTGATTGGCTTCTTTGAGATCTCGATAAAGTGATCTAAAATCGCCAGTTTTTATCGAATAGTTTTAGTGAAATTTTCATTATTCGATCCGCTTTGATGATTGATTTAGTTGATTGGAGTGCCACTTTTTTATTTTAAGGACTTATTGTCTCTAGACTATTTTGTTTAATATGAGAGAGCAGATGATATATGTAAAAATTTAAAAGTCGAAATTCGTCAGCATTTTTCTCTCAGTCTACTAATTGTATACTTGACTTATACCATTTGTTTAAAGATGTATTCTCTCCCAAATAATTAAGAAATTAGATGTTGGGCTCTGATTACAGAAGATGCCTTGTAGATGTTAAGCCATATTTGCCTTAAATAAAACGGTTTAATTGTATTAGTAATATAATTATTATAAAATATCATAGAAAATGGTTTATTGCATTTATTTTCCAAAAATAACATGTTTCACATTTGTCTCATTTTATGCAGACACGTGCTGAAAATAACATTTTTATATGTTTAATTTGGAATAAGAATTGATTTATTTTTTCTCATGTGAGAACATGATATTGTTTTGTTTAGAAAGTTTTCATGTCTTCGAAATATGCGGTCAAAAAACATTTTTATCTCCTTTTACAAATTTTGCATTATTAATTCTTACGTATGCTTGTTTGAAAGAAGATGCGTTTTTATTTCGCATGATTCATTAAAATGCGGAAATAAATTACAATCACGAAGGCGAATTCTTTCATTTGCACAAAATATCTTCTTCCTATAAGTAAAAGTAACAATTCAAAACATGTCTTATTGTTAAAAAAAATGCAAAAATATTTTATTTCTACTAACTATCAATTGATTTTTGTTCGTCGTTTTTTTTAAATGACGCCATCTTCAAGTTCGTTTAAGATTTCTTGCTTTTAAATAATTAATCTCGCTCTCAGAAGATTATCGTTTGGTGCTTTTCTAAAAATTCTTTTTTAGTTTTAACTGTCGCACTTTTGTAATATATTTTTACTTTGTATTTTTATTCACTTTAATTCTTTAATTGAATATATAATTTTGATATTGCAAACGATCAAGAAAAATTTTCTCTTGCATTTATTGTTTAAAAAATATCACATTTCCTATTTATTTCATTTCATATAATCACGTGATGAAAATTATATTTTTCTGTTTTATTTTAAGTAGTAATTAACTTATTTTTTTAATCAGAACTTCTGAAATGTATTGGCAACATATTATTAAAAGCTGATTTTTTTTTAAGTCCTCGTGAAGATAAAATTTTATTTTTATTTTATGCGAAATAAATTGTTGAAAAAAAAACAATTAATTTAAATGTTTAAAAATTCATTAAAAATAGAGTTTTAATTCGTAGGTCAAAACATGAGTATCATTGAAAAGCTAATTTTTTGAGCTTTAACGTGATGCAAAATCAATTTTGTGCTGTAATATTTTCGGAAGTTATAGTGAAAAAACGTTAAAATTTGGCTTATTTTTTTAATTAATTAAAATTTTAATTAAAAATTCAAAAAAGGGCTCCGAGGTGCATATTCCCGGCACCCAAGGTATACATATACCAAATTTGGTAGCTGTAGGTCAAACGGTCTGGCCTGTACAGCGTCAACACACACACACGCCAATATAAGCAAAAGAACAAGTAAGAAAAATAAGAAGCCTAGAACATACCCTTAAGGGAGAGAATAAATAATATTTTAGAATGAAGTTACTATGGCTTACTGAAATTGAAAATTAAGAATCGCTCTTTCTCTCTCTCTCTCTCTCTCTCTCTCTCTCTCTCTCT
>JAOUZG010017940.1:1461979-1488062 GCA_026289955.1 Argiope argentata | reverse complement strand
TCTTATTTCCTGATCCATTCCACTTACTCTAGTTAATTAATTCAACATAAGCTTTGTAAAATTGCTGAATCGGCTAAAAGTCGGTTAATACCCACACTTCGAGTGAAGGGATCAAAACTGCCCAGCCAAGTACATTCCTTTAAAAAAATCCTTATGATTCCCTTACACGAGATGTACATGTGATTGACATGTGTCGAAAACCCCTATTAAAATCTTAACAGTACACATTCACAAAGATAAAAGATTCATCAGCTTTTTTCATTTCGTTTTGTGTCGTTCTGTGCTTCAGCTTGTTTATAATGCGAGCTTCTCGTGATGGAATAAAACGAACATAAAAATTCAAAATGTCGTCTATGTCCTTGAAAACCACCTTCCGTTTTCAACAAATAATAATGTAAGATGTGTGTGTGTGTGTGTTAAAATTGGTTAATGACTTAAATTAATTAAGATAAATAATGACAAAAAATAATAATACTGTCACATGATAACTTGAAATTTACGATCGAAGATTACAATATATTTATTTATAAATTTCTTATTTAAAAGAGTTAAGAGTTATTTTAAGGGCATAGAAAACTGAGTAGCGTTAGTCGAAAATTTAAGGTGACATCACGCGTCGCACCACGAAAAGCTTCGCCAATTCACGAAACGTCTGGCGCGAACCGTTTTTTCGTTTTCATCGGCTAGCAGGGGTTGCGTAAAAAAAGTTTCCCGATTTTCTGACCTGAATGAACGAAAGTGGGATGTTTCTGGTCGCACAATGCTAAGAAAAGAAAGAAAAAAGCTCTGGTATTTTCTCTAACCCCAGCCTGTAAAATGAGAACTCCCCGAAAAATGCATGGGCTCTCAAGACCCCCAATCTAATGATTTCATCTATTCCCCGTTTTATCCAAGGATCGTTCGTTTCAATAAAACGGGGTCTTTCCCCTTCCATGTCTGATTCCATACAATATATTCTCGCCAAAAAGATCACAATCTTTATAGGGTTTTTATAATGTGATAACATGCTGTTTCCGCTAGGCAATTTTGAATAATTGAAGGCAACGAATAATTGAAGCTCGAAATTGTGTTGGCAATGAACAAAACATAAATAGCGATATCCCTCAACATCTTTCAAGCGCATATTGTTTTTTACCTGTTTTTACCAATATTGCATTATTATTATTAAGTATACTTCTTTGAAAAAGGTTGATCTGCTTTTACCAGTATTATTTTTTCAAACTGGTTTAAATTACTTATTGACTTAAATTGATTAAGAAAAATAATGATTTAAAAAATTAATAATGCTTTCACGTGATAACTTGAAATTTGCGATCAAGGATAGTTTTGTGTCAATTTTTTGTTTTAATCGGTAAGGAATGATAGCCTAAAACATGCATTCATTTTCGAGTTCTACTTCAAAATACCAAGGATAAATCACCACGAAAAAGTCACCAAAGATCACACGATAGATTCAATAAAAAATACTAAATTTGCACCGAAGATCAATAGTTCAAAATTATTATTCGCCAATGACATATGTGGCATTCACCTAAGGTCCACGATTTTGTGCTGGGAGGGTGAAGGATATTATATCTTTATTACAGAGTACGTGAGAAAGTTTTTGGGAAACCAATTCATGTTAGTTCCAAACCCCCCCCCCTTCCCCCAAGCCTATGTGAGTCTCAAATGGCGTCATGATTATGTTAACAGGATAAAATTAGCTCCAAATGAATTGAATATCCAACGAATAACAACTTGTCAACCGGTGACATACAATGTATTAGAAACACTTTGCAGAAAGAAAAAAAGTGTTATCTTATCTCAGCTTTTTGTAGAGATAACTTTTGAATGCAAATAGAATGGCTGTTATTCAAAAAAGGGTAAGGCCCAGAGCTGGTTGTTAGTTATCTGAAAATCCAGCCAATGCTTCTCGCCATTTGGTGATATACGAACCATTATACGTAGATGCTTCCTCCAGGTATCCTCTTATCTTGTTTTTGTCTTATTTTTCAGTCCGTTTTTGCCACAAACGGCGCCAGGTATGTTAAGAAGCAATTCTCCAAAGAAAAATGCATAGCGGATTCGCTGTTTGGTTGAGATACAATATCGTTTTAGTTGCCGGCTTGTTTTTAAGGCGCGGTTTGTGCGCCAACATATAGAAGTCAGTTAAATTCCGAAGATAAAAAAGTGGAGATAGTGGTTAAAAGCTTCGTCTGTAGATGATACTTGTTGTTGTTCTCGTGTTCCGCTTTTACAACGGAAGAAGGGATGCAGTGGCTTCTGATGGTAAGATGCAGGACTTCCAAATCGGAAAATAAAACGAATTTAAGTTCTCAAAAATTGTCACCGTGTCTCTAAGTATAGTCATTAGCAAACATTTCAACACTTATTAGAGGAACATAAAGTTGTAAACAATGTTGATTAAGACAATGCTATTTAAAAGAAAAAGGTATAAAACAACTATATACAAAGTAAGCGCTTGGTAACCCAAAAGCAAATAATATATATACAAAATATAGTTTCCATATACAATATAGAAGCAAGAAAACTAATGTCAAAGCAAATAGTAAGTTCAATCGTGCTCCACGGATTCCAACTGCATAAGATTATTGATAATTTCGGAAGCCCTTGCCCTAAAGAGAGGGAATTTTAATAGCAATTTGATGCCCAAATTTCTCCAGCCTAATTGCCATGCTGAGCGGTTATTTTCCCATAAATCACATTCCTGTATAATATGTTGAACGGTCCCAGAAGATTTGCCACATCTACATTTTTCAGATTTTCCAAATAACCTAGCTTGGTGAGCATTAAAAACCCCATGACCAGTTATGATTTGGTTTATGAAAAAATCACCAAATAGTCTTTTAATATTAACTGTTTGAATAAAGTTTTTAGTCCAAACATCTTTATAGGAGACTTCCCAACGAGCCTGCTACTTTTCAATTTTTTTTTTTATTTATTTCAATTCGCAGATGAGTTGCAGTTGGACTGAAAGAATAATCAATAGTCTCTTTTTTAGTTGCTTCTTTTGCACAAAAATCTGCTCTCTCATTACCCTCAATCCCTATATGTGCTTTAACCCAAGTCAAATTAATATTGAGTTTAGATTTAACTATTAACTTTTTAAATTCCCGTATGAAATTTTTATCTTCGTTGGGAGCTTGTAGTGTTAGTAGAGTTGATCTTGAATCCGAGATGATGTCCTTGAATCTGAGATGATACCCGGCTTCTTGAGGGTATGGACCCCTGAACACCCGAGAGCAGAAGTCTGACTTCTACCTCACACACATCAAAAAACTTTTTTACTGGACGGACTTCATTCATGTATTTTATTCATTCACTCACAGATCGTAATTTAACTCTGCGACCTCTGACCCAGTACCCTCAGCGGTATTATGCTCGACATGTAGAACTTTGTGACTACGACAGATTTACATTAAATAATCACAGCTCACACATTAAATAATCACACCTTCAATGTCTTTACATTATGCCCGATTCATGAAAAAAGGAAAAATCTCTTTGTGAATACCAATTTCATGAAAAATACAAAATTTTGATACCACTATATTTCTTACCTATCTTTCTTTCTTTATTAATATTGAAGCTAAACCTAATTTTGAATCAACAAATACCCAATAGCGCATCAGAAAAGAAAAGAAAAAAGATTAAAATGAAATCTGCAATGCATATTACAATGTATCAGGTCAGAACATCATTTCTTGAAAGGGGCCAAGCACCGCGTGCTCGTGCAGGTCAAATTATATCTTTATTCATTTTAATCGTTTCATTGAATGAGTCACTTTAGTATCGCAAAAGATTAAAAAAAACTTTGTCTCGAATTTATTTGTTTAAAAAAATATCACATATCCTATTTATTTTATTTCACATAATCACGTGTCAATCATTTTTTTAAAATCAGAGCTTTTGTAAATGTGATGGCATCACGTTATTAAAAGCTGATTTGTTAAGATGCTCGTGCAGATAATAAAATTTTTCTTTTTCACTTACGGATTTTTGAACGGAAACCTCAATCCCAAAACAATATCATGTTCTGACATAAAAAAAAATTACGAAGCATGAGAAATATCCATCGAAGATATAAACGAAAATAGTTACAGAGGTGATTTAATTGTTCAAATTTAAACATTTGGTACTAAATGCACCAAATGTTAAATTTGAAAAATTAAATCACATTTGTAACTACTTTCAATTCTTATGCAATTTAAGTGTTTCTTAAATACCACATTTAAAGTCTATTGAAACATTGAAAGAATGCAGATATATTATGACTGATCGATGTTCTGTTGATATAAATGGGGTAGAATTAACAGAGGTTATTTCAATAGTATAGACGCTTTTGTACAAAAATAAATTAAAATTATATGTTAAACTTAATAGCAAAGTTAAATTTTACCCCCAAACGTGGAACAGCTTAAACGTTTTTTTTTAAGATGCCAATAATTGTAGCAGTAATGAAGAATTTTGTTTAATTTAAAGTCAATTAAAAACTTTTTACATTTGGATATTAAAATTGTCTAAAAAAATCTTAGTAAAATCGTGAGAAAAACATTATATATATATATATATATATATATATATATATATATATATATATATATATATATAATTCAAATCTTTTAAAATTATAATGAGCATATGTAATTAGAAGCAATAATTAATTAAAATGTGCAATATAGCTTTAAATCAAGAATTAAGAAATGCAGAACAGAGAAAATTGAAGAAATACCTGTTCCTAACCACTAACTTTTAACCACAATTTCTTAATATCTTTAAAAGCAATAAATTACTTTTAATGAAATTAAAATACCTGTACTTAACCGCTAACCTTTAACCACAATTTCTTAATGTTATTAAAAGTAATAAATTACTTTTATTAACATTAAAAAGCTATATATTAGGCTCAATCAAACAAAGTAGCATCACTTACTTTAAGGTCACTCAATATTAAAAACTTTTTTCTCACTTTTAATTCCACAAACGTTTTAATTTATTTTTTTAAACTTTATTTGGTCATCAATTTCGTGTTCACTAACAAATAGGGTCAGTCATTAAGAGGTTTTTACTTAATATCTGAATGTAAAATAATTTAATTGAATTTAACTCAAATAAAATTCTTTTATACTTGCTACAATTAATGGCATTCTTAAAAAAATTTTTAAGGTATTCTAAGGTTTGGAACGAAATTTAACTTTGTTATTAAATTTAACATATTATTAAAAACTTATTTTGTACAAAAGCGTCGGTACTATTGAAATTTCCTCTGGTAATTTATATCAACAGAACATGTATCTGTTGTAATATACTCCTCAATATTGCCATGTTTTAATAGACATTAAATGTGATATTTAAGAAATATATAAATTGTATAAGAACTGAAAGTAGCTACTAAGATGATTTAATTGTTCAAATTTAAAATTTGGTGCTCTTAATTTTTGATCATTTGTAAAAAAATAAAATCCGTCTTATATTTTCTTTTTAGATCTTTGATGGATATATCTTGTGCTTCGTATGAGTAGTTACAGTTTTTCTTATGCAATGTTAAGTAATTGTTAACTCAAAGTAGTTTTAAAATCAATATTGGTAGCAGGTTCTCTTGTTATATAAATCTAAAAGATGTCTAATGCAAAGAAAATAAATAATTAAAAAATATATTTTTTTAAGGGAAGGAAACTGTTCCAACTTTTTCTTTTTTCGACTTCAACTTTTGATTTAAAATTCTCTAAAAGATGGCGCCACGATCGAGCAGCCCAAATTCTTCCCTAACAAAGTAGAGAAAGTCGTAAGAGATTCTAAATTGATTTGAATTAAATAAAATATTGTGATAATTAATAACACTACAACTAATTTAATAAAATATTATGAATGAAATAAATTAATAATTAAGTTTTATAGAAAGAAAGGATATTTTTCTTAAAAGGAATGAAGAAAATCATCGCTTACTGCGAAGTTTTATCTGTAATCGCTAGATTAATACAGCATTACTTAATGCAATCATTTGAGCAACATTATAAAACTTTATTTACTTAGTTGATAATTATAGCTTCCACATTTGTCTAAGAGTTTCTCATGTGGAACTATTGTTTCTGATACTTATAAGGTAAAAATAAATAATTAAAAGATGATATATATGTATGAAAAAATAATACACATAATTCACTGACACTTCAAGTATTCGAAAATTATTGTTTGATGTTGTGGAACAGTAAATTCCTAAAAAGATGGATATCTTCAAATTGTATGATAGGGAAAAAAATTTAGGATTATCTAAATAATGATGATGAATATTTGAATGAATGAATGATTAATTAAATAAAAATCTGAAATCTGAAATATGACAGCACTTTTGTGATTAGTACTAATCTTTTTATTTTATGCGTGCGGATCTTTTATAGATAAAAGGGGAACAAATATTTGCTTAGATTCTGTTTTTTTTAAAAAAGAATTATGATTTATAGTAAATAATTAAATAGCATATAACAGAAAATGTTTTTAAATTAATCCTTAAAATTGATTAATAATAAATAAAATAAAGAATTAAAACAAAAATATATTCATTCATATCATACCTTTTTAGCACAGATTTTAAAATCATTTTTAAAGCATAAATTTTTTCCTCCTCTAATAGACTTTTCTGGTAATTTTTTTTTTTTTTTTGGTTTTTCTCATTTCTCATTAATTTTTTAATTTATTCCAATTTTTTCTCTAATTTTTGATTTTTGTTACTTAAATAAATTATTTAATTCTGTATGACGATAATAAATACATAAAGAATTTCACTGATTCCAATATTTGTAATAATTTTTTGTAGTTCAAATTTATTAAATTTCTAATTCTAAAATATATTTATAGCTATTTCAATTCGTATAAAAACATTAGAATATTTACTTCTTAAATTAATTCTTTATTACCGGTTTAACTACAAAAAATAATAATTAATAAATAATTTACAATTTAATACTCATTAATATATTGTATTGGTAAATTAAAAAAAAAAATCCTCCCCGGCGGGGAATCGAACCCCGGTCTCCCGCGTGACAGGCGGGGATACTGACCACTATACTACCGAGGATAATGAAAGCTTGCCGAAACCCGGGATCGAACCAGGGACCTTTAGATCTTCAGTCTAACGCTCTCCCAACTGAGCTATTTCGGCACATCTCTCCAGCACTTATCAACAGTCTGCGTGAAAAAAAGACCAATAAGTAGTTGCAAGGAGAATCATGCGCATGCGCCAAGATTTGGTTGACCATTTCGTTATCTTTGGAAAACAAATTCATCAGATAATAGTTTCATTGAATAAAATACAGCAATTAATTTTACTTTGGGAATTTTACGAGTAGTTTTGGCACGATCTTGCTTTGCCTCCTGCTTGGCGCGCTTTCAAAAAATCGCCAATTCGCCAACCAAGAGTTTGAGTTGTGCATTTCAGAGGAGTCCTCCAGCCACGGCGAAGCATAAAAAGGGTTGCTATATTAGAGCAAACTAGAGTTGCTATCTTTTTTGCTTTATCGCCAACTTGGCAACAAGCTACGATAATACACAAAATAATTTTAAGGTATCTTTTTATGTAATTCGAAAATGGCATTTGAAGGAGTGATTTTCTAGGCTTATAACTTTGCTAGTAAGAAAAAATGTATTATCAGAGCGAATTTCATATCAAAGTAAATGGTATTTTTTTTTAAATCTATTACTTGGATTAAAACCTACTATCGGAAGTAAAATTCAATGACATTTTAACAAAGTATATTATATAAATAAATTATCGCTAATTGATGGCAAAACATTTTCATTTTTCACACCTATAATAATTATTAATTTGAGACATAAATATTAATAACAAAAGATCCGAAAACGGCTATTTTTATATTTTAATGATAAAAACTTCAATGACAGTATAATTTAAATTTTATTCGGATAAAAAATTTCCACTTTGTCTTAGTGTATTTATTTTTATTCAAGATAAATCCAAATAATTTGAAATAATTTAATTCGGAAATATTGAATTAACTTACAAATAATTTCTCCAATTATTAAATAAACACAAGGCAAAATAAGATTTCACATTCGAATATTTTAAATTTTATTTCGAATATTGTGAATTAATTTAATTAATTGTGAACTAATTTAATTAATAGAATGAAAATCTTATGTAATAGTTATTACGATTAATCAAATAAACAGATATAACAAAGGATAAAAATATATATTTTTGCCTTTTAATGTAAAATAAAATAAATATTTTATTAAAATTTTTATCGGATATTTTTTTTTCAAATGAGATGATATTCTTATTCGAATTTACCCGTTGGCATTAAAATTTACTTAACACGACATCTTATTTGGGACAATTATTATTATTTTAATTTCTACACTAACAAAATTATATTTGAAACAAAGATGAATTTCTAAGTGAGTTTTGCTTTTTAAATTACTTAATACTTTTCACTTAACTACAGATTTTAAATTAAATTTTCAGTAATTAGATGCTTCATCATTATAACATGAAGATAGCAATTAGGGCAGAGGAATCGACTATGCCAATAAAATTCAAAGTAAGAAGATATTTCTGTTGCCATGACAACTGTTACTCAGAGAAAATGGAATCTCAAAATGCATACATATTGTGCACAAAAAATATCAAAATTATTGAATAATTTTATTTTATTTTACTTCCCAATAATAGTAAATGAATTATAAAAACCTTAATCATTAATAATACGAAATGAAAATAAAGCTTTAGTGCAGATTTCGAATTAATTAATTAGGGACTAATTTTTTCTTGATTGAAAACATTGTTTTTGTTATATAGAAAAATCTTTTTTATCTTTATTTGTGACATACTTATTGAATTAAATTGATAGTTATTATCATGTCAGAACATGATGTTGTTTTAGGAAGGAAGTTTTTGGAGTCAACAGAAATCCGTAGGCGAAAAATAAAAAAATTTAATCCGTAAACGAAAAATATTAATTTTATTATCTGTACAAGCATCTCAAAAATCAACTTTTAATAACGCGTTGCCATCCCATTTATAATAGCTCTGATATAAAAAAATGATAAGTTAATGACTACAGCAAATAAAACCTATAAAAATGTCATTTTGAGCACGGGATTATATGAAATGAAATATATAGCAAATGTGATATTTTTTAATACAATAAATGCGAGACAAAGTCTTTTTCGATCGTTTGCAATACTAAAGTGACTCATTCAATGAAACCATTAAAATGAATAAAAATATGATTTAACTCGCACGAGCACGTGGTGCTTGGCCGTTCGAGAAATGATGTTCTGACATGATACATTGAAATATGCATAGCAGATTTCATTTTAATATTTTTTTAGGGATTATTTTTTTCATTTGCAACTTGCTATGTTCAGTTAAATTTTATATCGTTCTTTGAAAAGTATTAACTTGTAAATAAAAGCAATTTTAGGCTCTTTTAGAAATCAATTTAGCTAAATGATATTCTCATTTTGATTGAAAAATGCTTGAAACAATAATAGGGTTGTTACGTTTAACGACATCTTATATGAAAATATTTTTATAATATAAATATTAGATATTAAAATATTTTTGTCCAGAAAAACGATGGGTATATCAGGTAAGATACAAATTATTAGAAGATACAAATAAATTTTAATCAGGCTTAAATATTTGGTAAGTTTTTCATTTTCATGTACGGTTATACAATTTGTTAGTATCGATTTTTTTATTTGCATCTAATTATAGGTGTTTTACACTACTAAGAAATTAAATAATTTTATACAACAAAGAATTAAAAGTACTTTGATCGATTTATTCGCATTCCAAAATAAAATTTTTTGCCTAATTTTTTTTCATAACAATTTCAAAATTTTGTTTTTTTAAACAGTCCAAAAAGTTAAAAGAAATGCGAAAATAAATAATGCAAATAAATACATACTATATAATTTATTAAAAATTCTATCACATAATAAATAAATACAATACGCAGTTATTTCGTAAAAACACAACATTTAAAAAACATATATTTACAATCTAAATTATGGAAGTTCGATCAAAGGAATTAATAAATCTTAATTTTTAATTCAGAATCTGGTTTACTAAAATTTTTCTAAGGTAACAAAATACTAGCATATACATAATTTCTTGTTTAATACATCATAGTTAAATGATTTATAATAAAATCTTTTTAGCTTATTTGAAATCATGAAACAAAAACTGATAATTAAGAATTCATATTTTTTAGTAAAATGTCGTCAAATGCGAACTACTTAAAAATATTAGTTACATTTCAGTTTGTGATATAGAATAAAGACACAGAAACGATTACTTTTATTTTAATGCAATTAATAAATTTTTATATATTTAAAAATAATTAAAAAAAACATGTCCTAGATATATACATAATAATATGCCAATATATAATATCTTCAATAAAAAAAATCTTACTTCGGATGTATATAGAAATCTGTGATAGTATATATAGATAAAACACGAGATTTTTTGATACGATCGTAGTTTAATCCCTTGCTTGGCGCACTTTTCGAAATCGCCAATTTTAAACAGGTTAATTAAGATAAATAATGATTTAAAGATAACAATGTTCTCACATGATGACTTGGAATGTGAGATAGTATATTTCATTTTCTTTCTTTTTTTTATTTCAGACCTTTATATAAAATTTAAGTCTCATATATAGAATAATTTCTCGAAAACTTAACTTTCTGGGTACTTTTCCGTTTGGCGAAAAATCGGCAAATAATGTTGAGGTAATTTTTCGCCAGGGTTCAAAAACACATTTGAAACATTAATTATATCTGTGTGTCTATCTGTCTGTCTAACTGTCTGTGAACTCCATAACTAGAAATAAATTAGAGCTAGACGTATAAAATATGGTATTTGAAATTACGGCTAAATTTATAGATTTCTATCAAATTTTGCACAAAATCAATTCTTAGGAAGTCTGTTCATCTGGTTATTCGTATACAATAGAATTTCATAAATACAAAACCCAAATAACAAGGTAGATAATATTTGATATACAGGTTACATTCAAATGTGATAAATATAAGTACTTATCCCATTTTGAGCCAAATTCGTCAAACTGTTGACCGTCTGCCTGTACGTCTGTTTGCCGTCTGTTGCACCGTCTGTTTGCAGTATTTGTGTATACAATTCAAGAACGTAATGATTAAACATAATGGCATTTACTATGTTATTCTTGTGAATGAAACTGCAGCTTTGTACCAATGATGCAATTGTATTCACAACGTGAAGCTACGTGCCAGCTGGCCAGAAAATTGCATACAGGATATATATTCTTGCTACAAATTCGCTAAAAATATTAGTTTCAAATAAAAGAATCAGTACTTTAATGTTAGCCGGGAGCATGCGAAAAATTGCCAAATAATGTAGAATTCCGCCAAATGAAATGTGACGAAAAATCGCGAAATACTGTAGAATTCCGCCAAACGAAATGAGGCGAAAAATCGCCAAATATTCTAGAATTCCATTGACTGTTTTTTTATTCGCTTCACTCGTCGACTCAGCTCGCGTTTCGTTCACATTTGGCGTAGTTGCACCCTCCTAACGGAAAAGTACAATATATATATTTTTTAACTATCGTTCATTTAAGTCAAGCAAGATGTCCTCAGTCTTACTGTAGCGTCACAATTTTATGGGCAGCAAGGTGGATAAAACTTTTATTCCTGTGTATGCGAGAAAGTTTCAGAGAGACCACTCTAGCTGGTTTATAATTACTAAACAATCGGCAAAAGAAACTAATAATTAAAAAAGAATGTTTAATCAAAAGAAAACATTGAACAACTTTCTATCGAAGGAAGAAAACTTGCTTGAACTTGGCGTTCGAATCAGAAGCCAAACGAATTTGGCGATTGTTTAAATATGAGAGTCGTTTTACTGTATTGTTTATAAACAAGACAAAAAATGTGAAAGTAAGAGTGCGGTGTGTTCGCCAATTATGTTAAAAACTTCCCAACAAAAGGGGGGGGGAGGAAACACGCCAGAAATTTATCTTTTTGTAGTGGTTTTGAAGTCTATGTGGAATACCATATTTGGCGGGAAATAGTAAAATAAATACATTTGGCAACTTTATCTGTTTTTTGACGCCATTTTTTTCTTAGTCTAACCTTTTTAAAGAGTACACTGGATGCAGCAAATTGTTGCATTTCATTTCACCAAAGTTAATACACGCTTTATATACTTCATTACAAGTATTTATATATGCGTAATATATAAATATTAGTAATATTATAATCTAGTTGTGATAATATCACGATTTCAATAATTCAAAAACTTAATTTCTGAAAAATATTTTGTAAAAAAATTATGAGCTATTCTACTGCATTTACAAACATCAATATATAGATCTAACGAATTTTCAGGTTATGAATCATATATACAAATATATACACTTAAATAAATCTATAAGATTCCATAATTGTACTTTCAGCAAGCAAATCATGTTGCATGAGCATCTTCTAATGGTTTCTTCACTTCAGTTGGCTTCGCCCTTTCAGGAAACCATATTTGTTCCAGTTTCAGAAAAGGGGCCTCAAATGCAAGGTGAAACACCAGTGACAAAACCAAAGTGATGATTAGAATACCTGAAAACTCTGTAATCTGGAAGGAAAATAAAGGTATGAAATAAAATAAAATAGTTTTTAGTGCTTGAATTTTCTTTTAAAAAATGAAAAATTTGCTATATATTGAAATAAGGATGTTAAGATAATAAATGGCTAACTAAGCAAATTGGAAGTATATACTGAATGTTCATTTCAATATCAATATAGTTTGTAAATATGTAAAAAAAATTCCCTATTTATCATGTTTTTTTTTACTAATGGTACTTGCCATGGACAATTGTACTGACGGCCTTCAGCAATTTTAAGCCGAATGAGCACCTCTTGTTTTTTGAAGTAACGCTAAATAGGATCAAGGGTACGACTTGGCTACACACACACCACAGTCGTTTACTCAGCCAGTTTTTACCGGGGGGCACAGTAACACATCTTACAGATAGCACAGAAGAACAAATGGGACCAATTAAAGAGCTTTTAAAAACAGAAATAGGCAGAATATGAACAGAAAACTACGAGTGATGATGAATTTCTTGCAAGATGAAATGTTCTCACTTTTCTAAAGGTGAAAATATTTGCTAAAAGTTAAATTAACGCTTCTATCTAGATCAAAGCAACATTTGTCTTTCCAAACAACATTTTTTGTAAAAGGAAGATTTGATTTTGCTTAAGAAACGGCCTATTTGTTTGATTTTAGACGCAGATCGTGTATTCTGTATGAATACCACTTATTAAAATTGAAATATTCTTTGCACAATCAATTTTGGACTGTTGAGCTCTAAATTGACTGTTTCTAATGTAGCAAAACAGTAACCTAAAAAACAGAGAAAAATGTCAATTTTTTTCCTCATTTATATGACACTTTATTCTCACTAGTTCTGTCCGTCTGAAATAAGGATCCTATTAATTTCAAACACTAAGCCTATTAAAATGTTGGGAACTAAAAACGTTATTGTACTTCAGAAACCTTACTGACATAGCTATGAAATTAGTCTTATCTTACGCCTTAATATTTAAAAAATTATTATTGTAATTTCAATTTCGGTCACAATAAAGGTTCAATTTACATGAATCTATACTTTTGGCAAGAAATTCATGGTCGAAAAAAGAAGGAAAAAAAAGAATGAATAAAATATATAGTAACATATTTAATTTCTAGCTTTCTTTCATGTTCAAATCTAGGATAAATTGAAAATTGGTTTTAAATCACTGGTAGCGCTTTTAAGAAAATTAGAAAGAAATTTACTACATGCTTACCTGCGAATAGAACTTTAGCACATGATGCTGTATCTGAGAACTAAGTGTTTTAATTTGTACGCTTAGATGCTGCATTTAAATATTGTTTGTGGTACATTAGATTATGTATAGTTAAATCTGACAGTAAATGAGCTGAGAAATGAAGTAATGTATTTCAGATTTGAAGGAATTTCAGTTATTATCAAAACTTTCGATTTGAAAATAAGTTTTTTTTCCCCTGAGAATTAACCAGCAGCTGTTTTTTTGAAATTTTAAATATTATTCTTATAATTTATTTTAGCCGAAGCACTTATTATTTTGCAAAAAAGAATAACTTATTTGAACAGCTTTAACGCAATTTTTTTAGCTCATTTCAAGTATCCGTTTGTAGAAAATATATACATACAAGCATACATACATATTGAAAGAACTAAACATTGTTGATTCCATTTAAATTTGAATTTAAAAATAACTTTCCATGTATTTTTTTCTCTCTCATTTTGTTAAATAAAATTAAACTTTAAGACGTATAAAGATTAAAACCTCCAAAAACTAAAAATTATAATTCACTTTAATACATTAAATTTGTATTATGAGCGTCAAAATTATAATTTTTATAAATGTCTTCAGTGTAGGAAAATTATGAGCATGCTAATTCATAGAAAAATTTTTAAGCAAATTTCTCGCATTCTATTTATTACAATTTTCCCGCGGAAATCTTTTTTCGTTATCAGAGACATGGAGTATCACTTAACAGTGAATGATTACCATATGGCGCACATTGTAAAATCGCCAAATTTTACATACAAAGATAAAAGTTATAATGTGGTACCCTTTTTAAGGCTTGAGCGCAAATGACACCCTCTAATGAGTTAGCGATAATAAGAGTGAGCGCAAGTGACACAGAACCTTTTAACGATTACCATACTTCCTTTATTTTACATATACGAAGCTTCGTTTAAAAAATACACAAAATTCTTCAGATTTTCGCTGTAACACGACCAAAACAACTTCATAAGTACCAGCTCTGAATCAAATAGTATACAGGGTAAGTCAAAATGAATATAGCGATTACAAACGGCTATAACTATTTAATGAAAAAAGATATATCGATAAGATTTACACAGAATGTAGACGGAACTTCAAAATTTATTAACGTAAAGCGCACGTGCAGCCAAGCGGATGCCTGCGCATGCGCGAAATCGAACTTCGCAACGACAAGAAACCTGTTCAGCGCGGCGTCTCATTAGTGGAAATGGCTAGTCCCGTGCAGAAAGCATTCTCTGTGTTGGAATTTCACAGTTGCCGTTCTATTATTACAGTGCAGAGAAAATTTCGTCAGCGGTACAATGAAGAACCTCCAAATGCGAACAACATACGCAGATGGCATCGGATGTTTGAGGAAATCCCTGTGATTTCTACCTATGGGGTTATGTGAAAGACAGAGTGTTTGTGTTTCCCTTGCCCAAAACAATTGAAGAACTGAAAGTACGCATTTGTAATGCGCTTGAGTCGGTTAATGAACAAATGCTTCAGAATGTATGGCGTGAAATGGAATACCGATTAGATGTTGTCCGTGTGACCAAGGGAAGTCACATAGAACATCTATGACTTCTGTATATAAAATTTTGAAGATTCTTCTACATTCTGTGTAAATCTTATCGATAAATATTTTTTCATTAAATAGTTATAGCCGTTTGTAATCGCTATATTCATTTTGACTTACCCTGTACAATCAAAAATAGGCGTCAAAACTGATGTTTTGAATTAAGGGGCGAACATGACACCGAGCGCTTCTAGTAACTGAAGAATTTTGTGTATTTTTTAAACGAAGCTTCGTATATGTAAAATAAAGGAAGTATGGTAATCGTTAAAATATTTGAACTAGAGAATTTGAAGAATCTTCACTTTTAATACCTCAATAAATTTGGAAAACTCCTTTTTGAAAAATGTCCACTTGTCTACCTGCCTCTGACGAAGATAACTCGAAAACGCTATGTGAACGTTACACGAGTGAAATTTTGTATACATTCTTTACATCAGATTAGTTGATTCCTAACAAATTTTGAGCAAAATCGGTTTAAAGGAAATCTGTCTGGCCAGCTGTTCGAATATAATTTAACACGATAACTTTAAAATAAATAGGACTATGTTGATAAAATTCGATAAATAGAATTATCATGCACAGTCCCAATCTAATAAAGGAGTGACCGTCTGTCTATCTGTATTCTGAGAAACATATAAAACGTAATAAGTTAAAGGCGCAATAACTAAAATATATCAAATTAGGCATGTGATTTTGTGATAACGATTGTATTTCGGTATCAAATTTTGGTTTCAATCGGTTGGGAAAAACACGTGTAAAACACTATTTCGATTTTCGGGTATTATTAACCACATGTAAGGAATTAATCGCCAAATAACTCGCCAAGGATAGCATGACGGATTCAGTAAAAAAATCTGTATTCACTGCAAAGGTTATTATTTCTTAACTGTGGTATGAAATGTGGTTATACTGAATTGATCTCCAAAATTTGCACATTGTAGGGTTTATCTATCATCTCTTACTCTTTTCTCATTTATGATATAGATTTCGGCTTTTGTTCGTCTTCTAAAAGCTTAAGTTCCCATCACTGAACAGGGTCTAGAGACGAGTGAAAACATGTTTCTCCTGCAAGCTGACATATTATTTATTCAATAGATATTTGCTCCACTGAATGCTCCATAGGATGAGTAACAATGTAAGATTGACTTTGTTTCAGAAAAAAACCCTTTACACGCCACTCAAATGATGACACCAATTATTCATCTCTAGATCTATGCAACAACATCATTTTAATGATAATCTTGAGTTATAAACTATGGCAACCATGGTTTCTTTTTTGTTATTTATTGTTGTTCTTGTTTCAAATGGCACTTGCCATGGACAAGCTCGCTGATTCAGCAGTGATTTTAAGCCAAGGGTGCGTTTTTTCTTTGCTTTTTTAAGTAGCACCAACTAGACCAAAAGTACGTGAAAGCGATTTGTTCACATTCGTTTGCACATTCCCTTTTTACCAGGGAGGTCTATTCACACATCTCACAGATAGAACAGAGGGCCTAGGTGGCCTGGTGGTTAGGTCTCGGCTTGGGAACCGTAGGGTTTCAAGTTCTAGACCCGACTCCACCGAAGACCCGTCGTGTTACGTTAAACCTGTCATAAACAAACGTCCTCCCGCTGGTATGGTGTGGTGTGGAGCGGTGGGTGCCAGCTCGGATGCCAGCCTCGTCATCTGACTGCGGCTCATAATTACGAGAACTGTCCCCAAATAGCCCTAGTTGTTAAGAATTAAGCTAGCCACATCATCTTCTTGGGCGGAGCCAGCTGGCAATCATGTAAACATCACGTGATCTGACTGTTGATGTCTGTATATTATTATTATTATTTTAGTAGAAGCGAACTTTACTGTGGTACGAGGGGTAGTGTGATCTCGGCTCTCTCTATATAGTTATATAACTTTTATGTATAGTTCTCTAGGACTTCTACACAATGGCGTAATCATGTGCCTTTTGTTATTGTTACCCATAAACCTCATAAAATACAACCTGTGTCTTCGTGTTATTTCACCGAGGCTGCAATCTTCCTCTATCAGATAAATTATTGTTAATCAAGAGAAGCAGCAGTAATTTAATTTAATTTTACACTAGCATTGATTTTCAACTGGACGTTAATATAACTAAACTAAACACAGATAGAACAGAGGAAGAACAACCAAACCCGAATCGAGACTCGAACCAAGGACATCCAGATCACGAGTACGACGCGCTACTCCTATGCCATGACGTCGGCTTATTCTTTGACATGGCAATAATAGATTAAAGAGTGAGAATTTTTATAAATATTTGGGGATCAGGTGAATTACGCTTGGATTTTTTTAACTGTATTTGATATAATTATTGGAAGTCAATAAAAGTCAGATTTTTTTAAGGCTATCAGGGACCTTTAAGAATGACTTTTTATTGTTTTCCCTTTAGCAATTTGATATTTTACAGGCATTAAGAGTAACAATATAGGAGATGACACACAAAATTTTAAAGCATTATATTTATTTATTTATGAGTTAGGGAGATTAATATAATATAATATTAGCGGTAAATAACAATAATGGAAAATGTTCCAGGCGCTCCAAATTTGTTCGAAAGCACTCCAATTTTTATCATTACTTACTCTAAGCATTTTGGAACAAAAGTTGAGATTAATCTTGAATTTTGAGTACGAAATATCAAAATTAACCAATAAAATAACTTAAAACTACTGATTTTTTAAAAAAGTTTAAGTAGTTTTGAGTTAATGCATTAGTTAATTTTGATATTTCGTACACAAATTTCAAGATTAATCCCAACTTTTTTTAAAAAAAGGGTTAAAGAAAATAATAATATAAATTGAAGTGCTTTCGAACAAATTTGGAGCACCTGGAACATCTTCCATTAACGTTATTTATCGCTAATATTGTATTATATTATCCCCCCCCAAACTCATAAATAAAGTAATATAATGCTTTAAAATTTTGTGTGTCATCTTCTATAGTGTTACTCTTAATGCCTGTGAAATTTCAAACTGCTGGGGTTAAAATTACAAAAAGTCCTTTTAAAGGTCCCTAGTTGCCTTAAAGAATAAAAATAACAACACTTACTAGATCATAATGATGGAAAGGGAGTAGTGTCCTTCGCCAGCTGATTCGAATCCACAGGATGGGAAAATGCAGCAGGTAGACAAAATAGCAAAGACGACTCAGGGGTGTGAAAAGTTGCCATGAGAGGAATTTATTTAAATTTCCTGAAAACAATAAACTATTAATTAGAACTTTAGTGCTTGAAAATATGAAAAGGGAGATGCCTACGTATTAGATATTACTAGAAAAATGGAGAAGTATTATTATTAACACTAACTACACTGAAAAATCTCGTAAAGAGATTTTAAATAGCAGGTATATTTGCCAGACAAATTGTCGTGTCTTGAAAAATATAAAAAAGTGGAGGAAAATACATACTTTATTGCTTTTTTTGGGTTGACCATAGGAGAAAAATCTTTGCAATTCCTCCCGATTATCAAACTCAATAAAGGTATGAAAAAATAAGAAATCAGAAGAAAAAAAAATCGTTTTTAAATAACTCTATTAATTTAAGAGGAAATATTTAAATAGAAAAATGGAGTTTTGGAGTAATTTTAACGTAAGTTTTACATAATAAGGGATATATCATATAAATTTGAAATTGAAATCTGTATCATACTTCAAAATATTTAAAGTTATCAATACAAGTGGGTACAAAATGGCTATCTGTCCACTTTTGAGAAACCAAAAAAATTTTACTCTAAAGGGTAGCTCTGCAATTTTAGATGACGTTAAAATAACTAATACTCAAAATAAACAAATTCATTAAAAATTGAAAAAAAAAATCCGCACCTACTTGGCTCTTACGCTGTGTCGATTGGGTCATATTATAGTCGAGTACTCGCCAATTTTAATGTCAACCAAAAAGCGCCAAGATAAAATTTCGCCAAATTATAAAAATATACTCATGAACATAAATATATCTATACATAGTGTAAAATGAAGTCCCCTAAAAGCGTCTGTATGTTTGAACCACAAAAACTCGAGAAATGCTTAACTGATATTAGATATATTTGTACCATTTTGATGGGCATTTATTGGGAAACATTTTAGTGTATTGAAGTCTTATTAAAATAAAGAAAGGAGTTTTATAATTGTGATTTTAATTTCCTGCTCCGATTCGCGCATGCTTAAAACAGCAGTATCTGTGCTTAATACTTATCTGCGCATGCGTGTAAACCTCAAACTATGCATGCCCAGATAGCAAGAGCTAGGGTATACATTTGCAATCTGTGTTTCAACTGCGATTCAACAGCGTTCTTTCAAACTGATTATGCATTTAAAAAAAGTAAATACAATCTTGGATGGAACACAATAAAAGCCAAAACGCATCGTTTGTAGCGTGATTATGTAAATGTAGAGGAAAGAAACGTTCGGTTAGCGAACATCAGGAAAGGAATGTCCGCAATTAGGGAAAGAGAGTCTTCACGTGAACGAACAAATCGTCTCTCTTTAAATCGCTATGCAATTAAATTGCAGAGACAGAAGGGATTTCATGAGTAGCGAAGTGATCGCCCTACTAATATAATTTACAAAGAAATATTACATGAAGCAAGTTGAATTTTATTTTCATATCACCTTATACGGAGTTGATAAATAACTGTAGAGCAATGGGTACAATAACTCGTTCTTATATTTTAAAATCTAAAATCCAGTTCTCAATTATATATTTCCAATGAATTGTTTTGTCTTTAAGTATATAATATTTTTATTTTTAACGATTTCTAAATATATTTTTATGTTTGTTTAGTGCTGCTTGCATGTATAGTAAAAATGCTAAGTTGACGTCGAAATTTACTATTTCACATTTATTATTGTAAGACAGTGACACATAAAGTATTCTCTGGAATAATATCTTCATTAGAGAGTAGAGGGTACTTACGTATTATACCGTCCAACTTTATCACCAAATTTGAACTCATCGCCAATGAGTTGCTAAACCTCCAATTATGGCAATCCGGCAATGGTGTCCTACCGTCAGGAGAAAAACCCTTGTGACCCTAAACGTAGGAATCCGTCGCCTTGGAAACGAGACATTCTATTACATTTTGGGGGTGACGGAATGGACTGTATTTTATTTGGCGCCAAAAGAACAGGTTTGAAAAAACATTATCCTTAGAAGAATAGCCGATTAGAAGCCCGATTTTCCTTCGAACTTCGATCAATGCCTGACGTTCTTATTTTGCAATTTTTCTCATCGATTCTATTTCATGTTTTACTCCGTCAATCTTTGATCTTAGTTGTGAAGGAGAACCTGCCATTTGTTTTAATTACATTGTAGATTTGCTTTATACAGTGATTACATTTAAAAGTGGGAAGACTTTGCATTCTCAAGCACGATCTATAGTTCAGAATGTTACAGAATTTTTTGAACAGTAGACAAGCACTAACTCTTTAAAAATGCCGATTTCAAATGTAATTGGATCAAATAATTTGAAATGGGTGGACCAAATTTTATTAGAAGTAGTGCATGAAATTGAAAGGCTGCCTCCTTATCATTGCGATTTCAATCCTATTGAAAACATATAGTCATCAGTAAAAAGATGTATTGGTGCAAAAAATATAACTGGGAATTTTAAGTTTGAACTTAAGCTTTCCACTCTTAAATACACATGAATCTTCAAGAAAATATCAAACTATTTTGTTATTATCCAATGGTTTTTTTTTAATTAACGGCAGTCGCAGGTCTTAAAATAATCATTACAAAAGCAGTTCAAGAAAAATGGTTGAACGGTTTTTCATTCAAGAAATTACTTTAAAGCTCAAATAACAAGGAATTTTTAAGTTTGCTTACAATTTAATTTTATTTAACTGTCATATAAATATATCTGCATGAGCACGAGCGAAATGAATTTTTCTCCTGATGAATCGCGCTTAGACAGCCAAATGTTGTGACCTGTTTTAATGCCTACTTCCCTCTTTACTTAGACTCGTCTACCTACGGCAACCATGTTCAGGGTTTTTCTCCTGACGGTAGGTCAGTAAGCCGTAGATCTTTATCGCCAAATTTAAATCCGTCCCAAAAAGCTACTAACCCGTTGGCGACCGTTGGCGAAGACGGTATAATACGTAAGTACCGGGTACAGTTGGGGATGACCCCTCTCGCTGATTATTCTTAATCGTATATTACATTTTGTACTAGAAGAATCTTTATGCTTTTATACCATACCATATCTATATCCATACAGAGTAATTCTCAAATGTATCATTATTGTTCTCCTTAAGATATTACCTCCTTGACCAATGGCGCATATGAAAAGCACCCAGGCTACCCCAGCGGCCCATGCAGTTCTGTGCAAAACGGCATAAACAACCCCTTCTATGGGATCGGCGAGGTTGCCTCTGCTCCAGGAGTAGGTAGCAAATAGCACAGCTAAGCAACTTGTTGCAGACATGGCCCAGCCAACTGTCTGTGTCATCTGTTGGCATAAGAAAGAATCCTTTCATTTAATACGTATGAGATAGATGTTTAAATTATACATAATTAATTCGATAATTTCCAAATGATTTTTATGATGCTAAAATTATCCATAATAAAAGGTAGACATTTACAGAGCAGTAATTTTTACGAGAGAAAAATGTAAGTCCAATAAATACTTTAATATGTGGGAAAACAACGATTTATAGGCTTCATAACATAAAATAAATATAAAAGCACATTTCAATATGAAACTCAATTATAAATACAGTTTGAAAAGTTTGACTATAAATCCTGTTAAATAAAGCAGTTGTGGCGTCCTAACGAGGTTTTTGGTAACCAGTTTAGAAAGATATTTGGAGATTTGCCGATATTAACACTTTGGTGACCGGCAATTTTACACAGAAACTATGTCATGTAACCAGTCTACTTTTTTGTAATTGAATATGAAAGTAAAACGTTCTAAAAAAACTCCAATGAATTTTGTTGAATTCGAACATCAAAAGGTTCTTCGCCGATACGTTCCGTCATGGTTGAAACTTTTTGAATTTTACTAAAATTCTAATAAAAATGTAAATACTAGGAAAAGTAATTTTTCTGTTATAGAGCGGACAAGACTAAACACGATACGCCAAGTTTTTGCAATGTTCTATATCGCCCCCAGTGTTATAAATTGAAACAGATAATGCAAGTGCAATGACGAGTTAACTCGTCACCGGTCAACAGCGTTTGGACTTGAAAAGACGAGTTAACTCGTCACCGGTCAGCGAAGTGTTAAGATATTTATACTATTTTCCAGAGAATCCGATAATTTATGACTTTAAATTAAAATATTTTGCTTTCCTAATGAGATCTTTGATGTCAAGTTTGGCGAAATATCTGGAGATTTGGCAATGTTAAGAAATTTTCACTCCTTTTCAGAAAAATTCAGGTGTTTCCCGAGTAAGTATAAAAATCTTACTACAATCGTAGATCATTGAATTGATATTTATCAAGTAAGCATGACACGTGATCAGCGATGTTTTGACAGGCAGAAATAGCTAAGCTATATAAAAATCTAAGTTGATTTAGAGTTTGTATTTAAATTTCCCCCGTATTCCGGGACTGAATTAGTTTGGACTAAAATAGTTTATTGAAAATTGTTATTATTTTTATTATAAACCATAAATATTTACAAAAAAACAACAACGATTAATAAATTTTTATATGTGAAATCTTAATTATAGTTCATTTTATTCACTAATCCATTCAAACCGTATCAATAAGAATAACCTAATCATTTTATCAACAAATCAGAGTAAAAAGACGAGAACTACTTTAAAAAGAGGGATATAATTTTTTTTGCTACCTCAAATTTGGCAAATGTAGCCGTCTTCTAACCGTAGTATCTATTTTTTAAAGTTTTTTTTTCATATATTAGTATAGAGAAAATACCTATAATAAACGTAAAAAAATTCGAATTCAAGAGTTTGACAAAGATTCATGTTTAAGATTTTTCCGAGTTCAAAAAACACATTTCAAGAAAATGTCCGTCTGCTTGTAACAAAGATTACTCAAAAACTCTTTGAACAGCTAAAATTTGGTAAACGGTCCTGACACCAAATTCTCAAATTTCTTTCAAACTTTGAGTAAAATTTGTTCTGACGAAGTCCGTCTATCCCGCTGTTCAAATATAAGTTAACACGATAATTATAAAAAGAAGAGAGGTAAGTGAATAAAATTCAGTACATAGAATTAACATATTTATAGTGTAGATTTTACGGTAAATGGGATAAATCCGGTGATAATATATAATAACTGGTAATTATGCATAATCACCACCAAATTTGATGATGATTATGCATAATTACCAGTTATTATATCTAATAACCCTGTTTATTATTTTTACTGTAACATCGATACCTATCAAATTGTGAGCATAAATTAACTGAGGTTCGACTGTCTGTCTGTCTGCACTTCCAGAAACTTGCAAAAACGATACTTTAAAAACACCACGATTTAAATATATCAATTTTGGTATGAGATTTCATGACTACAAGTGCAGTTTTATATCAAATTTTGATTAAATCGATTAAGAAAGACTTGTCTAAAGCAAAAAATCGATTTTCGGACATTATTCGATTTTGATGACAATTTTATAGGAGCACCCGTCCCAGAGCAAGGGATAATCTCCTTAATAAAGTAACTGTTAAATTTTATGACTTTTAGTAAACTAATATGAGCTATCTTGTAGAACATGCGTTGAGACATTAGAACTTAGCTTGAAGCTAGGCTTGTTATTTGTTGAGAGAGAGTGAGCAATAAAAGAGAGAGTTCCTATTTTTTGTTACTGTTGGTGTAGGTGATGTCGTATGCCGCCTAAAGTATTGTAATTGGGGAATTTGCGATGTTCACGGTGAGTGGGGAGGTTTACTTTGAAATTTTATAGCAGTAGATGGCGCCATGTTTCAGATATTATTAAACATATGGCGGGGATTTATAATAAATTAGCCAATAGGTAAGTTAGATCACACCCCTGTTTTTTTTACTATTAATTCAGCTTGTGTGTAAATTATGATTTTGTTTTAAAAGTTATAGCATATTTTCCTGCTTCAAAAATGGCAGATATATATAAAGATACATGTTTTAACATTAAATACTATTTGTATTGATAGATCCATATAGATTTTACATTGATCGATGGACAATACAGACGTTATAATCAAAGCTAATATAAGTTACAGAAGGATCAAAGATAATATAAGTTATAGAAACAAAGCAACAACCAGAGGGGTATCGTACCTTTGTAAGCGTCCATTTGTGGTGCTTCCACAACAAGTATCCCAGAAGCAAGCCAACACAATAAGCTCCGACATGAGGATAGGGTCTAAAGTAAACTAGATTTGCAGTTTTCTTTGTCAATCTAAGAAAATAAACACGTTAGTGAATGTGTAAACTAGTTATTGGTTCTTAGATTTGATTTTGTAGATGCGTATTGGAAGATTTTGAAATATTTTCCATACATTAGTTGATCTAAATATGATTAAATGCAGATAAGAAGCATTCAAAATTTCTTGCAAGTTTCAGCAAATCTTTGGAGAAAAAAAGAAGACGAATAATGATATACAATTAGAACAATATATATAACAAAAGGTTTTAATCCTTTTAAAATCCCTTTTTTCCTAGTCATAGTACACTATCTTGTAAAAGTATCCGTACACCCTTTAAAAAAGTGGTTCTGGCGGAGAATGCAATTTGATGCATAATCGAAACATATAAAACGTTAGCAATGGTTTGTCACCACGTACCGCACTGAAAGTCATGTCCTACGAAGGCTATCATTACTGTGGATAAGTCCCTGCTGGGGCTTATCCAGTTTGGTGGTAAGCGCCCCATCAACCCTAACAACATTTTTTATCGAGTAATATTTATGCGTTTGTGAGGCAATGAGTAAGTCAAAGGAGCTTAGTGAATTTGATCGTGGCAGTATAGCGGTATCAGGGAATAATCAGGGAAATCAGTCCCTGAACAGACGGATATTCTACAGAATAATTGTGAAGTGGTACATCCATGAAGTGTACCCAATTATTCACAGTGGATGAAGTGCTACATCCACTGCGAATAATTGTGAAGTGGAAACGTCGAGGCAGTGAAACTGTAGAAAAATGAACTGGTAGGCCGAAAAGACTTGGTGAATGCACCAGTAGAACTCTGAAAAGGGTTGTAAAATAAAATCGCAAGTCCTCATTGGTGGAAATTTCTCAGAAGTTCCAAAGCTCATCTGGCGTTAGTGTTAGCAGCAGGCATATTCGTCAAGAGTTAAAAAATTGGAATTCCACGCTCGTGCAACCGAGCACAAGCTGAACATCATTCCACAGAATGCGAAGCATCGATTGCAATGGTGCAGAGCTCACCGTCATTGGACGGTGTACATGTGGAACACTGTTCTTTGGAGTGACGAATCTCGCTGTACAGTCTGAAAGTCGGATGGACACATCTAGGTTTGGCGAATGCCCGGCAAACGCTTCGCTAGTGATTGCAATGTGCTAGCTGTTAAATTTGGTGGTGGAAGCATAATGATGTGAGGGTGTTTCCCGTGGTTTGGCCTGGTTCCATTAGTTCCAGTGGTTGGAAACATGGACTATGAGATGTATGTGAATATTCTGGACAATGATGCCCTCCCATTGGCCTTGGTCCGCTAGTTCCC
>JAOUZG010017940.1:1441018-1461969 GCA_026289955.1 Argiope argentata | reverse complement strand
CATTGGCCTTGGTCCGCTAGTTCCCGTGGCTGGAAACATGAGTTCTGAGATGCATGTAAACATTCTGGACAATGCTTCACTCCCAACTCTATAGCAATATTTTGGGGACGGCCCTTTTCTCTTCTAGCAGGATAACTGCTCCATTCACACATAGAAGCCTGCACAGACTTAATTTGACGAAATGAGTGTTAAAAAACTGGACTGGCCTTCTCAGAGCTCCGATCTAAATCCCATAGAATTAGAAAACAGATTACGTAGCCAGTCTAGTCGACCATCCTCATTGAAACGCTTACTTCAGCTCTGCTGGACGCCTCGAAGTCAATTCCTGTAGCCATCTATCAAAACCTGGTGGAACTTCTTCCCAGACGTGTGCAGACTGTCATCGATGCAACAGAAGGACCAACATCATATTAATGTGTGCCTCAGTACGCTCTAAGTCCATACTTAACCATATTTTTTAAAAACTTATTACATATTTTACCTTAAAAAAGTGATTCGTTTGTCTTTTTAGACTAGTTTAATTTGTTTAATTAATAACTAATTAACAAATTCAATCCACACACAATACAATATTTAATGGGAGATGAAGAACCGAAGCATCCAAGTTTCAGTTTTACTGGCAAATTTGCAAGGACTTATTCAACCTTGCACAACTTCATACAAAGATCGATGAATTTGACTGAAGACATACTTTTCATGATCCTAGAAATGGTTAATGTATTCATTTTGGCAAGCAATACTACTGTTCCGTATTGTAGCTGAATTATGAGAAAATAAAAGACATTTCCATAAAAAGTAACTCCGACAAGCTTGAGTTTTCATTAAAATTTTACACTATGTGATTTTTTTATTGTTCTGATACGGATAGGTAAATACTTATAATAATATTTAGGAAAGTAAATGAATATGAAAAGAAATGAGGAAATTTATTCCAAAGTTGACTTTTTAATTTAAATTAAATAAGTGTTCATAATTGTTTGTTTTAAACATCTTTATTAAAAATTTATATATAACAAGCATTAGTTAATATCAATTTTTATTAACCCTTAAATGATTCAAAATTAATTTAAAGAAATAAAATTCAATTTATGCAGAACTACTTCCATGTGCATTGTAATATAACAGAAATTTACAGCAGTATCAAGTTATATTGCACTAGCTATTATAGGACGACACAGTTGTTTTCTTCAATATAAAACTGTAGCCTGATTTTTCTCTTAAATTCAAAGTTCTGTATATTTCTTAGACTTCTGTTTAATTGCAAAGTGATCAGGATCCTTTAAAGACGTTCTTACACATTCTAATATATACAAATCTTTGTTTTTTTTCTCTATTAATTTTCGGTACAATATCTATTAAATTTCTGTTTAAAAATTTCAGATTCATGTCCATACTTCAATTCCAACTAATATCTGTTGAATTTCCTATGCTGCTGTAACAAATCTATTGAAAAATTTAAAAAAAGAAATATTTCAAGGAAATTAAGATATTAAATATCGGAACATTTCAATTAATGTTGTTGTTACTTATGGCACTTGCCATGGACAAGCCCCTCTATACATTAGCAGATTTTAAACCGGGGATATACGTCTCTTGTTTTACAAGTAGCGCCATCTAGCTTAGCTACACACAAGCCACAACCTTTTTAGGGGGCGGACTTCATTCATGCAAATTCATTCATTCATCTCAGATCATAATTTAAATCTGGAACAGAGAACGATCACCTCTGACTCAGTACCCCCAGTGTTATTACTCTCGACATGGAGGACTTTGTGACCACGAATAGATTTAACGAGATCCAGCCGCCACACCCTCGTGGAATCTTTTGGCCGGTGAGTTTCGAACTCGTAACCTAAGGAGTATGAGTCCAACGCTCTACCAACTAGGCTATCCCAGCCTCTTTAATTGATAAACCAAGCAATATAGAATTATTTCAATTCATAAAAGAATTAATATAGAAGCATTTCAAGAAAATTAAAAATGAACTATCAAAGCGTTTTAATTAATAAAATAAGTAATATAAAAACATTTCAATTAATAAAATAAGTAATATAAAAACATTTTAATTAATAAAATAAGTAATATAAAAACATTTCAATTTATAAAAGTAATAATTTAGAAACATTTCAAAAATTTATTTTTCGATTCAAAATCTCCCCTTTTTTAAAGATAAAATGCCTCAAAAAAAGTAATTATCTCTAAATACGCATACTCACTCTATATCTGGCGAGAAATATATCACAGTTGGCGGCAAATTATAGATGACAGTCAACAAACCGGTGACCAAAGCACATATAGCAGTCACAATGAACAGCAAAACAAACCCAGCAATTTGCCATCTATAAATGGATGTAACATATGTTAATTAATGCATGTTTATAAAGTAAAGCGATAAATATATTATTCCTGTTGTATGTTTAAATGCAATCGTCTCATTCATACGTCAGAAGGACATGACAGCAAGTATTGTAACCGTGAATTGGGAGAAGAGAGGTTGGACAGCCTAAAATATTAGCTATAAAAACCAATTGTTCTCAAACGAATAGCAATAGAAATAAAATGAGATAAATCTTTAATATTACCCCCCCCTCCCCAGCACAGTTAATACTCTGGTAAAGAAGAAAGGATTACCGATATTTTAATGAATGTCAGCTTTGGCGACAAAAAAAGATGCTTTTAGGAAATGTAGGAGTTCTGATCTATCTCTAATAAGAGCCAAGATACGAAGATTCTTCTAGAAGATTCAATATCCTCTTAGGCCACATCCTGTCGCTGGGGTAGCACATCTTCCCCGTGATCTGGGCGTCCTAGGTTCGACTCCTGGTTCGGATATGGGATTTTCAATCTGTTCTATCTGTGATATATCTGAATACCCCCCCCCCCCCCCGTAAAAAGGGGTTGTGCAAGCGAATGCGATACGTGAGTAGCTATTCTGTATGTGAAGTCTTTATATAATGTATTGTCCATTTCTGTAAACTTCGTGTGATACTTAATGGTGCATGGGGATTTCTAAATGTTCAAAAAAATCCTTTTGGGAGTCTATATAATTTGAGTTGGTTACACTGACATCATCTTTCACTTTGGAGATCACGGAGTGAACTCTATATATATACTCTGGGCTGTTATTGTTTCTGTTGTCATTTGTTATTTGCATTGATGTGTTGATGATTTTTGACGATTGTGTACACTTCGGCTCTGTTTTGTTACACATGTTTCGTGCTTTCTTGAGGAATAAAGCCTTTTCATCTCGTATCGAACTTGTTGGATTTCTCTCCGTACATGATCCCTCAGGGAGGCATCTGACCATATCTTTGGTGCAGGATAGCTTACTTTTGGCTCTTGCGCCATTAAAATAAAATCAACCCAGCCACTCTAGGAGGCCCCTCGAAATGAGGATGAGATGATTCCGGAATGGTGGTTGGATCTCGCTTCCCCAGGGGGTTACACTAATAGGTGGGTGGGGGTTAGACTCCTCCCATCGATGACAGAAGAGTTGTATCTACAGGAAGAGTTGTACCGTGGCTGGTGACATTTCCCTGTGCCTTCGTGGCGGGTAGGAGAGTCTAGATATGACTTCTCTCCATACATGAGATTGGATATAGCCACCCTGGAAGACACATTAATAGGTGTTGTTAGACTCCTCCCATCGATGATGGGATGTACTTCCTACGGGAAGGGTTGTACCACGGCTGGTGATGGTAGTTATGACTCAACCACAGTTCCAGCTATTGTTGCTATGATTTAAATCCGTGCGCTTTCAGGGGGAGTTGGGGAGTTTGCTTTGACTTCCAAATATCCAACAACAGTGATAGGGTATTTTTACGTCAATGCCTGCATTCAAAATACCGGATAGAAAAGTGGATATGTCGAGTAATATATTGGGCTAACAGGGATGAGAAGCTTTCGGCATGATAGTTGGTTTTCGATGCGATATTGGGTATAGAAATGGCGTGTTGTTGGCAACATTGTCCGATGATAGTATGAACCTCATACGGCATTTATTGTAGGCATGAAACTTAGAGACTTAATAAATAATCCTAAAAATATGCTCATTTTTTTATTATGCTTTCTCATTTTCCTTTTAAAATTTGATTTAAGAAGAAATAAAAAAAATATAAGGAATTTTAATTTTAATTTTTAAAAACTTTATTATGTATTATAAATCCGTGGAAATAAAGATACATACGAGGGAATATCAATCAACACAAATAGTTTTATATACAATAATGAAAAAAAAATGTAATTCGTGCAGGATATCCCACGGAGCTATTTTGTTTACCATCATTTTAGCTTTCATTTTTTCTTTCATAAACGTCCGATAGCCGATGTAATTCAAAGCGAGAATTGTAAAAGGTTAGATCATTTCCCATAGGACGACAATTTTAATTAATAGAATATTCCAGAACAACGTCATCTGTCGAGCTTTTGAAAAACAGTTACAATTGATATTCAGGCAGAGGCCTACTAACAACCGTAAGATAAAAACGTGTCCACGCGTCAGCGTTTCCCGTTTTCAAAGCTACGCGGTAATATGTTTTCAGTCACATAATGATTTTGATACTTCTAACGTCCTCTTAGAGGAAATAATGTAACTTTCTGTTTTTTTTTTCATATCTCCATGCTTTAATCCATTTAATATATCCCTGTAAATACTTCCCTTTGTAAATTTTTCTTTTAAACTATAAATAAATTCTTTTTTTAAAAGAAGTCTCTTCATCCTTCGTTTGCAATATTTTATCTTAGTTTTCAAACTGAACCCGTAATAATTAAAAATCCCTTAGACACCTCGACACTAAAGCCCCGCTATCTGAAGAGTCTAATATTTTTGGAAGATTTGATTAGACCCCCACATTCATGACATTAAGAAATAGAAATTAAAGTTTGTCAATTTATGACTTTTTAGCATAACTGCCATTCATGCTGAGATTTTTGTACGTGGTGGATCAGTTTCAATTTTGACGACATTTTGTCATGAAGTTTCTACTCTTTTCTAGGAAATTCGGGAATCTTTCGTGAAGGTGTCATAATTTTGCTGCGATTGCTATTCACAGTTTAGTCTTCAACTATCACCATCTTTTAAATGGACACCAAATTCATTTTGCTCTTGGATGATTGTGGATAATGGTACTTAATAATTGATTAAGTGCCATTATCCACATGACACTCTAAGATGATTGTGGATAATGGCAAATCTTTTGTCGATGTTTCCGCTTCGATCAGTCAGTTGTGCTTTCATTTAGTAAATGTGAAGCAAACATCGGTTAGAGGTGAAACTGCTGAACTTAGTCAAGAATTTAAGTCAGTTTGCTACGATTGACAAAGACAACATATAAGTAGTTTTGGGGGGTCGTTAAGAGATTCAGTAAAATAATAATCAGTGTAAAAGTTATTTATTTACACGATTATGTTACACACATACAATTTACATATAAAAGGTGGAATGATGTAAGATATACAAATAAGAGCATGGCTAAGATTACGCAGCAGACGCCATCGTCTGATCTGCACTGAGTCATCGCCACCAGAGGGCGCTGTCTCTGCGGTTAGAGTTACAAGAGCGGCTAAAGTTTGAATTTTTCTTACATTTTGTGAAAAAGCTAGTTTAAACTATCGCAGCCTTTTCAAGTACTGTTCGTTTCAGTGTCCTGAAAATACTCATTTTTAAAGTTTCTACCTAACTAAGAGGTAAGACACAAAAGAATGCCTCTTACAGTATATAAAAATTGTTCTTAAGTGTATTATCAAGAATTGGTATCTTTTTTCGATAATATTAGGTATCATTCACCATTTTAAGACTCTTAAGTCTGTATATAATTCGAGTTCACCTTATTGTTAAGCGAAAACATCCCGTCCTGTTACGCTTATTTTGACTTGAATAAATAAAGCTTCCTAAAGCCTGGGCAAAAGCGCTGAGAGTTTTAGAGTCCGATTACGGATAGTAAACTTTTTGCTATTATCAATTGTAAATAATTGTAATCGACTCATGCAAATAAATATATGTTCCGCAAATCCATTCGAACCGTAGAGCTGTGCTTTTAATCACATGATAAATCTTAAGGTGTCTCAAAATTATCACAAGATTTCAATTAGCCACCATTCGTGCTGTAAAGTTGTAAGGCCCGCCAACTTTGGCAACCCTGCTCATCTCGGATAGCAATCCTTCTTGCCGAACGCGGAGAGAGAAGATAGGTCAGTCCGAAACTGAAGAGGCGAAAGATGATTGGATAGTTTTGTGTTGCTTTCGTATTTTTGGTTTATGTATGTGCTGTGTCCCCTATCTACATGCAAATAAAACTTTGGGGACTAAAATTGGATTTGATCACTGTCTCTACAGCTCACCTTAAAGAAATCACACGTAAAAAGAGTTTTTTTAAAAAATCGATGGCAACTGTATTAAAAGAAATCATTTTACAAATGATGGTTCAGAATTAGTAAAAATAGAGCGTTACACGATTGAACAATGTGTTAAAAAAATTTCAATTAAATAAAAAACACAGTTTTTTTTAATTTTAAATTGTTATATTTTTATTGAATCGTAAAGTACTCAGGATAGAGTTATGTATGGAATAACTCATAGGGCAAACAGTCTTCACGGCTTTGATAGCGCATACACACTTCTTTGTCAAAATTTCCCATGGCCATTTTGAATAAATGTGGATGAATTTCGTTGGGGCAATATTGAATTTCCTGCTTCAATGCATGCATGGTTGTGGGCCTGTTGGAATAGATCATTGACTTCAAATAACCCTTAAGAAGATATTGTTACAAGTGGCGCAGGAGAAAACTTTGGCGACGCTTCACAAGGAGCTTCACGCCAGCTGAGTTGGTTTGGTGAAAAGAATAGTCTGGTAGCCGCTGGAGCGTTCATTAGGCTCCGTGCGTTTCGCCCGCTCGTTGGCTCGGCTGTATAAGGGACGGGTTGCCGTAGTTTCAGCAGTAGTTTTCCTCTCGAAAGAGTAGCGAGCTGATTACTGTTCCCGCTTGATATTAGTGAGATGTGTTTACGTTTGTTGTTAACGTTGTATTGTCGAGCTCGCTGTGATTTACTGTTTGCTGTGCTATACGATAGCTGTTTTGCAGTCTGGGTTTATTGCGCGTAAGGCTTGTATTTACACTGTTAGTGACTGTTGACTGCTGTATTGTTTTTATCTGAAGTTTTACTTTATCAAACCATCCTGTAAATACTTGTAAATAGCTGTAAATAAATTTGTTTGTGCGGTCCTCAATCCGAACCAGCTACTCTAAAAATCTAACGATATCTATTGATGTTAAATCAGATGATCTAGGAGATCAATTATCAATTTTTTGGAACTGTCTCGCCAGATTTTCATTATTTCTGAAATATTTTCCAACAATGAAAATATGTTGTTCCATCGTGTAATGCCTCCATTTTTACTAGCTGTAAACTATCAGCTGTCAAATGGTTTTCTTAATAGGGTTGCCAACACTTCATTCGCATGGTGGCAAATTCTAATCTTGCGTTAATTTTGGAACACTCTTTACTTTCAGTAGAAATTATTTTTGGGAGATATATGGATAAATAGGAAATGAAAGAATGAATAACTGCGCTAATGCTAGAAATTATTTAACATAAACATACATGGATTTTTTTCATTACATACCTGTATAAAACGCATAACGCCAACAATGCCAAGCAGTAAAAGTGAACATCAGAAGCAACATACCAGGTATGAAGGAGACACTAGAAAAAAATAAAAAACAAAGGAAATCTAAGAATTGCAAATTTCAAATTTTTATGTGAGAACATTGTTATTTTTTAAATCATTATTTGTTTGAATTAAATTTTAATTAATTTACGCAATTAACCACTTTAAATTGGTTTTTTAAACTTTCATTTTCAATTTTCAGCTAGCAAACGAAGTTTTGGATCTCGACCAATTTTGAAATGAAGGGCAACCCCCCCCCCCCCCAAAAAAAAAATCGTTTAAAAAAATATTAACACATGCGCATGCGTCTGAGAATTTCGTGATTGTTGCGAATCGGTTTAAACTGGTTAACGATACAAATTAAACAATAAAATTTGTAAGAATTAAGCGAACGAATAATTTCGAAATCAAGTAGTAACTTTAGTTGGCGATAAATCGCCAAATATGACAAATTTCTGTATTATTTTCAAATAATTCTAAAAGCGAAAAATAGAGGTCTCAAAAGCTATAAATCTCCAGTTTGTTGTCTACGCATTTTGAGGCTTCAAAAACTTCAAACCAAAACAACATCATGTTTTCGCATGATATATTCGTAAAATGCCTTATTCTGGCTACCATACTTACGAAATATTAATTTTTAGCCTGAATGTAGCATTTTAACTGAACCTGAATTGTCATCGTTGCCGAGTTATTTGGAGATTGATAGAATATATGTTTTAGACAGTTTTTTCTCAATCGAAACAAAAATATGATACAATAAAGGCCTTTTTAGTCACAAGAACCCATATCAAATTTGATATATTTAAGCTATCGTGTTTACTAGTTTCTGAAAGTACAGACCGATAGACAGATTATTCTTTATTGCATTTGGCTCAAAACTTGACAAATGTTTACGCTATAAATTTTAAATCTGTGTATAATTTTTTTTATTTATTTATCACTTTTCGTTTTGTAATTATAGTGTTAACTTATATTCAAATACCCAGATAGAACGATTTCCTCTGAACAGATTTTATTTTAAATTTGATAGAAAACTGCAAACTTGGGGTAGAGGCTGTTGACCAAATTTCAACCGTCTAACTTAAAGATGTTTTTTAGTTATTTTTTTATCACAGACAGACGGACGGTCATTTTTTTTAAAAAAAAAATTTTCGAACTCAGGAGGGCCTGATATCTGGAGATCCGTCAAAACCACGAGTTCGAATTTTTGACGATTACTAATCTTTCTCTATACTAAGTTTGTTCTTTGTACTGCACTATGAAATGGTCAATCTAATTTTTCAGTTGAACATACAGTGAAGTTAATGAAGAGCTTTCTCTTGTCATATACTTGTTTACAGACAGTGACAGAAATCTGAGGGTGATATACGCATGTACAAAGAAAAAGCACTGGTAATCCTCGAATTCTGATAACCAGTTCTTTGTTTCATCAGATGAAAATGTTGAGCATAATTAAACTACCCTTGAACACCACCTTTTCTTTGAGAGGACTATGGGTTCAAAAAAGACATCTTGTATGTACCATCTACAGGATTATTCTTTAAAATCTGCAGGATCAAATTGTTACAGCAGAGAGCTCAATAAGTAATGGGCAATTACTTCATATGTGGCAAAAAATAGATTTCAGATTCAATGCTTGACAAAGATAAATGGGACTCATGATGAACACATCGAATAAAACTATGCTGTATCCAGTGAAGTATCGCCTGTGTCTCCATCTATTGTCATATATTAGAAACTTTAAATCTTCTTTTTTTTTTTTTGAATAACCTTGTATACAAGCCAACATATAAACTTTTTCTGATTAATAATCAATCCATTTTAAATGGAGTATTTACATTCAAAGAATTCACTATTTTTTAAAACTTATATTATTCAATGACATATGCAAACAGAACTTCTAAAGAAAACTAAAATGTAAATATATTATTCAGGGTTCTAATTATTAAATAATTTGAAGTTATTTTTTTTTTCACTACAATGTCATGATCTCATTAATTTGCATACGGTCGGTGCCTGTTTCGTAGATATTCAAGTGAATTTTAGTGAATATATTTAATCAAACCTCTGGACTATATAAGAATTTATTCACAAATTTTCAAAAGTTTATTATCTCTATCAATATGAGGTATAACTCCTTACATTCAAGACTTTAGGTATTTTCAGGCACTCATTCAGATCATTTTTCCATTTCTAAATATATGTTTATTTTTAAAAGTTTATACATTGGTCATTGGTCAAGATTAGAGAGCAAATAATGGGCAGCAACACACTAGATCAAAGATTCATTAATGATATAGATAAATAGATGCAATGATTGACAGCATTCCATTCCACTCAATTTCGGTATCCTTTTTTTTCAACAACTTGAAGGGCAAAAGGAAAGATGCTATAAATTGTTAAATTCTTGTAAAAGCCTATTATTTGTTTCTCTATAGACCTCGAAGTCATACTTAGCAAAAGACCAATGTGGCTACAATATAGGTTCATGCAGCAAACAAATATTGTTAAGAAGTTGTTATGTTCCAGTTAGTCACAGAAAAGAGAATTTTACAGATATTCATTTTAATGGATGCTGAATAGATACCAGATCAATGACCCATTGACAAACATTTGGCGACTTTGGAGAAAATATTATAGTTCTGAAAAATACAAGAATTATGACTGTACCTTTACTCAAATTTTCCGACGTCCTTCGGAAAGCTAATATAAAGCGAGACACTAAACAGAGTCAAGTGAATTCTGTCTTTGGAGTGATTACAGAGCCAGCTTTAAAGATGCAATCGGAGGGCTTTTATTGTACCTGTGTTTAGTTAGTCATTTACTGCTTGCGTATATGTTGTTGATTTCTAAAATGCTGTTTTGATGTAAATTTCTGCTGTGCTTTGATACCTTTGTTTGGTCCATTATCGTAGGTAAGAAGTTGTCTGTCTTCAAGCTTGTAGTAATTCTAACCATACATTCACTAGGTAGATTTCCATAACAATATAAATGTAGGATATCCCACAGAGCTATTTTCTTTAACCATAATCTGCATTTATTTTGTTTTATCAACACACGATGATGGACATGACTCAAAGCGAGAATTGTAAAAGATTAGATCATTTCCCAGAGAACGATACTTTTAATTAGTACAACATCCCAGAACAACGCCATCTATCGAGCTTTTGAAAAACTGTCCCAATTAATGTTGAGCCAGAGGCCCCACTAACATCCGAAAAGGAAAGATGTCTCCAGCGTTAGCGGTTCCCGCTCGGCTACGCGTTAATATGTTTTCAGTCATAAAGTTTTCCTACTTCTAACGTCCTCCTAGAGAAGATAATCTAAGTTTCTGATTATTTAATATCTCCATGTTTTAATCCATTTAATATTTCCCTGTAAATACTCCCCCTTTAACTCTAAATAAATTCTTTTATTTTTGTAAAAGAAGTCTCTTCATCCTTCGTTTGCATTAATTTAATTTTGCTTTAGAAACTAAACCGTAAATATTTAAATAAAAACCCGAGACATCACGCCACTAAAACCCCGCCATCTGAAGAGTCAAAAGTTTTTGGAAGATTTGGTTAGACTACCACATAAATGCATTTGAATAATAAAAATTTAAATAAATTGTTTTAAAGGACGACATTAAACATTCATTTTAAATATTATTTCAGATTTCATATATAAAAATTACATTATAAAAATCATGTAATGTTATTAATGATACAGGTTATGCATTACTATGGTGCTTGTGGTATGCGTTATTAGTTTTGAATGAATTGTGTATTCCTTACCATCGTACTGAAATCGACCCAGGTGTTGACAGGGAGGAACACTTGCCACCACCGCTGTTCGCAGTTGTGCACCTTCTTTCCAGCCATGTCGGCCCACAAGGGTCCTGAACCGATGAGTGGCAAGACGAGCGTAACTCCGACAGTGGCTGCGAGAGGAGGAATCAACCTGGAACGCAAAAAACAATTCGATAATGATTGAAAGTTGAATTCAAATCACGAGTCATTAAATATTTCAATCAAACGAACAACGAACTGTGAAAATTTGAAAAAAAAATGGTGTCAAAATTCTGTTTTTCAAATTTTGAGTACGACCAAGAAACAAAATGCCCTGAAAATTGAAATTTTGGTATCTACGATTTGGTCTGACTTAATACCATTGAATGGATAATTTTGTATTTTAAGTGTACTTTGATAATTGGTAATTTTTATTTTCTGATAATGATATTTAAGTACAACATTTCCCAAAGATTATCGGTACTTACGTATTAGACCGTCGATATTCATCGCCATATTCAAAGGCGTCGCCAATGAGTTGATAAACCGCCATTATTTAAAAAAATTGTTCAAATCTTAACTGTCGTCCGCCATATAGTTTGTTTCGTTGGCGTCAACGGTTTATTGCCAAAATCCATCAAAAATGAGTAACTAAACCGTTGGCGTCGACGGTCTAATACGCAAGTACCCATTATTTACATTATTCAGACTCCTAAATTAGTAAATATGCTTTTAATGTACCAGTTATTTCATTAAACACAAATCATCAATAACTTGCGGCCATTTTACCTGAAAAATGATTGTTTTATTTATATAAAAAATTATACTATTTTATATAAAAAATTAGATTATTTTTAAAGATATATTGCCATTGAACATGTAAAATAGATTGTCGCTATCATAGTAACAGCAATGACGCGTTTTTTTCCACATGACTGAAACAAACGTACGCTTGTAATCACAAAACACCGTATTAAATTTAACCAGCGGGTGACCGAGCTCCGCTCGGAGAAAACAGGTATCGAAGCTAACTCGAATATTTAAATTTTCAATTGTGATTTATCAAAACAATACATGCCATAAGAAAATTTGTGAAACCATTGGTGAAAAGATAACCGGTCAAAGTGCGCCATTGTAAACTATTCTAAACAAAGTTAGAGTTTGGAAAGGAAACTATTCTATACAAAGGTAAAGTTTGAAAAGTCATAGGAAATAAAATGTAATTGATAATATTGGCTATAGATGGCAGCACGTTACCACTTGAAAATTTAAGTAGCCATTATGGCGAACTAATAAAGTTTGAAAATATCCTATCCGTAACTCCGAACTGCTCAACCGTAGCGCTTCGAAACCGGCGCCAATCGATTCCTCGTGGCCAAAAACCCCAAGTTTACCGGAGTTTATTAATTCTGGGGCGATTCTCGACTTGACAACCATTCCTCGTATTATAGTATAAGATATATTTAATCCATTACGCTTTCGAATGATCGCGTTTACATGATTCCAAAAATAAAGGTTGACAGGCAGTCCATTCGTCCATTCGTAATTTCGCTAAAATTTAATAGATGTGACTAAACTATAGATGTTAAGACTGTATACCGAATTTTGTCATTATAATCTCTCATTTTTTTGTAATTTTACTGCTAACTTATATTTGGATAGAACACTCTTTCTCTGAAAAGATTTTACTCAAAATTTAATTGAAATCCGCCAATTTGATGTAGAAACGATATATCAAATTTCATTAATCTAGCTCAAAGCGTGTTTGAGTTGTCCCTGTCCCAGACATAAAGAACAGGGACACTCCTCCATGGACGTTCAATTATTGGAGTCTCACACTGCACTCAGGGGAGGCCTGCAAGCCAACCATTCCACCTAGAGAAATTCGGCCAGGAAACACCGACACCCCAGGGAGGCTTCTGGCCCCGAATCGCCAGACCCCAATTATCTAAAAATAAGGTTTTTAAACTCAAAGAAGTGTTAAACGTAGAGATTCGTCAAAATCTAGAGTTTAAATTTTTCGACGATTACTAAACCTTCTCTATACTACGCATAAGAGAAAGTATGATGAACGTTTAATATATAAAAAAAATTTAAAACAAATCCTACTTAGGTTATTAGAAAAAAATTAGGAAGTTTGAAATTTTTTATTTCAGACACTTTTTATTAAATAATTACAACTGTTGTTCTCGTGTTCCACTTTACAACGGAAGGAGGGGTGCAGTAGCTTCTGAGGGATCATTCATTCGTCGGCAGATCATAATTTATATCTGAAACAGTGAATGATCACTTCTAACCCAGTACTCCCAATGGTATTACTCTCGACATGGAGGCGTTCGTGACCATGACTGATTTAACTTCCACCACACACACACACAAGGACAGTCTTCGGATGGTGGGTTCGAGCACGCAACCCAAGCGATGCGATTTCAACACCCTGCCAACCAGGCTATCCAGGTCTAACAATTAAAATTGCTATAAATATTTAATCAAAAATTATACTAACATTGAATTTTCCACCGCAATTGCGGATTCAAATCCAACTGTGGTCACGCAAAATGCGTAAATTTTCGATACCAGTTGAGGTAATGTAATAGAGATTAGAAAATTCGAATTTTCTTTATTCTGTATTATTTTAATCCGAAAGTATTTCAAAAGGAATCTGAAAAATCGGTTTATTAACAATGTCTAATTTTAAATGCTTCAAACTTTCAGAAAATAAACAGAACCGTTTGAAATAATCGACACATGTTAAGCCTAACGTCATTAGAGTTTGGGAAAAACAAACTGAATTCGTTACTTATTTGGTGGCGGGGAAATGAAGAATTTTGGCGCGAAAGTTAGTTTTTAATTAATTAATTAATTAAAAATTAACAAATTAATATTGGAAAAAACTGTATTAACATCAAATGTCACTACAAGTTAAAAAAATTTACTTGAACTTAATTGCATGAATATAAAATATTTTATTAACGATTGAAAATTTGAACAAGATATATAAATATATAGGGTGAGTGTGAGCTAATAGTAGGAATTGAAAAAGAAGAATGATTTTCACATTTTTAATTAAGCTTGTATGTAGAGTTTCTTGAAGAAATTACCGCGTTCATTGAGTTGGAATGAAAAAAAGATTTGGCTCATCAACGAGGTCCGGCATGTAGAGTGCAAAGAACCCTCCTCACCTTCCATTCATATTTGTTCTTCCAGTTAACGATAAAGAGGATTTCACTGATCACTCATTGGAAACAATTATCCAAAGAAAGTAGCATCAGATAACGTAATCACCTGCTGTTTAATCTTCTTTGCTACTTTGACAGGCTAAGCCGAGCAGATGATCTTCCTAATTAAATACTTTCTAGTTAGTCTAATTGGTCATGCTAATCTGGCGGAAGGACACTGAAGATGTTTCGTCTGATCTTAGAACAATGAGCTCTCTGAGCAGTGCGTATTCCCATACTTGATGACTCAAACATAATATTTTAATTCGCATTTACATTACAAACTTAACTTGATTGATATTTAATACGATATGTAATATGGTCGATATTCAACAAATATAAAAATACGTGGACGCCTTATAGCAATGGCAAAGTATTGTTGTCCGGACTGGAATTTCATTACATTAAAAATACGAAACGCATGAATAACTAGTGGACACTGAGTCTGTTGTTGAAAGTCAAATGTCTTCTGTCTGTTTAGAAGGAATGACTAGTGTTTGGTAAATGTCATAATCTAAATCTGTTAGTAGACAGTTAGTTAGTTAGTTGATTCCTATTCAGACATTTTGTAACTGTTGCTATTTTTATTTCAATTAAAATATTATTATCATGTCAGAACATGATGTTATTTTGGGAATGAGGTAGTTTATGATGATTATTTGATGTTATTTAGAGAAAAATCTGTTGGCGAAAAATTGAAATTTTACTATCAGCCCGAGCGTCTCAAAAAATGAGCTTTTAATAACGCGTTGCTATCGCATTTACAAAAGCTCTGATTAAAAAATATAAGTTAATGACTACAGCGAATAAAGCCTAGAAAAATGTCATTTTGAGTGCGTTTTTAACTTCTAGTTATAAATGAAAAAAGTATAGTCATTCATAAGTGCTTAGTCTGAATTATTTTTTTAATTGCGCTTTCTTATCCAAACGAAACTACGTTTTCAACAGTTGCTGTTTTAAACTCAAAATATGACTCGAAAATTGATATGGATAAATGCATAAGGTAGGATATGTCCAATTTAAAACCACAATTCAAGAGAATATCTAAAAATCAACAGGACAATTTATTTTCCTAATTATATTTATAAAAATATTTATCAGTAAATTTTTTCTTAAAAATATTTTATATATTTATATTTTTTAACAAAATTACACAAAAAATATTTACTATTTTGTAAACTATTATTAATTGAAATTTGGCAAGGGACATCATGGAAAAATTTCCCCTATTATAAAGACCGTTGAGATTCAAAAAATTTGAGAATTTCTGATCTTTGTTAAAATACTGATACTTTGGTACTGATCTTTGGTGATTTTAATTGACAAATAATTACGGTAACGAATTTTTTGGATGGATTATGCTCTTTAGTCAGATCAATAGTTGTATCTTCTTTATACTTGTCAAAAGAACTAAACGGATTAAATTATGCGATGTAGATTATTTGTTATTTATTGCCTTTTCTGACCGATGCTTGTAACTACGATTCTTGTTTGTAGATGGCGCCACGTAATATAATTTGCAGAGAATTCGGCGCACTTTTCGCTATTAAGTAATATGGAAACGGAGATTTGTTATTCATTTATCATTATCTTTTATATCAGAATGACTGGAGTTGCCTTTTACGCCCTATTTTAGTGATGCAAAACATTTGGATAGATTAACTTTATCTACCATTGCATCGAATTATTGTAACTTTAAATATATAATCTGAAACCTTCTTTTACATTGTATTTCTATATAAATCTCCCAATCAATGTATAAGCAATTGAAATATTATAAAATAACCTCTATAAAATAATACATTTCCTAAATACTCCTAAATGACGTTCAATTACATAGTAGAGAGAAAAAAAACACAAATAAAAATTTCATAGTGGTGATTTTGGTGCTTTTCCTTTAGCCGGACGCAAGCAAAAAATTGCCAAATAATGTAGAATTCCTCCAAATTTCTTACAGTGATTTTAAAGCAAAGAATCGCCAAATAATGTATAATTCTGCCAAATTACTTTGGTGATTTTTCGGTCGCGTCCGGCTAACGGAGAAGTACCGAAGATTTTTATGTAAGTTTTTGTACGTAACTTGTTGAATTTCGTTAGTAATTTGTCTATTTATCACTATTTGAGACCTTCGTAACAATATATTGATACAAGTTAGTGTAGCATACTACTTAATATAAAAGTTAACTAAACATAATTTTAAAAAAATCATGTAAAGCTATAAATGTCATAGTGAACAAATAATTACAAATAGTTACAAATCTCGACAACGTCCACGAAACCAACATTTGTTATTTGCGATATTTGTGAGATTTTGCTTTATCCCATCATTGCATCAATAATATACTCAAAGGAATAAACTTACCTCCAAATTCTATGGAGAAGACGAGAGACGAAACTGATTTTTCCTCCAGTACTTTCCATGATTTTGAGAGTAGATGTCGCCACCAGCAATCCTCTGTTTTAAAGAGTATGACTCATTAACAAATGGCAGAAATCAAATTCTAAGTTTCCAAAAGAATGAATTTATCATAAAGCAGCAAACAGCTAGACTAAGATAATAATAATAATAATAATAAATTTAAATCAGCTATCACAAAATTCAAGTTATTATGTAATCTCCTTTTCTGTAATTTGATATATAAAAACGATTTAAATTTCACTTCAGCAATGTAACATATTATTGTAAATTACACTTATAGATATTTTTAAATAAAAAAAAACGGAAAAAATACGGAAAAAAATTGTAACAACAGAAGAGATAACTTTTAAATTTAAAGATAAAATAAATGAAAAAAAAAAACACTCTATTATATTTTCAGAAGTTATCATCGAATTTTCGTTTGAAATATTGATTAAAAATTTAAAAGAAACTACTTTGAATTGTATATCCCTAACATTTAAAATATATATGTGTCAAATTTGATAACTCTAAGTCAAATACTTTAGTCTGCAGAGGGTCAACACACACATTCATCTTATTGATAAAGACATAGATCCTGTAATTCTGTTTAAAAATTAAACGTGATTATTAGAGTCCCAAGTGAGAATAACATTTTTTTTAAATGGTTGTTTGGCACTTGTATTTAAAATACAAAAGGTTGCTGTTCTTTCTAATGACTGACTAAGTTTAAAATTCAAAATATGTGTTACAAATCGAATAACTCTTTGAAATTATTAGTCAGAAATGTGTCAGAATGTTTTAATGTTGCGATGAAATATTTGAAGATACGAAAATGTTGATATTTTAAACAGCTCTAAATAAATATTATTAGAATGAAACCACTTGGTGATTTAATTACAAAAAAACAAATCGAAGTTTATTCAAACATTATAAATGAACATTATCTTGCATTGTATTATATCATATTTTTTACCTTCATGCCAAACGATTTTATTTTCTAAATTGTTTCGAATCACCCAAATTTCAAATTTTAAAAAAAGTTAAAATTTACGATCGGAAATTTCAAATTATCATTAGAAGTGAGAACATTATTATTTTATGTCATTATTTGTCTTTATTAATTTAAGTGATTAACCAGTTTAAACCAGTTTGAAAAAGCAATACTGGTAAAAGCAGATCAGCATTTTAAAAATGCATCCGCTTTCAAGGAAGCATACATAATAATAATGCAATGCTGGTAAAAGCAAGTAAAAAATATATGGGATTAAAAAATCTTGCTGAATATTGCCATTAATGCTTGATTTAGAGCTTCAATTTTTCGTTGCCTTCAATTATTTAAAAAACCTTAATGATATTTTTTTTTATCATTTTCTCACATGATAAAAAAATTTATTCCAAAAATGGCTCTGCGCATATGATAATCATCACATGAGCATGTGAAGAATTGTCATTCTAATAACCATCAAAATAGTTGTTCCGAAATTCAAACTGGTAGCTTCATTAAAAGGTTTTCATTTTAAAAACGTATTATTAAGTAAAATGAAACAAATTTCATGCAGTATTGATGAAAACAGATTTTCATTCAAGATAAATTAAATATCTTATTTTTCTTTTTGAAAATTATAGTTGCATCTAAAAAGATGTAAGTATTAAAAAAATTTCGTCTGAAAATATTCATGTGTTCTGCAAAAGAATATTGCATTGGATATTTACTTTGGCTAAACTAAATTGCAAAGAAAAGCAATATTTCTTCAATTAGTATTAAAAGGCATACTATGCTTCTGTTATATACAACAGATAATTTTTTTTCTCAATTATCTTGAAAGAGAGTTAAATTGTTTAAAAATATCTTCTACTTACCCGAGCATAAAGAAAGTATCGACGGAAACCCATGAGTTAGTAATGATTTGGAAGAAGATATCATCCATGTATGTTTTAGCGTGACTCAATCGGGCTGAAAATAAATAATAATTTCCTTTATCGTCTGCCACTATTGCACAACGCATGACATTATTAGTTCCTTTTCATATAAATAAAATTGTCATGTTTATCGTTTCCGGATTAAATGAAGCAGCTGATTTCCATTTTATTTGCTGCTTTAATGTTTCTAATTAGTCGCATATTTTATTCTTTGATTAATAAGATATGGATATGGAATTTTTGTTAGTCTGTAAAACTGAGTTTAAATGAACATTCGAAAAATATTTTTGCAGTATCTGAAAAATACATTAAGAAGAATAGCTGCATCTGGCAACCTGGTTCTTTAAACATCGAGCGAAAATCTACCGATTCAATATTTGATAGAACAATAGAAATGATTAGAATTTTATAACAACAATGATATATATCATAGACATAGATTGTGGAAAAAAATATTTTTAAAGAAATTGTCAAATATGAAAAATGCATGGCAGTTAAATTGGAATAAAATTTCAAAATGGTATAAGATTTAGTTATATGCAATACTATTTACTAGACTTAGCTATAAATAATAATATTTTCTAAACTGATTGCTCGACTTTTAGAATATAATTTAACCCTAAAACTATGAAACGAAGAGAGTTAAACATATCACATTCGGTATACAGATTTTATATCTATAGTATATAGTTCGGATTTAGAACCAAATAAAACTACAGACTAACTGTCTGTATGTCTGTACTCTAACGTGTAAACATTGTGATTCACAAACGTAAAAATATATCAAATTTGGTATTTGGTGTTGTTGATGGCACTTGCCATGGACAAGCTCACTGATGCATCTGCAAATTTAATCTGAAATAAGCGTCTCTTGTTTCAAGTAGTGCCAACTAGAGCCAATAATACGACTTTAACTACAAACTCAACATTTTCATTTGCACAGCCCCTTTTTACATGGGGACACATTCACACGTCTCACAGATACAACAACCATGCCCTAACTGGGACTCGAACCCGGGACGCCCAGATCACGTGGTAGACTCACTACCACTGCGCCAGGACGCCAGCGGTATCTGATGTTGTGTCTAAAACACAAAGTCGATTTTATGATGTTATTAATTTAGCATTCCAGGGATGAATCGAAAAATAATCCACCAAAAATCACACGATAGATTCAGTAAAAAGGCTAAATGCTCCAGAAAAGTCAATATCCTGGTATTGTTGTACGCCAGTCTCATGTAAGGCGTTTTCTGACGTGACAAGTTCATCAGAGAGTAGACGAGAAAGTTTTGACCTGACCAATCCCGCTGATTTTAACGAGATTATTTACTAGTCAAATAAAAACAACAACACATTTCTTTGTTCAACCGACGTATACGCATTTTTGAAATTTTCTCCAGGTAACAGAAACTTACTATATGCCAAGCAGAGGATTATCTTTATTCATCGAAGAAGGATTAAATAAATGAAGACACTTTATCCGATCCTTACCAAGTCCTTGTCTATGACCGAATCCGTAGGTGTGGGCCAAAATGATCCAGAGAAGACTCAGGCACCTCACTCCATTTACCGCTCCCAGGGTAGAATTCCTTCTCGAGGACTTCATCAGTTGCTTCAGGTTCAAGGTCAAAGAAAAAGCGAGCAAACTTTGAGGAACTCGCCCTGTATGGAAACAGATAACAGGAATCATAAAGGGCATTTTTTAAATTTTAATTTTAATCCATAGATTCTACGAGCACCTTAAATTTGAGTCCATAGATTCTAAAACCGCCACAGATTTTAGTCCATAAATTCTACAAGTATAATAAATTTTAACCCATTAATTCTACTAGCATAATCAATTTTAGTCCATAGATTCTACGACAGCCACTGATTTTAGTCCATAGATTCTAAGAGCATAATAAATTTTATTCCATAGATTCTATGAACATAACCAATTTTAGTCCACAGATTCTACAAGTATAATAAATTTTAA
>JAOUZG010017940.1:1371415-1406415 GCA_026289955.1 Argiope argentata | reverse complement strand
AATATTTTAAATATTATTATAAAACTTTCGATCAGAGATGCACGTTTGCTTTATTCAATCTCTTGAGTTCTTAGTCCAATAATCTTCTCCGCAAAAGTCTAACAGAAAAATAGATGGACACGTTTTCTCTCTCTAGACTAGAATTCCTCAAACGATTAATTCAACAACAAAACCAAAAGACATTTGCATGAACTGACCTTAATGCTGCAATTATTCAAGATTTTATCGCTGAAAATGAAATCGACTTATTCCTTCCAGGCATTCAACTTTGAAAAGCCTCCAATTACTTCATCACCATTTACAGTAGTTATCTGTAAAACATAGCCTCTTGAATGAATAAACAAAAAGGGTCGCCAAGATTACATAAACCAAGAATTTCAAAAAAAAAAATCATCATCATTTCATTTTATTTTCATATCAGCAATGAAAGTGAATGCTGTAAACTGGTTTATTGGTTAATGACCTATTCTTCATTAAATTATGCAAATTTGTCACGTGTGGTATAGGCCAGAAGCTATTGTCCGGTTACTAGACCATCAGGTTCAAGATGGAGGTAAGAAGGGGGGTTGCTATCTGCCCCTGTTTAATTCTAACAAAGCACAGTCAACACTTACGATAAATAAGTCTAGTAAGTAGCAAATAAATCAACAAATAATGTTAACGATCTTCATTATTTGATTCCCTTCGCTCATTGTTAACAGCCATTAAAAATAATTTGATTGAATATGGGTTGACGTTACTCATTCTGATTTATACCATTCCAAACATGTATGACTCTGAAGTCATTACCAATTTAGGGCATCAAGATATAGCAAATAATTTTCGTGTTTAAAAAAATGAAATCGGTAGGTGTATTTTCTCTCTTTTTACAATCGAGAACTGTCTCCGAAATAGTAATTGGTGTAACCTATCTTTTCTGAGCATACCGGTCTGGTTTAAAAGTTTAATGGAATTCACGCCAGTAATTTTTTTTCCAAATAATTATTCTCTTGGGCATTAAAATATGACGCAAATTATTTTGTAATACGGTTGTTTGTAAAAGAGGTCGCTTTGCTTAGCATGTGAAAGGACATAAATAAGAAATTATGCAGATTTTTTTGAATATTTTATGAATTACGTCAGTGTAATCAGAAGAGTCACGTTTTGTTCACTTTAAATGTGTGACAAAATCTTTCAGAATGGGAAATTATTCTGGTTTTCACTAAAATGTCCCAAATTACTCCCATTCTTACTCGTAAGAGATAAATTCCTATATTCTCCATTTTTAAAATAGTTTGTTAATTAAGAATATGATTTATGATTGATATTAGCTAAGTATCCCACTGACTAATTTCTTCAAAATTCTTATGGTATATTATTTAAAACTTCAAATTCTGACAGAAATTTAGGTGCAATATTTTAAAAATCTTGTGTATTTTCTATACATTGCTTTATGAATCTTCTTGTATATACCAGATCATTCTAACGTTTGCATATAAAGCATGCTTAGTACCTAATGCCGTTATTATAGGAGGCGTTGAATCAGACATTGGACCAAACGTTTGAGGCAAATGATTCCTTAAATGCTGAGAAAAATATTTCATCTACTTGATGTGGTGAACGTTTGAGTTTTTCTAGAGCTTTCCTAGTACTTGATACGGTGTACGTTTGAGCTTTTCTTGTACTTAATATGGTGAACGTTTGAGTTTCTAGAGCTTTTCTAGTACTTGATGTGGTGAACGTTTGAGCTTTTCTATTACTTGATGTGGTGAACTTTTCAGTTTTTCTAGTACTTGATGTGGCGAACGTTTGAGTGTTTTTAGTACTTGATGTGGTGAATGAGTATTTCTACTATTTCATGTGGTGAATGTTTGGGTATTGATAATATTTGAAGTGGTAAAAGTTTGAATATTTCTAACACGTCATGTTGTGAATGCTTGACTATTTCTACCACTAGATTATAGTGTATATTTGAATATTTCTATTTGATGTGGTGAATAAAATTTGAGCCGCCGTTTGATGGTTTGAGTAACAAAGTTTATGACCTAAGACGTTGCAATTGCAGTTGTTGTACAGTGGTGGTATTTATTTCTTCCAATATCTTAATTTAAAAAATGTGACAGAAATGATTAAGGAAGTTTTACAAGATGGTCTGTAGGCTACTTCAAATATTGTATTCTTGATGCTTTGAAGCATCGTATAGGGGACCTTTCGAACTAAAAGTTTCCAAAGTTATCAGTCGAACATTCACTCGGAAGGTACTCAGACAGCTGCTGATTTTTTAAGACATATTGGTAAAAATTTGAAAGAAGTAAAACAGGATAATTAGTTAAGAATAAGTATAATTTTTATAATAAAAATAATAATAAGAAGAATTTTTCAGTGCTTTGATTAGATTTCTAATTTACTTAGATTACATACTTAATTTTATCGGGGTTTATATATTCATTAAAAAAGTGACAATAGGCTTTTCTTGATAAAATGCACAACAAACAAATTAAATATGTCTTAAACTTTCAGTAAAGTTTATTTTTTTTCAATTCCTACTATTAGTTGATACTCTCCTTATATATGTCCTGTTCAAATTTTCAATCGTTAATAAAATACTTTATATTCACCCACCCACTCAAGAGCAAACACATTTTTTAAAACTTGTAGTGGATGACATTTGATAATACAGTTTTTTCAAATGATAATTCATTAGTTAAATGCAATTATTTTTTAATACTTTTAGTAGAATTTTAGCAATTTGTAAAGAAAATTGATATCAACAGTAGCTCCTTCGATAAAATACGAGGATTTCAATATTTTTCACGTGAAGGTGAAGAATGCAAGTTCAATTCTTAAGAAAATCAATAATCTTTTGATAAATTACTTATATAAATTGTAACTATTTATTAAAAAGTAACTAAAATACAAATTTTCCTTGTTGACCTAAGTAGGGATTGACTTAATTTTTTTAATATTACTGTAGGAATTGTTATCTGTAGGTATTGTTTATAGTAGAAATTGTTATCATATTTATGCACATGATATATCCGATTCCTTTTCACTTACAAGAGTCATTAACCGTCCGTAGAAATAGTAAACAATATGAGAAAAAATTATATATTTAAGAAACATGCAACTTTATTACTCGATAAAATTAATATGGATCTAGATTAATACCCACATAGCACTTTTGGTTTCTTTTGTAGTCAACATAATAAACACGAGGAAGTAAATTCACAATCGCCGGATGTTTACTTCCTGAAAACACTATATATTTACGATTTTTCTAACCTTAACCGGAATATTATCTTTCTAGAAAACGCGTGGGAAGTTTTGAACTAATGATTTCTTTGTGAAAACAATGATATTATGGTTACTCCGTAAGAAATAAAAATTTACACGACTGTATAAAATTTCATATAAAAATAGAAAATTCAGCTATAAGTTGATATAAAATGGTATTATATTAATTCGATAATGTTTATTGATGATGTACTTACTATCTGTAAATTGCATTATGTAATTGATGCGCTATCTGTAAAAATGTGAGATGATTTTAAAAACAGTCTAACACATTTTACAAGACGGCTCGTTGAAATTAGAGCTAACAAAATTCGGTTACATTCTATTCATTCATAAAAACGTTTTTAAAAGCTAAATGAAATCTTTGAATAAAAATTAGCTCCACTTTTAATATTTTTCTTAAATATACATTGCATATACACATATTCAACAAAAATATCTTGAGCATTATTTTAAAATTTAAAAAAAAATTAACAATTCTAACTCGTGCAAAATTATAAGAAGTTTTTAAAAATAATTTAGGTAAATTTTTATTTCTGAATGCATTTTATCATTGCTATAACTAAGAATAAATGTAGAATAAATATTTAAAAAAATATTAGATGATTGAAAAAAAGGAAAGAAAAATAATGAATTTTTATAATATTATTGAAAGGAATATTTCTAATTTTAAAAAACCTAACAAATTAAAGTTGATAATTTTTTTTTCGTAAAAAAACTATTATAAAAAGAAAATATTTTAAATATTAAAAAAAAACAGTCATGAAAGCAATTTATTTTTAAAAAATGATATTATAAAGGAGAAGGTTATATATATATAAAGAATTAGATGAGTAAATAATTAATTTTAAAAAACATATTGTAAAAAGAATTTTTCCCATTTTTGTAAAAAAAATAAAAGATTAAAAATAATAAATTTTTAAAAACTTAATATAAAAAAATTCATATTTAAAAAATCAGAAAATGTATAAAACTTTTTATTTGAATATTTCGTACATAGAATATTTATTAAAAAAACTTGACTTCAGAAATTTCATATTTAAGAGAATGTGTGTGGGGGGGGACACGTGAAATCGACAGCGAAAAAATTCAATTTTTCTACCTATAAAGATACATTTCAAAAAAATTTTTATTTATAAAATTTGAAAATAAAATTAAGTATGCAATAATGACATTATTCCTTTTTTAAAAGAAATCATTTTATCTGATGTATTAGTTTGAATTTTCGATATATATTTTTTAAAAAAAATATGGAACTTTCCAGACACCTTGTAATCGCATCAATTATTTTTTAAAAATACTTACGTTTTTTTAAAAAAAATATGTCTTAATGAAAATGTTGATTAAAATAAATTTAATCCATTGAATACGAATTAATAACTATGCATTTTCAGATCTTTTGAATCACGTGCCATTATACATCTGGGAAAATTAAAATAAAAGTGAGAAAATACACAAAGAGAAAAAAATAAATTGCAGGTGCTCTTTTCAATAGCGCTGTCCTAGCTTATTCAAACTTGGTCACAAACGAGATCTTTCAAGAAACATCAACACCTATGACAAGGGAGCTTATTTATCATTTCAGTTACACCCTCATTAAGCAATAATTACGCTCATCATTTGTTTTCTTAATTCTTTTCGTCCTTTTTTTGGCATCGTTTCTTCTTTACAACTCTTTCACTAAACCGCAGACACAAAACCATAACACGGTTAATGAACAACAGAAGAGGTGTTTTGTTTTTCCCTCGTTTGAGTGGGATAAGGAGTGGCTGCAGTTTCTCGCATACCAGTTGTTTTGGTGATTTTTTTTTGTTTTATTTTGTCTTTGTGGGATGGCATCAAGAGGTGATGCTTAACGGAAGTTGTGTTCTTTTTCGTGACACGGTTAACTGGACTTCCGAAAATCGTTACAGGGCGATCGGAAGTAAGGTGGTTTCAATTTCCTTGTTTCGCCGGTTAATTCAGTACTTATTTATTTAGGTGTTTATTTTTTTTAAGTAGTAACTTTCTTTTGGTTTTGCATCATCACGCAACGAGTGGATGATTATATGGCATGTGTACTGGAATTAGTAAGAAGAATTGAGTAAAGAACAAAATACATTTGCTATGTTTATTGTAAATTTAATATCCAAACAGTCTTTAAAAGAAAATTCCAAATTTTCAAATGAAATATTTACGGTTTTTTATCATGTCAAAACATAATGTTGTTTTTTGGATGAGGTTTTTGGTGTCAACAAAAATCCGTTGGCGAAAAATTGAAATTTTTTTATTTACACGAGCATTTTAAAAAATCAGCTTAATCAGAAGTTAATGACTACTGAAAATAAAACCTAGAAAATTTTCATTTTGAGCACGTGATTATATGAAGTGAAATACATAGGAAATGTGATATTTTTTTCAAGCAATGAATGCGAGACAAAGTTTTTTGGATCGTTGGCAATACTAAAGTGACTCATTCGATGGAACAATTAAAATGAATAAAAGTATAATTTAACTCGCACGAGCACATGGTGCTTGGCCGTTCAAGAAGATATGTTCTGACATGATACATTGAAATATGCATAGCGGATTTCATTTCAATCTTTTTTGACGTTATATATCACACATAGCATTACGAATAATAATAATAATAAACTCCTATATATTTAAAACGCTAACGTACGAACAGAAATTGTTCCTATCACAAATTGTCACATGGCTACTGTCAAATGTAAATAATGAACATTTTAGATTGCTTAAATGGACATTTTTGCACCTGCTCATAACTAAGAAGCTTCTCTAATTAATAAAGCTCAAAATATTATGAGAAACACCTGGGATTTCACTGATAAGAAACTAATCAATAACAGAAAAAAAAGGTTAAACTAAATTCAATTGTGGCAGAAAGTAGGCTTAACTATTGCCAAATAGATAGTACCTATACTTATGAAAACTTATGCATACATTTAAAAGCTGTCATCGCACAAAGAAGGTTTTTGTATTATCTTAAAACTAACAGAAAAAAATGCCTTTTTAATGCTATTAATTTTTTCAGAGCATAATCCCTTCTTTATTTTTAATAATTTTTTAAATACACAATGTATACAGCAATTTTTAATATTATGGTGAAGTTCAAACTCATTCGACAAAATATTTATTCTCATGCTTTTGCCAATGTTAAAATTAAGATGAAAAAAAAAGCTTTCTTTGAGCATTAATTCTGAAGTAGCATTTTAACTTTCTTATTTCACAGAATATATATACAATTTTTAATTTGCATGTGCTATAATTTGTTTTGATCTATTCAGTTAAATTCATGTTTTTCGTTCGCAAATAACAAGGTAAAATTTTAAAATAAATAGACATTCCTTTTTAATATTTACCGAATTAAAACTTAATTATCTGGACGAATAAGCTGCCCAAGAAAGTTGAGTAGTTTTTTTAAAACACACTTTTATCAGCATTCTAAAACGAAGTATGTGTGCATGTAACCTTAATAGTAATCTTCGAATTAAGTTTGAATTTCAATCGTCTGTTATATATTTTAATTCTGGCCGAATTAAAAAAAAGTTTTCCTAATTGTGGTATTTTCTGTGGTTTCATTTCTTATCGCATTGGTTTCAGTAATTCCTAATTTTACAATTTTTATTATTTCCTTTAAATTTAGATAAGAAGAAGATATAGTCTATTATCAATCGAATAATGTTAATTTTTTTTCAAAAATACAATCAGTTCAGCAACAAGTTCAAATTCTGACGAATATTCTCTTAAAATAGTTAATTAATTAAAAATTACTAAAAATTTTGAATGTTACTAATTTGCATGAGTAATAACTTTTCACAATTTACAAATAGCTACCACAAAACAAAAATATTTTTCTGCAATTTAAACAAAACTGTAGAAAAATATCTTTGAACGTCTCTTTAATTAAGATTTTATTATAAGCTGAACAAAATGTTTTATAATAAAATATTTGAGACCATAAGTTATTTTTCCTTTATTTTGTAATAAATGTATGCTAACTTAAAACATTCATTTTATTAAAAAGGAAATATTCTAATAGGAATTCTATCAAAAACATATGCCTTCCTAGTTGCATTTTATAGACACGGTTTTGTTTTATAATATTCAAACAACTAATGCTTGCATATTTTAAATGGTCAAAAATTCCAATTTCTTTTATTTGCAAATTCTAGCCATATGAATTTTATTTTATTTAAATATTTATACGAAACACCTACTTTTAAGAAATAATAAAAGTTTTTATCTTTCTGAAATATAGAGTTACTTAACAAATTTATAAATTACTTTTACCAAAAGAAAAAATTATATTTATTCAGGTATTCGAAAGAAAAATTAAATCTGAAAATTATTATAGTAATTAAAATAAAAATGATAGTAAAGAATTTCTTTAATACTTATTATTTTTAATAAATAGTAGGTAATTAATAAATACAAAAAGATATTTTGAAGATATAAAATTATAATAATATAATGAAAAAATTTAAAAATGTTAAAAATATTAATTTCAATTAAATAAAATAATAAAAAAAATCATGCATCTCTTAAGGATAACAATGTACTATAAAACTACTAAAATGATCAAACCATTTCCAATTTAATTTATTTGTTTGATAAGAGAGATATTATTTATTGCCTTAAAATATTCACTTACCATCGCTAATGATATAAGGTTCAAATATATTTAATACATAGAAGTCGATTTTTTTAACAAAGTCTAGTGCCAACTTTAAATTGATAAAAATTAAATTAAAATAATAATTTAATTTGTTAAAAATAAAATCAATAATTTAATATGTTAAAAGTACGTTTTGAAAGAACACAAACAAAATTCAGATTAAAAATATTAATCAACATTTCCTTCAACATATTGAACTTTTTCTAAACATTATTGTCCAATATAAAGAATTTAGACATTCATCATTTTTTTAAAGAATTTAGACTAAAAATGAAAATATTTACTTACTTTTAATAGCCCAACTTTTGAAATTTCTTAAACCCGACACCATTTGAAGTAAAGCCGCATTGCACTGCGATGAAATGTTTAACTGACTATGAATTCTCAAAAACTTCGGCAATGCTTTCTTCATCACAGAATCCGTATAAATTCTGAAGGTCTTTTCTAAATCCAGCCACTGGTCTTCAATGCTTTTAATTTTTGAAGAATTTTTATCTGGAATTGCATTTTTCGATGGCAGCGGTCGAATCACATTTTTTCTAACACTTTCACTGGCAAAATCAATTTTTCTCGCAATTTTTGTCGGTTTTGTTGCATTATTTATCACTGATGTTACTGTAGAATCATTTACTTTTTCATCTTCAGTTAGAGTTGTCAGTTTTGGCATCGCTGATGTAAACACAGAATTATCGTTTGCTAATTCAGTGGAAGAACTTTCGTCAATTTTAATCATCGGAATTCCATTATTGTTAGATTTTTCGTTATCGTTTGGTTTTTGGAAAACATCTGGCTTTGAAGTTTGGAAATCGTGATGGAAATTTTTTTCGATGGGAAGTTTTGTAGTTTCAATTGGCAATATGTTTATCGTAGTTACATTTGTACCGTTGCTATTTATAGATGTAAAAACTTCTTTGATTTTTGCAGTAGTCTTTTTATCGCTTGCAGTTTCAATATCAGGAGCTATTGTGGAAGATATACTAAAAATGTGAGTCCGAGAATTTTCAGAAAACTGTCTGGCATTGTTTAATTCGAATTTTTCGACCTCGGGAAAATTTTCTTCCGAATTCTCTCCAATGATGCCGAAACTTAACGGCTTTAGAACGCGAGCTGCTTGAGTGAGTTCCAGAGAGAACAAAAAGATTACAATTAGACAGGTTTGTCGAACCATGTTGCCAGATGGGCGCATTACATTCTAACTGAAAGCGAGTTTAAGAGTCGGAAACTGGGCCGATAATCGTCTGACCGAGAAATTTTTAAAGTCGGGTTTACCGCGTCTTCGGAAAGTTAATTCTTCCGCCAACTTTCCGCCAAACATCCCTAGTTTGACAGGTGAGGTGACATTTCCGCGTAGTGACATTCTTACACATCTTTAGGGTTAATTCCAAAAGTTTTTTCAGCGCGAAAATTCTGATAGAAAAAAAGAAGAAATGTATGCAGTATGTCACTTAATATGTGTTAGCCAATTTTTCTGAATATTAAATTAGTTTTGGAGGTGAAAGAAGAGTTAAAGGAATGCAAAGTTTATTTAAATATTTGCCAGACTGTGAATGAAAGGAAGCTTATGTAAAGCATTGTAAAAGCAATCGCATTTTTTTTTTTCATTTTATTTAAAAAATTATCGTTTCTAGAACAAAGTGTTTTTTTTTCTTTTTTGTTAATAAAATTAATTAAGTTAGTTTATTAATAATAATTTTCAATAAAATCGGTGATTTAATTGTTTGGAGTAAGTGAAAACTCTTTGCTCTAAAACTAGAATACTTGTTCTGATGGTGAGCGAGTTTCCAGTTTGCCAATTTTTATGAATGTGAAATTAGTTTTGGAGGTGAAAGAAGAGTTAAAGGAATGCAAAGTTTATTTAAATTTTTACCAGATTGTGAATGAAAAGGGTGCTTATGTACAGCATTGTAAAAGTAATCGCATTTTTTATTTTATAAAAAAAATTATAGTTTCTAGAACACAGCGTTTTTTTCTTTTTTGTTAATAAAATTAATTAATTTATTAGTAATATTTTTTAATGAAATAGATGACTTAATTGTTTGGAGTAAGTGAAAACTCTTTGTGCTAAAATTGGAATTCATGATCTGATAGTAATCGAGTTTCCATGTAGGATTAGTTTATACAGTTCTTTAAAAAAATCTCATAAACTAATAATAACAGTAAAATTAACATTTTATAAAATGTAGGTCTCTCAAAAATGTGAATGAAGTTTCTTAAATAGATTTTTCATCAAATTTTAAATTTTATGAAAATTAGTTTTAAATTTAATTGACAATATTCTTCTTAAAATAAACAAATATTCAGTGAAATTCTATGAGAAAAAAACCCCCTACTAAGTATTAGCATTACAAAAGATATAATTTTTAGCCTTGTTTATTTTCTATTAATTATTAATTATTTTGTTATTTTATTTATTTTTACGTGGCAAAATAACTTGAAAATAATCAAACAAACGTTCTTCCAAACATCAATTAAATTTATTGCATTTAAAGAAAACTGTTTTAATCATGTTGATTATTTTTATACAAAGCATCAAATTATGATTTTTTTTCGTTTGTACTTTAGATAAATACAAATAAATTTTTAAAATAGTGAAAATACCAAATCTGTTTTTATTCTTGTGCTTTTTATCAAACGTATTAAAAAATTAACTGCTAAAAATTTTAACATTTACATATTTAAAACAATAATTTTTAATTGTTACAAGCTTTTAAAAAGGACGGTATAGCCTGATTGGTTGGGTGTTGGATTCTCATCCCTTTGGCTGTGACTTTGAACCCACCAGCCAAAGACTTTCCGCCTGTGTGGTGACTGGGGGGGGGGGGGGACTGGTTCAGAGGTGATCGCTCGTTGTTCCAAATCTAAATTAAGATCTGGGGATGAATGAATGAATATGCATGAATGACGGTCCGCCCCCTAAAAAGGGTTGTGACGTGTGTGTAGCGAAGTCGTACTTTTGGCCCTAGATGGCGCTACTGAAAAACAGGAGACGCTTACTCGGCCTAAATTGCTGACGGTCTGTCACAGGCTTGAAAAGTGTTAACACAACAAAGTGCAACAACAACAAACTTTTAAAAATCCTTTTTGATAAATGTATCCTAAATTATTGATAATTTGAAATTTTTTTCCCGCAGATTTGTTTACACATTAATCATGAATATTTATTTTCGTATTATTTCTTTGCAATCAAATTTTACCAGAAATCATCATTAAAAGCAATATATTTTAATAATTACAATCCTCAAATAGATTTTTAAATTTATATTTCTTCTACTATACAGAAATTTTAGAAGTGACATCCTTACTCTTTAAATTCTCGTCACTGAATGTATTATAAACTATATAGAGTAACTGTAGTTTACTAACATTAGAGTCCTTATACACAGTAGCTATAATATTAATGTTCTTAATCGTTGAATTTTCGTTAATAGATATAATATAATATATAATATAAATATAAATATAATGTAAATATAATTGATTAATTTTTTTAATGTGTGCGCATTAAATAATTAACTTGAAAGAATTTTCCCGTTATTTATCAAGAACTGTTACAATGAAATCAGAACTATGGAAAGTGATAAACACGTCTCAATGTAATGAAATTTTTAATTAAATATTCTTTTTATTTACTACCATTTATACAGAATGCCCAAAGGTACTTTAACCTAAATTTTATTCCTTAGATATAATATGTGGATATTCATATTACCATATACACTGAAGTGACAAAAGTCATGGGATAGCAATATGCAAATATACAGATGGCAGTAGTATCGCAGCGAAAAAGTATAAATGCGCAGTTCGTTTTCCAGAGCTTTCATTTGTGTTATTAAGAGCATTAATCAGAGATAGGAACATTGCCAGGAGGACTTTTCAAAAAACCCGCGACCCAGTCTTCAAGAGACTCATGAATAGATTAAACAAAGATATAGAAAAATTAAATAATGAACTTAATAATAATGAATTCGTCAACAGAATTATAAACTCCAAAACAGAAGACGGATCCATTTATAAACTCGTAAACTCATATAAAAATAAAAAAACACAAAATTCCGCCCCTTAAAGGCCTATCTAGTATTGCTACTAAGGATATAGAAAAAGCAAACTGCTTGGCCGATAGCCTTGAGAAACAATTTGTACTTAATAATATTACTGATAACGACACAGAACAACCTGTAGATAATACAGTCAAAAGCTTCCAGGATTCCCTACCCATTATGTTTAATGACTTTAACCCCCCAACCACTGTGGAGATCAAAAAATATATTCAAAAACTTAATGTCAAAAAAGCACCCGGCATTGATAGAATTAACAATAAAATGTTAAAATTCCTCCAGGATAAATTTATTAAATACCTAATAGAAATAATTCATAATTTACTTAAATTTGGTTATTATCCTAATACCTGGAAAACCGCAGCAGTAATCCCCATTCTTAAACCTGTAAAAGATCCCACAAAACCCAGCAGCTATAGAACTATATCTCTACTCCCATCCGTAAGTAAAATTGCAGAACATATTATATTAGACCGTCTAAATACCTATCTAGAAACTAAAAATATTTTAGCCCCAGAGCAATTTGGTTTTCGTAACAATCTATCCACTACACATCAATTGCTAAGAGTAGTAGAATTCATAGAAGAAAGATTTGCGAATAACCAAAAAACAGCTGCTGTGTTATTAGATATCCAAAAAGCTTTTGACAGAGTTTGGCAGGATGGCCTTATTTACAAGCTCATTTATTATAACATCCCCCCACACCTAGTCAAAATTATAATTTCATACCTCAGCAATAGATCCTTTAAAATTAAACTTAACAATGTATTCTCCAGTCTCAAACCAATTCAAGCAGGAGTACCACAAGGATCTAAACTGGGGCCAGTATTATTCTCAATTTTTATTAACGATATCCCTCGACAGTTCAATACAATGTTATGTATGTACGCGGACGACACCGCAATACTAGCGCGTAACAAAAATCCTAAATACGTATCAATAGCACTTAATAGACACTTAAAAACTCTTGAGGACTGGTTCGTGAAATGGAAAATAGAAATTAACGCTGATAAGACCGAAGCCATTTACTTTAATAGATTTAATTATTTAAAAGCTGTCCCCCCTCTCAAAATCAAAAATAAAAATATCCCGTGGCCTAAGGAATGCAAATACTTAGGAGTCATTTTAGACAGTAAACTAACTTGGAAACCCCACTTTAATTTCATTACTAAAAAGTTTCGAGACCTAACACGTAAATTCTTTCCCTTAATTTCTCGAGACTCTAAATTGACTAGAAAAAATAAAATACTTATTTACACCAGCTATTTGCGTCCAGTAATTACTTATGCCAGCCCTGTGTGGGGTTATGCACCTAAAACCAGTCTTGATTCAATTGAAAAACTACAAAATAAGTTCTTCCGTAATATCTGTCACATGAGGTGGTTTATGCCCACATCTTGTATGTAAAAAGACTTAGATTACCCAACTCTCAAATAATTCATCCAAAAAATTTCAAAAGATTTTTATGCTAACTTGGAAAAAATTAATTACACTGCAATTAAAAGTATACCTAATTACCCTCCCACCTTCAACTCTAGAAGGCCCAGAAATATTCTTCTCTAAATTATTTTTCACTTCCCAAAAATATCTTAATTATATCTTAATTCCTAACTTAAACTTAATACTTTAAATCTCATCTCAGTTCAGGTGCATACCCCCTCAACCTCACCCTCTCAATAGCCAATCATAGCCTATCCTGACACTTACTAACTCACCCACCCCTCTGTACTGCATCTTCACAGCCTGGTTGATGATGATGATGCAAAAGCATGGATTTAGCCGTATCTTGAAAACAGCCAATCAGAACTGCGGGTTCTGGAGTCACCATCACCTTATACCTACTGCAGACTTCGACGAAGAGAGTCAAGTTCAAATATCTTTAATCATGCAGCTATCCTAATCATAATGACTGGGGATAAGCTCCGGAGGAGCTAGGTGCCCCGTAAACCCAATCAGATTCAGAGCTTTCATTTGTGTTCAAGTTATTCATGTGAACAGGTCTTTCGTGATTTATGGCGGCACGACGAGAATTGACAGACTTTGAACGTGGAATGTTAGTTGGAGCTAGACGCATGGGTCATTCCATTGCAGATATCGTTAGTGAATTAGTGAATTCAACATTCCGAGATCCACAGTATCAAGAGTGTGCCGAGAGTATGAAATTTCAGGCATCCCATCCCATCATGGACAGGGCAGTGGGCGTCCACCTACACTTAACGACCGAGACCGCCGACGTCTGTGTAGAATGGTCAATGTTAATAGACACGCAACACTTCGTCAAATAACTGCAGGAATCAATATGGGACGTACGAGGGACGTGTCCGATAGGACACTGCGGCGAAATTTGTCTTCCTTGGGCTATGACAGCAGAAGACCGACTCGAGTGCCTTTACTGACAGCACGACATCGTGTCCAGCGACTCTCCTGGGCTCGTGAGCATATCGACTGGTCCCTAGACCAGTGGAAAACCGTGGCGTGGTCAGATGAGTCACTATTTCAGTTGTTACGAGCTGATGGTAGAGTTCGAGTGTGGCGCAGACCCCACGAAGCCATGGATCCAAACTGTCAGCAAGGCACTGTTCAAGCTGGTGGTGGCTGCATAATGGTGTGGGCTGTTTTTACATGACATGGACTCTGTCCTCTGGTGCAACTGAACCTATAATTGACTGGAAATGGTTATGTTTAGCTGCTTGCAGATCACTTGCAGGTATTCATGAACTCCACGTACCCACACAACGATGGGATTTTTATGGATGACAATGCGCCATGTCACCGGGCCAGAACTGTTCACTATTGGTTTGAAGAACATTCCGGACAATTCCAGTGCATGATATGGCCACCTAGATCGCCCGATATGAATCTCATCGAGCATTTATGGGGCATAATCGAAAGCTCCGTTCGTGCCCAAACTCCTGCACCATCCACACTTTCACAAATATAGACGTCTATACAGGCAGCATGGCTCAATATTCCTGCAGAGAACTTCCAACGACTTGTGGACTCCATGACACGTCGTGTTGTTGCAATTCGCCGGGCAAAAGGAGGACCAACATGATATTAACAGTCCTCCCATGACTTTTGTCACTTCAGTGTATATTATTCATATATAGTATACATACGACCATTTATCAAATATGTAGTTTTTAAGATTATCAAATGATGATGATGAAGCGAGTTAATTTATGGAAATTGCCCGTCAAAATAACTTCAAACAATAACATTATTTTCACAAAATAAAGGGACCAAAAAAAATCTTTTATTCTCTTTTTTTAGACATTCGTAATTGAAAATAAATTTCAAACTCAATGTGGAAAATATAGGAATAGGAAATATGGAAAAAAATTAGCGCATATCAATATTAGAATTGTCCTGCCGGTGTCCTGACATAGGGGTAGAACGTCTTCCCCATGATCTGGACGTTCCGGGTTCGAATCCAGATTCGGGAATGACTGTTCTGTGTTCTTTCTGTAAGATGTGTGAATGTCCCCCCCCCCTTAAAAAGAGGCTCTGCAAGCGAATGTGATGAGTGAGTAGCAAAAGTCGTACTCTTGGCCCCAGTTGGCGCTTCTACAAAACAAGAGAGGTTCATTAGGCTTAAATCGCTGACTATAATACAGCGAACTTATCCACGGCAAGTGCCATAAGAAACAACTTCTCACGTGCAGAATTTTCAATGCGATCTTTCGTATTTATTTGTTATTATACTGGAAATTTCTTTCTGTTTTGTTTTAATCTGGAATTTATTTTCTGTTACCTTCTTGAGGTCGAATGTAACATTTCCTTTCATTCCATTTATACGTTTTATTTAAAAATTCTTCCAGAGAAAGTTATTAATGACCCCACCCCCTTTTATAATGTTCAACACAATATAAAAGAGAAAACGATAATTTCTGATTCAAGATCGGAATTAATGGTTCTTGATTCTGTTGATGAAACAAACAAAGATAGTGTTGGATTTAATGAGAAAAAGCAACTGAACTTGATGATGATTTGAACTGGATCTTAGCACATCAGGGATATATTGAAAAAGAAAAAGCAAATACACTAGACAAAGAAGCTTTAAACTTAGAAACCCAAGAAATATTTTCCCATAAGTCCAAAAACTCAATTCATGAATAAGAGTAAAAAACTAATAATTAAAGATTGATTAGAGAGGGGGAATAATCCCACCAAAGTGAAAACAACCTATGATCACTTTAAGAACATTTCTGTCAACAGAATTGATGGTAATTTTTTTATTTACCAAGCATATATGCTGGACATTGTGTATTTATCTGTACATCAAAGCAGTTTCTTTGACATAAATTCGATTTGTCAATGTGCCATCGAAAAAGACTCTGTAAATCAAATGATCAATCCTTACTTACTATGACGAGAACAATGACTCAGTTTTCCAAGAAATTGGATGCCTCTTGATATTGGAGAACTCTTAAAAATCCCAGTCGTTAAATATTCTATTAAGGACATCTTGTCAAAACTCTTGTCTTTAATTCTCTTTTACCTTATGTCCTAACTGTTGTCTATTGTAAAAAGAACAATATCCGTTCTTTTTAGATGGTTCTTTGTTGTCTGCGAGTGTCCAATATCATCAAGTGACGTTTATTCTTTCTCTCTAGGTTTCCCATAAGGTCTCTGACTAGGCCAAGGTATTACTTGTATAAGTTCACAGCGTAAGTATAATATCCCCCCTTTTTTTTCATTATTCTTGCCAGGTTAACGAACAGGGGTGGAAGTGATCATTCTCTGTTCCAGATCTAAATTACGATCTGTGGATGAATAACTGAATGCATGAATGAAATCTTCCTCGTAAAAAGGGTTTGTGAAGAGTGTGAGCTAGAAGTCAGACTTTGGCCTTCGGGTGCTCAGCGGCCCATACCCTCAGAAGCTACTGCACCCCTTCTTCCTTTGTAAAGCGGAAACGTCATCATCATAGTAAGTTTATATGCACACTTCAAGCAATTCTGTGGAATCCATAGATGAGTATCTGTTCATTTCCAGCTCATTTTTGTCCTTTGAGTTTGTGGAACTATTATAATTTCTATAGACAGAAATGGATTCCTACTAAACGTCAGCCAGCAGTTTCATCTTCCTGTTGCTATTTATGGCACTTAACAAGTCCGTTGACAGTTATCTTTCAGCGATTTTAAGCCGAGTGAGCGTCTCTTGATTTTTCAGTAGTGCCAACTAGGGTCAAGAATACGACTTAGCTACTTCATGCGTTATATTCGGTTGCACAATCCCTTTGTACAGGGGAACACATTCACATATCTCACATATAGAACACAGAAGATGAACAACCGTGCTCTAACTGGGACTTGAACCCGGGAAGACCAAAGTGCGGAGAAATCACACAATCAGCTAAGTCGTATTCTTGGCCCTAGTTGGCGATATTTCACAAGAAACGCTCCTTTTGGCTTAACCCCTAACTGGTTTATTTTCCTTACTATCTAATAAGATGACACCTTCTAATTTCTGAACATTTTCTTATTTTGATTCAAATGAAAATCCATGGAATACTTGGCTTATCTTCGCATTCGAAGTCATTTTACTATTGAATTATAATTGTTTTAAATGGTTTATTTTTTGTTTACAACTATCAAAATTCGAAAAATCGATGCACGAACGGCGTACGGGCAAACCAGTTAAGGGGTTAAAACTCGCTGTTGTCTCGGTGAAGCTCGTCTATGGCAAGTGCCACTAATAACAACAACAAAATCTTAGAATAAAAATAAAAATAATGGTTTGTCAAGAAAAATGCCTTCAATAATTCCATAGTAAAATTTTTTCATAATTCAGAAGTATTAATTTTTATTTTCAGCCGTTCCAATTCGTAGGTTCTTGTAGGACATATCCCTCCCCCCCATATTGCTATAAAACAGTTGTTGAAAGCCATTCTATGATACTTTTCAGAAATATTTATGAAACTATTGATAACGGAATGGAAATATTTTAAGAAATTGATGTACAAAAATTGCTATTTACTATTTATGATTTAACTCCATGAAAACAAACCACCAGAAATATTTTTTCACGTAATTTATCAACAATTCTGTGCAAAACTGGCGATACGTCGCCAAATATGGCAACCCTTCCACTGACGGAAGTAAAAATCCGAAACACGTGCTCTCTGGAGCCGGGTTGACAAAAGCGTCCGAACACGTGTTTCTCAACCCAACGAAGCGAGGAAGTGAATTTGTGGTCAGCAGCGAATAAAAGAAGTAAAAAAACAAACATAATATTATAGATGATGTCGAAATAAACAGCGGGGGATGGAAATCAAGTGAAATCAAAGAATTGTCCCGATTCTCTGGTGAGAGTCTAGGTCACGATGATGAAGTGAATCCTAAAAGGAAGTGCTTTTAGGAAGGCCACATTCACTGGAAATGTCCCCAGGGGCTTCGATCTGCTTTTTCATGACGCAATTCTTATCATCCACGAGACAGATTCCGATTTCTTTTCAAACAACTTTCGGTTTCTCGAAATGATTTATGACCTCATTGAACTGCTTTCACTTTCTCCAGTGAGAATTATGCAAGAAAAAGTTGTTATTGTTAAAAAAAAAATCTTAGTCGAAATTTTGATGAATCTTCATTTTTTAAACAATCTGGATGTAAACGAAATAAAGCAGGCCCGTGGTGACAAGGCCCGGTTTTGGAAAAAGGGGGTCTCAGTTTCGACATCCTTTTCCATCAAAGAATGGTCATGTTGTTGTTCTTACTTATAGCACTTTACAAGCATTCTGTCTGCGATTTAAGCCAAGTGTGCAATAGCTTCTGAGGGCAAAGACCCCTGAGCGCATGAGGTCAAAATTCTGATGTATAGCTCATATGAATAATACACATACATTCGTTTGCGTAACTCCTATACGTTGCAGAAGCTTGGAGTGTCGAGCCTAGCTCAGGCTCAGGTGTCATCCTCGTCATCTAGTCGCGGTTCCAAATGGCAAGATTCGTCCAGAAATAGCCTTGATTGTTTTAAAACGGGGCATTAATACAACCGAAGTAAAAATCTATCTGAAAGGGGAAATGATCATAATACTTAACTTAAGAATTAATTTCATAAACCCAGATATAGATAATGATAGTTGAAAAATTATTTTATCATCCTTTAGTCATTGGTTTGCAGGCCAAGTCCCCGCATTGGCTGATTCTGTTCTATATTTATTATTCAAATAAATATAGAAGAACAGGCCATACTTAAATTTTAAACTCAGTTATCGAGAATTAACTACTTCACATACAATGGCATCTCTGACACACGCATCGAATTATTGAATTATTAATTTTAAACCTGCAATTAAGTGAAAGTATTCAGTAATTTAAAATGCCAGAACCATTAAGAAACTTTTAATTATCTTAAAACTCATTACATTATTATAGGAATTAAAATAACAATAAATGTTTAATATTTGATGTGCCATCTATTTAGGAAGTTAAATAAATTCGTATGTCAAGTGATTAAGAAATTTGTATTCGCACTGCTCTCATTAATTCGATTAAAATGTGGAAAGGAAGAAACAAACTGAAATGAATTAATTTTCCGAGCATTGTTGCAATTCGGTTAACAAGAGATAAAATGTATTTTTATTGTTCGAAAAATCCTCCTTTTACGCAACTCTACATTTTTCAGTATCTAAAGAATATTTTTTATTCCATAGATTTTTCCTTAAAGTTCCATCACAATTTAAAACACTTAAAAGAAGAAAATAAACTTTTTATAATTCTAATTATTCTATAAGATAAGTTTGTAGAAGACCATATAGCAATTAAATGCATTTCCGGTAAGGAAATAAGCAGCATAAACCTTTTAGAAAACCTTCACATCTTGCTTAAATATGATAAGTAAACAATTCCGACAAAACGCTAAACGATTTTTTTTTCTTTCTCTTTTTGCTGGAAAAAGAAAAACCAAAATATCAGCTGTTAATTTAATTGCCCATGCAGAACATTTGTAGCAGAGATTTAGTTTCGCTTCAAATAATGTAGCTGGTTTCTTAGTTACAGTCACAGATAATATCTTGAAGATTTGCGGAAGTAGAAATGACCAAATTAAGGCGGGTTGGGTTTTTTGTATGCGTATCACTACAACGGTCGAGGAAAAAAAAAGTTTTGCAGATCAATTAGGTGTTTGTTAGACTGAAAAATCGTTGATCTTAATAGCTTTTTAAAAGTTGAAATGGACAAGATATAAAGTTTCAAATGATGTTGCCCATAATGTATTTTTGTAAGTAATTGCTTTGTAATCAAGATAGTTAAATGTCTGAAATTACATAATAATAAGAGTACAGTATGTTATGTATAATAATAACATTTTGAAAAATTATCTAAATAAATGCATATTTATACCATTTATTATTTTTTGTTTATGTTTATACTTCGTTGATTTTGGAATTAATACTTGTTATTTTTCTGTAATCATTATAGAATCAAATTCGATTTTTAAAAACTGGAAATTTGAAATCGAATAATTTATCTCGGCCACTGTTATGCGTACATTAAACTATATGTGGCAAATGTTAGCACATTGAAATAGTTTTAAAAAACCATATATTCATGTTCTTTTTGTTCTCATATTTATCACTCTATAATGGAAGGAGGGGTGCAGTAGTTTCTAGGGTATGGACTCTGAACACCCGAGGGAAAAAGTCTGACTTCTAGCTCGCACGCCTCACAAACCCTTATTACGGGGTGGAATTCATTCATGCATTTTACTAGTGTAGCTTTAACCACTTAACTGTTTTGCCCTTATGTCATATGTGCTATCCAATTTTGATAGTTGTCTGCGAAAAATAAATCATTCATAACGATTATAAATGAATATTAAAATTACTTCGAATGCATTGATAAGTCAAATATTCAATGGATTTTCATCTGAATAAAAATAAGATAATATTCCCAAAATAGAAGGTGTCATTTTATTAGATAATAAAGAAAATAAAATAGTTAAGTGATTTTAAAATATTTTTTTTTCAATCGATTGGAAAAAATGCACCTAAAACACAAATTCGACTTTCCGAAGCTATTAACTGCATTGAAAAGTGCCATAAGTAACTGCATGTTGTTACTTATGGCACTTTTCAATGCCGCTGACAGGTCTGTCATCGATTTAACGCCTAATAACCCGCCAATTCACCAGTGTTTAATCGCCAATGTTTAATCACCAAATAACTCGCCAATTCACCGGTGGCGTTTAATCGCCAAATAACTCGCCAATTAGGACATTAAAAATTCCCTCAAAATGCTAAATTGAGACTAAAGGTTAATATTTCATAACTATTGTTCACCAATGCCATGCCAACGACAATGTCGTTCTCTGGAATAACACCTTTATTAGTAAGCATGCGAGAAAGTTTTGGGGAGACACTTCCATCTGGTTAATGAAAGAATTCGTCAGTTGTGTTCATTTAATTTTTTTAACATTAAAGATATTTAAATGCAATTATAAACTCAATTTAAGTATTTTGGTTATTTCTGTTTATATTTTTAACATTCATCACAATGGGAAATCCTTCATAGAGATCTTCTCCAAGTCTCTTTTTTTCAATCAGTTTATTATAGAATATTGGTCGTACTTAAATTATTTATTCATAATAATATATTCCTGACTTTCTTAACAAAATATTTTGAAATTTTCTTTAAAAAATTTATTAAAAAATTATTTTATTAGACTTAATTTTTCTTCAATGCATACATGAACTTTTCTAATACAATAATACACCAAAGAATGACAAAATATTACGCCAAATCTTCATTCCTTAACACTTAACAATATAAAAATATATACAATTATAACCGTTTGTCTTCAATAACTACCACGGCTAGCTTTTAACATTATTTATTTGAAGACATTCACTAAACATAAACATAAACACAAACAGTTATATAACATAAGGGACAACATAACGAAAACAATTAAGACATTTACGAAAAACAAAGGACAGTCCTCAATCGAGACACTCTCTCTAAGTTGGCTGGAGGTCGACTGGCTATGGTGGCTTAGGCGGATAGACTGATCTAGGTGGCGCTGATGTTTCCTCTAGGTGACGTTGCCACAGTTCCGTTACACAATTAAATATTTTCGAATGATGAAAATAAATATAATATTATTAAAACAATAAATGAAGGAAAACAAATAATGTACAAAAATAAATTTTAAAAAATCATGGAAATTAAAAAAGAATTATATGTTAGCTAAATTAGAATAATTGAAACGATAATTTTTTTGAATTTTAAAATGCTGTTATAAATCATTTTTGTGGGTCAATATGACCTTAAGTTAACAAGGAAAAATGACAAAAATTTCCTTAATTTTTGATCAAGTAAATTTTTACTTAAAATTTCAAAAATATTTTGTTCAAACATTCTGAGTTGCACTCAAAGTAATGTTTGTACTAAATTTGGAATCTAAATACTATAATCTACAGAATTTACACACACACATCAATTTTATTAATCGATAAGATTATCTTGCATATTATGCTTTCAAATGTATTCTATATTGTTGTTGTTGTTACTTATGGCACTTTTCAAGACCACTGACAGGTCTGTCATCGATTTCAGCCGATTGAGCTTCTCTGATTTTTTAGTAGTGCATATTTGTGCCAAGAGTACGACGTAGCTACACATACGTCCCAACCCTTTTTAATGGGCGGATTTCATTCACGCGTTTCATTCATTCATCCACAGATCGTAATTTAGATCTGGAACAAAGAACGATCACCCCTGAACCAGTACCCCCATTAGTATTACTCTTGACATGGAGAACTTAGTGAACATGACAGATTAACGTGTGCCAGCTACCACATAAACGGAGAGTTTTCGGCTGGCTGGCAGCCCTAGGGTTGAGAATCCAATACCTAACCAACCAGGGCATAAATGTAATTAAATGCCGAGACGTGAGATCTGAATGCATGCTGCCAAAGTGAAACTGTTTCGTTTCATTCTTTTCCTCGTTATTCCACATCTCGGTAAATCAGTTTAATTAATTCGATAAATTTATTGAAATTAATTAAATTTGAAAAATATTTTAGTTCATACTATATTTGAATGCGTTATTGTTTAAAATAAAATGTCATTCATCCTTATGTTTACGGAGGATGTGGTTGTAGCTAATGTTGTGCATGTGTGGTTTTGCTAAAGCAAAATCAGTTTATTAGTGCTACACAGTTTTTAACCTTATTTTAAATTATTTATCCTATCCTATCTAAAATTTATTTCCTGCACTGCTTTTGAGAATAAAAACTTGCAAATATGGAATGATTTTTATTAAAAAATAATTTTAATTAATTTAAAAGAAAGCAAGAATTTGATGTTTTCTGCTATTAATCCCAAAAGCATTAATTAAAAATCCAGAGTCTAAAAATTCGCGATAACTTTTTAAAGCTTAAAAATTTATTGGAATCATCATTTTCATATGTAGATTAATCGCGAATCAACTTCAATGGCTCTCAAAAGAGACTGTATACTTTTAACATGCGTAAAAATTGTGTTGTCACTTGAAAACGAATGAGAATGTGAAATTAATGATTTTGTACATAATTTCCACGTAATTTTATTAATATTTCTAGAAGTAAAAAAAATAATTTTATTAATATTTTAAATAAAAAGGAAAATGCAAGACGACAAAGATAGAAGTGTTCTTATTCAGGAAATTTTTGGAATAAATAAATTTATAGTAAAATTATCGTCTGTTATTTTTTTATTTTTGCATTTTGATGAATTTTTAAAAAGTAATTGGCTTTGATTTTTGAGTGCTTAATTCTATTTATTATTTTGAAATGGCTAGTTATTGCAAAGAAATATCAAAAAATCATTCAAAAAAGTTATAATTTGTTTTCCTTATAATGATAAATCAATTCAACATATCACTGATTTAGTAAATTTATCAGTACTTACGTATTAGACCGTTGATGTGCCAACTGTCGCCAACTACCTTGACTGTACTTAACTATCAGACCGTCGATTTGCTAAAGGTCGCCAACCACTTCGAGCCAATTTACTTAGGTGGCCAGAACTCTTTCATACATCACACTGCCATTAAACTGCCGTAAAACGTCCATTTTCACGTATAAACTCATCTCATGTCCATTTAAACATGTATTTTTAGATGGAATAATTCCATAATTTTGGAAATACGTCTCTGCATGTTTTTTCTTTGTAAGGCAAATTCCAAATTTTAATAATTTTAACGAGTCAAAAAAAATCAGAACAGAAAAAGCGCTTAGTGATCTTCTGCGAAAACAACAAAATGACGGACGACAGTCAAAGTTTGCACAATTTTTAAAATAATTATGGTTGTTTGTCATTATTGGCGGTTTAGCAACTCATTGACGAAGATTTCAAATTTGGCAATAAAGATCGATGGCTTAGCACGTAAGTACCAATTTAACTACAGAACCAAGTAATTCAATATGCACGTAAGTACCAATATACCAAGAACCAAGTAATTCCATATGCACGTAAGTACCAATGTACCAATATACCGTGATATGCACTTAAGTACCAATTAACAAGTACCAACTTTATATTATAATATATGATGAAATGCCTAAAACAAGAAAATCAATTCGAAAATAAGGTAAGAAAAGATCCCCCAGCAAAGTTAGCGCAAGTAGAGACTGATTGTCTAAAAAAAACTTTTAAAAATTTAAGTTTAAATGTTGTAAAGTTTTCGATAGAATTTGTCAACATGTTTTTTTATTTCATTTTCATCTGAAGCTGTTCGAAGAGTTCTCCATTGAATGAACATTAAGCTCTCCGAAGAAGAGCTCTGCGAAGAATAGAAAGATTAGACATTTTTGCGTCTGTTTAATGATAAACATATTGGAATTTTTTCTTATTGGTAAATGAAAACAAATTTAATCTTTCTTCTTTGTGAAATAATTGTATGTGTAAAGATATAAACAAAAAGAGAGAGAAAGAAATTCATAGTACAATGATTAGACGGGTGAAAAAGTTTTTAAATAGTATGAGTTTTAGGGCTATCATAATTTAAATTTTACAGATATTTTACTAAAGAAACCCTTAGAACCAAGTTATCCAAACTATTTAAATAATTTTTTAGTGATTATTAATGCCGATTAACCAACTTATCACCAAACATGGCAAATATTCACAATTCAAGAGTAAGCAAGATTCTAATAATAACGGCAATTGAAAAAATATATTTTTTTCTGCTGTACCAAAATTGTATTTTTTTATTATTATGTGAGAACGTGATGTTGTTTTCGTTAGGTGGTTTTGAGTAATTGAAGGCAACGAATAATTGAAGCTCAAAATCCCGTTGGTAATGAATAAAGCATAAATGTCAATATTCATCAACGTCTTTTAATCGCACATATTTTTTATCTGCTTTTACCAGTATTGCATTATTATTAGCAGATGCATTTTTAAAAGGTTGATTTGTTTTTACCAATATTGCCTTTTCAAACTACTTAATGCCTTAAATTAATTAAGACAAATACTGACTTAAAAACTAATTATTATAACTTGAACGTATATTTCATTTTTAAAATTTTTATTTATTACTAAAATATTTTTCTACTTTTAAGTCTTAAAATATATTTTCCTATTCAATACCTGATACGTTTTTCCTATTTCAATACCAGATGGCACAACGTGCGCGAGTTCAAAATTTATTTAACTAAGGTTTATCGAAATAATTAAAATATTAAGACGTTGCATTATAATTGAAATTATTTCAATCTAGAAAATTTAGGAAATCTCAACATAAAACTCGAACGCATAAGAACCCTTAATACATGAACAAAACATAGATTACATAGTTCCAATTTTGCCAGCAAAAAAAAAAAAAAAAAGAAAAAAGATAAAGATTAAAATGAAATCTGCTATGCATATTTCAATGTATCATGTCAGAACATCATTTCTTGAACGGCCAAGTACCACGTGCTCGTGCAAGTTAAATTATATTTTTATTCATTTTAATTGTTTCATTGAATGAGCCACTTGAGTACTGCAAACGATCCAAAAAAACTTTGTCTCGCAGTGATTGTTTGAAAAATATCACATAACCTATTTATTTCGTTTCGTGTAATCACGTGCTCAAAAGGACATTTTTCTATTTTTTCATTTGCTGTTTTCATTTATTTTTTTAAAAAAAATCAGAGCTTTTGTTAATGCAATAGCAACACGTTAATAAAAGCTGCTTTTTTAAGATGCTCGTGCAGTCATAAAATTTTTATTTTTCGCCTATGGATTTTTGGTGACTCCAAAATCTCATCCCAAAATCAACATCATGTTCTGGTATGATAATAAAAGCGTATGAAATTAAGAAAATTAATCATCTATGATTGATAAATACTAATAATTTTCGGCTTTTGGAATCTCATCGGCCTTTTTCATTTTAATACTTAAGTTGTATGAAAAAATAAAAAAGCTTTTGTTATTGACAATATTCCCTGCATTGTCAAATAATGCTCCGGGCAATATTTCGTTATTTTCAGCTCCAGTTCTTCTTGATTTATTGCCTGCTAACTGACGATGAATTACATTGCAAAAGAATAAACCGTGCGTGTGAAACTGATACAAGAAAGAAATTACTTTCGAAACTTTAGCAATCGGGTAAGGTATTACGAAAAGAAACTTAACAAAAATACCAAACGATTTTGACTGATAGTGAGTCATTTTTCAACAATGCGTACTTTTTTTTAAACAATTGTTTTCAATTTTTTTCTATGAAAAATAAATGAAATAAACTCTTTTTATCACAATTCCAATAGGCAGTTCTTTATTTTTTTCCTTTAAAATTCCTTACAATTCCTTTCCTTAAACAGAAAAAAAAAGAATTTTTAATTAAAATGGTATTTTTTAGCATAATTATGCTTATTAGCTGATATAGTGTATCCAAATTGCAACATTGATGAGAAATAACAATATTTGGAATATCATAATTCTGTGCTGCCATCTAGAGTATGGAGTTTAAAAGAGTTTTTCTTTTCAACTCTCATCAAATCTTTGTTCCAAGTAGAAAACTCACATTAGATAAAGAAAAAAAGAGGGGAAGTATTTTTAGGAAGAAATAGATACAAATAATACATAAAATTTTAGTTTAGGGATTTTTTTTTTCAAAAAAGAAATGAAAAAAGTTTCTTCTTCTTCTTTTTTTTTAAATATACTAATGTACATTAACAACAAAAAGACAAAAATTTTAATCTAAAACCATAAATACCAAGGTATCACCATAGTAAACAAAAATACAAGAGTCATTTTCTTAAAATAATCGATTAATTTATAGAATAAATTTTCGTTATTTACCTATTAAATTTTCATAATAGTTTTCCTTTGAATATTTTCCCCCTTTCTACACTAAATAAAATTGCCGAATTTTAAAAAAATGAAAAAAAAATATTGAATTAAAATAAAAGTTTATTATATGTTTTAAGATTTTTCAACTTTCAAATTTAGTCGCCTTCTTTTAATTAGCATGCTTGCAGAATCAAATATTATTTTGTTGGGCTGCCATCTAGTGCACTTGCAGTAAATAAAAGTTTTATTTTAAAACAATTGATACTTTTTTTACTTTTTAGGCAGATCAAGATGCGTTTTCATGCTTGTAAATAGACTTTCTTTTATAAAAATGCCCAGAATTGCAATATATATATATATATATATATATTTATATATATATATAACAACATTATTATTTGTTGAAAGCAGAAGGTAGTTTCGAAAACATAGATGACACTGAATTTTTAAGTTCGTTTTATTCCATTCCAGGAGATAAAGATATTTTAACAAGATCACGGACAAGGCACGTCCTTTCACAGCGCGGCAGAAAGACAGAAGCGAAAAAGGAGGAAAGGACACCATTATCCCCCATCTTAAATACAAAAAAAAAATGATAGGGAATATATATTTTCATAGTGCTTAAATACAATGAGATTTCGATGGGGATTTCCACGACACGCGCTTATTCAGGCAAGGGAAACATAGGGATTTTTTTAAAGTATTTTGTTTAGCTCAGAAATTTTCATGCTTTCACTCGGAGCGTGGGAATCTGTCAACTTCTAGCCAATTCAGCAATTTTACACAATTTCTGTTGAATAAATTAACTAGAGCGAGTAGAATGGAACAGGAAATAAGAGAATATTTTTAAGATGAAATTAAGATGGGCTAAATTAAATTAAAAATTAGAAAATTAATTTGACTGCTGCCTTTGGCTAAGTTTGATCCTTTAATCACGATAGCATCTCTAGTAAATGTGAAAATGAAGTCGTGAAATAAAATTATAAAAATTAGATTTATTATAAAGTAAGAACATGATGTTGCTTTGGTTTGAGGTTTTTGAAGCCTTCAAATATGTAGGTAACATATTGGCGATTTACCGCTTTTGAGGTATGAATTATTTGCTTTTATATTTATTAGAAAATAATGCAGAAGGTAGTCATATTTGGCGATTTCTCGCCAACAAAATTCACAGCTTGACTTTCAGGTTATTCATTTTCTGAATTGACTAATTTAATTTAAGTCTTTAACCTGTTAAGTGGGTTTGAAACAGTCAACTGTCAGATTACTCATGCGTCGATATTAAAAATAACACAATTTTTTAAATGTAATTTCGTATTGATTGAGAAAAAAAGATATAGATAAAAATGATTATACAAACCTTAAAGTGATAAATAATTGATATAATTATAAAATTAATATATGAAGTACATTTTATATTTCAATGTTAAAAATATTTATTTCAAGAAACGTTAGTAAATCAATATATAAAAATTAGTGGAATAAAATATATATATATAATTCTAATATAATTTCATTGATATATTATTTCATGTTTTAATATTATGATTCAATTACTTTACAATCTTCAAATTATTACCTGCAATAATTTTCAAATAATTAAAAATTTTCCCGATAACTGAATTATTCCAAAATTTTTTCCTAAAATCCACAATGCTTTTGAAAAATGTTAGCAAATGTTTCAACGGCATTAGTTAATGCCGTTGAAATGTGAAAATCGACTATTATTTAACTTGAAGCATATTATTGAAATGCAGAATAGCACCTCTCTAAATACTTTGGCATAATGTCGTATTAATATCGTTTATTGCTATACGCATGGAGGATGTTTATCCCTTCAAAAGAGGTGAAAAAGCTAAGTGCATCACAATGAAACTTGAAGTGCCTGTCAAGGATAAGGGTTCGATTTTGGCAAGATACCAAAAATATCAGTAGATAACAAAAACCGGTCAAATAAAATGATCTTCAAATTCTTAAATGCCTTTTCGTCTTTTTCTCTGATTTTTTTTTTTACTCTCGCGGATACAAAATATGTAAAAACCAAGTATAGTAATCGTCAAAAAATTCAAAACCGATATCTTGACGATATTAAGTTCTCCATTCAGATTTCTCTGAGTCAGAAAAAGAAATTTCGAAAATATGTCACAGTAAACAGGGACACGATAATTTAAAAATGCTTTGAACTAGATGAATGTTGAAATGAGAAATGTTTGAAGTTTAGAAGTCTCAGTGAGAGGGATTTTACTTACCTTCGTTATATAAAAAAATAATAATATGAATGTAGGCTGTCAATCCATAATAATGTTGTTGTCCTCGTGTTCCACTTTAAAACGGAAAGAGGGGGGAGGCAGTATCTTCGGATGGTATGACCCCTGAGCACCCATAGGCAGAAGTGTGATTTTTAGCTCACACACGTCACAGATCCTTTTTACAGGGTGGACTTCTTTCATGCATTTCATTCATTCATACACAGATCGTAATTTAGATCTGGAACAGAGAAAGATAACCTCGAACCCAGTTCCCCCAGTTGTATTTCTCTCGACATGATGTACTTTGTGGCCACGGCAGATTTAATGAGTGGCAGCCACCTCAGACATAGAACGTCTTCGGCTGGTAGGCTCGAACTCGCAGCCCAAATGATGCAAATACAACGCCCTACCAATCATGTTATCCCATCCTCATATGTTGCAATTTAAGTTAATAATATTTAGAAACTGCGGATAGTAACTGCAACCCCGAATGGTGTTATGTGACTCACATTCTGCTGTATGAATTTTACACCTTGCTAATAATGGCAAATCTGTAGTCGTTGTTGTTTCTTATGGCACTTGCCATGGACAAACTCGCTGAGGTAGTCAGCGATTTAAGCCTACTCAACGTCTGTTGTTTGTAGAAGTGCCAACTAGGGCCAAGAGTGCGACTTTTGCTATTCACTCATCACATTCGCTTGCACAGCCCTTCTTTACAGTGGGGCACATTCACACGCCTCGCAGATAGAACACAGAAGAACAACCATATCGGAACAGGGACTCGACTTCAGGACTTCCAGATTACGGTGCAGACGCTCTACCCTTATGCCAGGATACCGGCTTGGCAAATCTTGTTAACAAAAAAAAGTGATTGTGCACGCCTTAAGGCGATCAGGGACCTTTGAAATGACTTTTCGCCATTTTCACTTTAGCAATTTGAAATTTCACAGGCATTAAGAGTAACACTATAGTAGATGCCCATAATATTTGAACTCATTATATTAATTTATTTATGAGTTAGGGAGTTAATATGATATAATATAAGAAATGAATAACGTTAATGAAAAATGTTCCAGGCTCCTCAAATTTGTTTGAAAACGCTCCAATTTTTATTATTACTTTCTCTAAACCTTTTGAAACAAAAGTTGGGATCAAACTTGAAATTTGAGTATGAAACATCAAAATTAACCAATATATTAACTCAAAACTACTGATTTTCTTTTTTAAAAAAAGTTTAATTGGTTTTGAGTTATTACGTTAGTTAATTTTGATATTTCGCACTGTAACTTCAAAATTATTCCCAATTTTCGTCACAAAAGGCTTAGAGAAAGTAATAACACAATTGGAGTGCTTTCGAACAAATTTGGCGCGCTTGGAACATTTTTCATTAACGTTATTTATCGCTAATATTGCATTATATTTACCACCTATCTCATAAATAAATTAATATAATGCTTTAAAATTTTATGGGCCATCTCCTATTTTGTTACCCTTAATGTCTGTAAAATTTCAAATTGCTAAAGTGAAAATTACAAAAAGTTATTTTAAAGGTACCATGATCGTCTTAAGCGTTCAAGACGTAATTACCATGCAAAAATGGTAAAACTGTGAGCCTGCGCAAGAATTTGAATTTTTTCTGACCATTGCATGTGAAATTTTTGTCAGTAATCAATTAGCTATCATTATTCGAACAATCCGCCACAAATTACTTCTCCAACAGAAAACCGCATGTCCTGTTCTATTCCGAGATCCTTTTATTCTTCACAAAACATGCGGACAAAAACTGCTGATGGAATGAATGGTTTGTTCGACATCACAGCATAAATGAATATTCCAATTTTACAGGGCTATCAAAAGGAGAAAAAATGAAATCCATGACGTTTTTCATAGGAAACTAAAAATAGCTGTTGAAAGTTTAAATTCATTTCGAATATAACAGCAAAATGATCCTCTCCAAAATCTTGGTAGGTGAAATATACCACCCAAATATTTTTAAATTTTAAATATATATTCGTCTTTTTACTTGTATCTGGCATTTATTACCATACTTCTCAGTATATTACTGAGCTATGAAAAATTATTCTATTTTTTCTCTTATTTTATATTTTTAGAGTAATTTTACTGTACATAGGAAATCATTGTTAAGCTTGAATTTCATAAATTCATTGTTACTTAAAAAAATATATCCATTTTTAACTAGAGTTGTCTGTTTTTTTTTTTAAATTTTAATCACATAATATATGGGATGAAATTAAACCATACTCTTAGCGCAGTATGGTCAAAAATAGCTCTTTCTCCAATAAACCTAACAACAACCAAAAACAAAGGGGTACCATATTTCATCCCATGCTTTTTTTCCCCTACTGGTTGGGTAGGAATCTTTGAAAGACTCGAGATGTGAGTAAATAACGACAGTCGATTTTTTTTCTAGAGTATATCTAACAGCAGTTGTTTGTTCTACCGCCATCAGATGTTGACGAATGTATGATACGCCATCTACATCCTTTCTGTTATATTTTTGATGATCATAAAGGATAATTGTCGAATCCTTGCTCTAAATTGTCTACGTCAGACATACAGAAAAGAATGTGGATTTGCAATACCGTTTAGAAATCATTCGTCTTTCCTGAGAAGTTGGCACTGAATACTTGGACTGAATTGATATCAAACTTTCTACTGCTATTTTAGATTTACATCAAACAACAAAGTTGCACATTGATGATGATGTTGATGTCTTGTCCGTTTTTTTACCACGGAAAGAGGGGTGCAGTAGCTTCTGAGGGCATTGACCCTTGAGCACCCGAGAGCAGAAGTCTGACTTCTAGCTCACATGATAATGAAACACCCACCCACAAGCTTGCACAGCCCCTTTTTACAAGTGGGCACATTCACTCATCTCACAAATAGAACACAAAAGAACAACTATGCCCGAACTGGGACTCACAGAACACGGGGAAGACGCGCTACCTCTGTGCCAGAAAGCCGGCCAAAGTTGCACTTTGTTTTTTTTTAAATAGAACTGCACAGTTGATATTGTTTGGAATAATTCTCACACAAGAACGATGAAGATGCAGATTTTTTTGAATGTGAAAATGCATATTAAATATTCCCAAAACAAGCTACAAATTCACCGCGAACTCTATTAGTCTATTTAACTCTATTTAATTCACTAATATCGGTTAACAGCAAAGCTCTAAAACGCTTGTCACAGAGAAAAGACGCGCTCTCAAGTTAAGCCAACCAACGTAGCTCGTTGTTCGAACTGAACTGCTTCCCCTTCTTAAGCCTCGCCTTAAGTAGCGTCCCACTAAAGTGGGTGGGGCAAACGCTGAAACCTCCCACTCGTTCCGAACGTCTAGATATTTCTCCATCATTCTATAAGAACAAATATTTATTTCTTAGCTTCTACAACACATTTTAGCGTTTAGTAAACACCGTTAGAGGCCTCATTAATGTCGCCAACACACCTATATCGCCAAATTGGTCAAATATGGCGATATTCTGTTGTAAGTTCCCTTAGAGCGGTCTTTTATCGCTGACGTGTGATTCCGTTACAATTAATTTTATACAATTAAACTATTTACAAACATTTACTTCTAATTTACACAAAATTCATAACAATATATTCCTTTATCAAAATATTGTACTTTCCTTTCCAAATTGCTTCTATGATTTTGTAGATAGCTTTAAAATTTCTACAAAAATATTAAAATTAACTTTGCTATGCATATTTCAATGTATCATGTCAGAACAGAATTTCTTGAACGACCAAGCACCTCGTGCTCGTGCAAGTCACTTTAGTATGGCAAACGATCCAAAAAAATCTTTGTCTCGCATTCATTGTTTCAAAAAAAAAATCCCATTTCCTATTTATTTCATTTCATATAATCACACGTTTAAAATGACATTTTTCTAGGTTTCATTTGCTGCAGTGATTAACTTATCTTTTTTTTAATCAGTGCTTCTGTAAATGAAATGACAACGCGTTATTAAAAGCTGATTTTTTGAGATAATAAAATTATTATTTTTCGTCAACGGATTTTTGTTGACACCAAAAACCTCATCCCCAAAACATCATGTTCGGAAATCATAATAAACACATAAATAACCCAAATTCGATATCTTTTATGAATTTTTAAAAAAGAAGATTGGAAAAAGGGTGATTGGTAAAATAGTAAATGTTTACATGGTTTCAAGGCTGACGTGCTAAAATGTCAAAGTTCAGAATTCAAAAAAAAATCTCTTATCAATAATAATTTTTAAAATATAGACAAAAAATTTAACATTCCCAATGTCAATTTCCACTGCCCATTTATTAAGGGACTGTATTCTAAATTTATTTGTATTTACAGATCTACTCTGCATGAAGCAGAAGCTTCGGGGGCAATTAATATATAGCAATAGTATAAATATATTCACTTTTAGATCAGACGATCTTTCTGAACCTTTTAAAAACCCATCTGTTTCGGGAAAACATACGTAATAATAAAGCAATACTCGTAAAAGTAAGTCAACATTTTAAAAACGCATCTGTTTTCAAAGAGGCAGACATTATAACAATTCAATATTGATAAAAGCAGGTAAAAATACTTTTTCCCGTAAATTTCGGAGGCATCAAAATCTCTTAGCCTAAGCAACATCATGTTCTCACACGATAAAAAAAATTCTTGAAATTTTGGTTGCATCATAAAAATCATAAATTTTAAGAACATCATCTTTTATTATTCCAAAGAACCATCCTTTATTATTCCAAACATACAAAGCTTTGACTTTATATTCCATTTTCATTGCAAATACTAGCAAACTATGACTGAAGTGCTTGAAAAAGCCAGCAATCAACCGAATCTGAAATATTCTTCTTATGACATTTCATTTGCAGTTTATTTAACCTATGACTTTTGATTTATTAGTGCCTATGAATGACAGTAATGTTCTCCTTTTTTATGACTAAAAGCGTCCAAATTATTCTGAATGAACAAATCGTTTCCGCTTGATAAAATCTTTCAACATCATTAATTTCCTTTTCAAGAGCTCTAATCTTATCATTCGTTAAGAATGGTGTCATACTTCTTGAGCCTTATCGATCACTTCCTTATAATAATTATTATTATATTAAATACACAAAGAAAGCGAAATTCCATTTTGATTCATTTTCATGATGCCATACAATTTTAATATGTTTTGTTATGCAATTTTAATAAACCTAGTTTTTCTTTTGAAAATTGTTTTGAAGTTGGCTTGTTTAATGAACTTCGTTTTCAAATATTCATTCAACTCTTCTGAATATAGATATCGTTTGGTGATACATTAGGTAAATGAACTTCATTTTTAAACATTCATTTTAACATTTCAGATATCGTTTGGTGATAGAGTTCTTTATTTGTGTTTCTTATTTTTTTATTGAACTTCATTAATAATTCTGGCAACCTTTTATAATGTCAGAAAAAAATACTGACCTATTTGATAAATAAATCAAAGCTGG
>JAOUZG010017940.1:1338164-1353471 GCA_026289955.1 Argiope argentata | reverse complement strand
ATCAAGCTGGCGCGAGGCTCCTCGCCAAACGTGGCCAACCTTGGCGAGTTTTCGTGCCGCACGCCCGCTTGTAACATTATTATTGCACATAATTGATTTTTACACTATTTTAAAATATCATTTTTTTCTTTTTGATGATAATAATTTTATATTCGTGCAATTTTTTTTTCATTCTGAAAAATTTGGAAACATATATTTCCCATGATTCTCTATAATAAAGTTTATTAATGAACTAAAATTCAAACCGCTTTTGTAATTCCGTCAAATATTTAATCATTTGATTTTTTTTCATTGCTGAAAGTAAGGTAGAAAGATTTAGTTTAATATCAATATAATTTATAAAACTAATTTAAAAAAGAAGTCGCAGTGCTGTAAATACTATAAGACCGGTTATCCAGGCACTTAAAATTTTAATTGTTCAGTGATATTATAGAATTTTATTAGTATGAGCCATACATACAATGAACAGAGCAGTTATATCTAAATGCACTCTGGTTTGATTTATATTTTCTTTGGCCGGCTTGCTGGCACAGGGGTAGCGCGTCTGCCTCGTGTTCAGGAGGTCCCGGGTTCGAGTCCTGGTTCGGGCATGGTTGTTATTCTGTGTACTATCTGTGAGATGTGTGAATGTGCCCCCCTGTAAAAAGGGGTTGTGCAAGCGAATGAGATGAGTGTGTAGCAAAAGTCGTACTCTTGGCCCTAGTTGGCGCTACTTGAAACAAGAGACGCTTCACTCGGCTTAAATCTGCTGCTGGGTCCAGCAGCGAGCTTGTCCATAGGCAAGTGCCATTAGAAACAACAACAACAATATTTTCTTTGAGTAATCATAAACATTTAAACATATTTCAATTTAAAGATACTTATAAGTAAAAAATATAGAAAGAAAAATAATTAATCAAAAAATCAGAATAAATTGGGGTTGTAACTCAAAACGCTTATCATGTAGGGCGAAAAACCACTAATGCCCACAGCGGTGTCAGTAACCTATGTCGGAGTCAGTGGTAAGACCTTACATCACAAATTAATACACTATTACGCATTCTGCGGTTAAATCAAGTCAGACATCCGAGATGACTGTTTACTTCCTCTAATGATGCATGTTTCCAGGTGAATCTTATTTTAATAGCGTTTTCTATCTTTCATCATTTTATTCGTATACGAAAGATCATAAAATAAAATAAAAACGAAAAAAGTTTTAAATGAAATCCACTATGCATGTTTCAATGTATCATGTCAGAGCATCATTTCTTGAAACGCCTAGCACCACGTGCTCTTGCGAATAAAATTATATTTGTTATTCACTTATATTTCCCTATTTATCACCTATTTATTTCATTCATATTCTTCACTAATTTATTTCATTTCATATAATCTTGTGCTCAAAATGACATTTTTCACAGTTTTATTTGCTGTAGTAATTAATTTACTTTTTTTAAAGAGAGCTTTTGTAAATGGGATGGCATCACGATATTAAAAATTGATTTTTTAAGATGCTCGTGCAGATAATAAAACTTCAATTTTTAGCATACCGATTTCTTTTTTAATTTTTCGTCTACGGATTTCTATTGACGCCACAAACCCTCATTCCTAAAACAATATCATGTTCTGACATGATAAAAATGAAATCTAAGATCGCATGTTTCAAGTTATCATATGAGAACATTAATGTTTTTAAGTCATTATTTGTCTTAATTAATTTAAGTCATTAATTAACTTAAACCTGTTTGAAAAAGCAGTACTGGTAAAAGCAGGTCAACCTTTTAAAAAAGCATCTGCTTTCAAAGAAGCATTCATAACAACAATTGAATATTGGTAAAAGGAGATAAAAAATTTATGCGATCAAAAGATGTTGATGAATATTGCCATTTATTCTTTGCTCATTGCCTACGGGATTTTGAGCTTCAATTATTCGTTGCCTTCAATTATTCAAAAACTAACAAAACTAACATCATTTTCTCACTTGATAATAATATTATTATTTTAATTTCCAGAGAAATAGTTTCAACAGTAGCAGAAATTTTTACTTGTTTGATTATATTATACAAAAATTTGTGATATAAATATGAACATTCATTATTGCAAATGTTAAAATCACTCATAAAGAAACACAAATGTACACAATTGAGGGGTTAATTATAACTGTGCAGATTCATTAAATCTATCAATTATCTCTCATTTTTTTGTTAGAATGTGTGTCTAATTTGTACTTTTCAACATTCTTACATTTAAAGATATTCTAAATTCTTAGAAATTACAAGAGAAATATCCATATTAGATAACTGCATACTTTTTTAATGTTTTCTAAAATTTTTACTTCAAAAAAATGTAATTTCTAGAATGTTTTGAAAATATAATATTAGAATACCGCACCCCTTTTAAATGTTTTTAAGCATTCCCAAATTCTTAAAATTGAATTCCAAAGAAATTCTCAAATAAAATATTTCATATCTATTAGTTTATATATGGAAAACCAAGCTTTCCTTATAATTTGTTTGTTCATTCATTTTAAAATCTTTTTTTTTTAGAAAATATTTAGATGCGAATCACATATGAATATTTTTAAATCCTTCCTAGATAGTTTTAGTTTAGTTATTTTAATGTCCCGTTGCAAAGCAACTTCGGGCTACTTTGAGAAAGCCCCTCGTTATTTTGAACCACAGTCAGATGACGAGGACAACACCTGAGCTGGCACCCACCTCTCCACGCCACACCATAACAGCGTAAGGACGTTTGACCTTGAAAGATTAAAGGTGCAACAGACCACCTTACACGATGGTAATTCAGGTGGGATTGGATCTTGAACCTGAAACGCTATGACTCATGATCCGAGATATTACTACCAGGCCATAGTATTAAATATTGTTTTATCCATCTAGTTTTTGATTAATAGTAAAAGTTTTATCCGTCCAGCTCTCTTCTTGTCGCAATTATCGTGTTAATTTACATTCAAACAGCGCGACAGCCAGAATTCCTCTGAATGGATATTCCTCAAACTTAGATAGATGTCTACAAATTTGTTTTTAGCCTTCATGCCAAATTTCATCCATCTAGCTCAAAGCGTTTTTGAGGTAACTTTTGTCATAGACGGGTGGACATTTTTCAAAAATGCGTCTTCGAAACTCAAGGAAATGTAAAAGAGGAGATTAATCAAAATCTCGGGTTCGAATTTTTTGACGGTAACTATACTTTCTCTATGCTTGAAAAAGTAAAGTAAAAACATAAACTTGTTTTGATGAACTAAGTACATGATCTTTACTTTAAAAAAATGGATATATGTGTCTAACTTTGGAAATAATACAGAAAAGATAAATTATAATTTTTGTTTGCTTATCTGCTAATAAACATGATTGTATATGATAACTAAGAATCGCAACGGGCAGAACCATAGAATTTATCATTATTATTATGTTGTTGTTACTTGGGGCATTTTTCAAACCAATTGACAGGTCTGTCAGCGATTTAAGCCGATTAAGTAACATTAACTTAAGAGTACGATTTAGCTACACACACGTCAGAATCCTTTTTAGGGGGCGGACTTCACAGATCAATCACTTCTCTGTGATGACAGTGCTCCTAGTGGTATTACTTTCGACATGGTGGACTTTGTGACCACGAGAGATTTAACGTGCTCCAGCCACCTCACACACACACACGGAGAGTCTTCGGCTGGCGGGATCGAAATCACAGTCCAAAGGATACGAATTCAACCCAATATCAGCCAGTATAAATAAAATCCTTGTTGCTTTTCTTGATTACACAATAATTTATCTGATAATGAAGATTATATCTTAGGTAAAATGACTTGAAGACACAGGTTGTCTTTTATGTGGCTTATTGGTAACATCAACAATAAAAGGCACATAATTATCTCATAGTATATCAGAGCTAGAGAACGACACATAAAATTTTTCACGGAAGAGAGCCGAGTTCATTCTCCCCCTCATACCAGGGACAAATTTTCTTGTACCGGGGGGGGGAATTATTAATATCAACAGTCAGATCACGTGGTGTTTACATGATTGGCAGCTGGCTCCACCCAATAAAACCACGTGATTAACTGAATTCTTAACAACCAGGCTATCTCGGCCTAGAATTTATTAGTGAGTCTTTAACATAACTAGATCTGTAACATGTTTGAGTCCATTAATCGCCGGAAAGAGCTCCTAAATGCTTACTTGAATTTTTTCACAATACTATAAGGCGCACCTCAAAACGCACCATCTAGTATAAGCACATTAAAAAAATCGAGAAAATACTTTCCTAATTGTTTAATTACTTAATAGCTAACTATTTTAAGCTGTTTAATAGAATTTTACATATTTATAACCGTAGCTTGTTTATATTTAGATTTATTATAAAAATCAATGAATGTGTCAAAATGGCGATAAGCACTGAGTGGCATTTTGATAGGTAAAAGGAAAAGAAGCTATCGCGAAAAACCGTCTTCCAAGTAGAGCTTCTCACATGGCTGAGCAGATGGACTCATCCTTCATTTTTGCTATCTATCCATCTAACCCCACAATCAGACATCATTTTACTATCGAATAATTTTTCCTTGTAATGAAATCATTAGAGATTAACGATCTAAGAATTGTGTCTGCATTTGAAGAAATTTCCTGGAAGGTCTGGTGCTTTAAATAAATAGATCACACTAAGATTCCCTTCAATGATCTGTAAGATCTATTGATTAATAGTCGCTTTTAGGGACTAGCTGGTTTACCAACAATACTGATTGGACTTAAATACATTCGAATCTCTTATTATCATGTCAGAACATGATATTGTTTTTGGGATGAGGTTTTCGGTATCAATAAAAATCCGTAGGCGAAAAATAAAAATTTTATTATCTGTACGAGCATTTAAAAAAATCAGCTTTTAATAACGCGTTTTCATTGCATTTACAAAAGCTCTGATTTTAAAAAAATATGTTAATGACTACTGAAAATAAAACCTAGAAAAATGTCATTTTGAGCACTCGATTATATGAAATGAAATAAATAGGAAATGAGATATTTTTTTTAAATAGCAAATGCGAGACAAAGTTTTTTTTGGATCGTTTGCAGTAGTAAATTGACTCATTCAATAAAAGAATTAAAATGAATAAAAAATATAATTTAACTTGCACGGGCACGTACTGCTTGAGCGTTCAAGAAATGATGTTCTGACATGATACATTCAAATATGCATAGCAGATTTTATTTTGATCTTTTATTTTTGGTATTTTTCTTTTCAACAAAGTATTTTTCAACATCAAAACTGTGAAGAATTTAATATTTTAAACGCTTCAATCCTTTTACGATTATTGCGTTCAAGAAACTTCCTAATGGTGTGGAGTCCTATTTCATCGTAATTTCATCAAAAATTTAAATATCCGACTAACCTATTTAAAACAGCACATTGTCTTTCGCGAAATGGGAGGAGTCTAACCCCTACCTAAAGTGTACCCTCCAAGGTGACGACATCCAACTACAATGCCGGAAGTATCTCATCCTCATTTCGAGGTGCCCACATGGGGATTAGTTTTACCTGTAGTTCAAGTTAAAATAACATTAGTGTGCATTCTATAGTAGCTGACTATAGAATGTTACTTTTAGCAATATGCATGCTTGTTTGGAGTCATCTACCAAACTCTTTTTAAGAGAGTCTTAATTCTTATTCATCCATCTTCATAATAACTCTCAGATAGATCAAAATATGGTTAAAATAGCAAGAGCTAGCTTCTTCAAACAGTTAAATGTTTGTCTGGAATCAAATTCCATGTTTCCAAAATTTTATTCCTGGCATTATTCCAAAATTTTATTCCTAGCTTGTTAATCTTTCTGTTTCAATCAGTTCCGAATTTTTTCCTTGTTTCAATAAATTATTGAATCCACATTGACATAGACTGGAAATCAATCAGTTGTATTTCAAATTCTTCAATTTTCAACCAATCGAATTGGCACAAATTCAGTTTATTAAATAAATTCACATACAAACCGTTTTCAAACCGTAAAATACAAACCATTTTGATCTTTGATGCTTTCAGAATATTGTTACAAGCGAGCGAACGTCGCTGGAAACACGGAGGGGAAAACGATTGGCGACGGCGTCAAAGATCATTGGCGTCAGCCGGGTTGGTTTGGCAAAAGGAATAGTCTGGCAACCGCTGGATCTCTCTCGGTGATTGCCGAAGCTTCGCGTCTCTTTAGCCCGGCTATATAAGAGACGGGCTACCGGTTTCGGCAGTTTTTCGTTCTTGGAAGAGAAGCGTTTTGCTGGACTAGCGTATTTTCGCTTGTTATTAGTGAGCTGTGTTTACGTTTGCTGTTAACGTTGTGTTATTGAGCTCGCTGTGACTTACTGTTTGCCATGCTATACGATAGCTGTCTTGAAGTCTGTTTTTATGGTGCATAAGACTTGCATTTACGCTATAAGTGACTGTGGACTGCTGGATTGTTTTTATTTGGAGTTTTACTTTATCACGTCATCCTGTAAATATCTGTCAATAAATTTGTTTGTGCTGTCCTGAAGTAAAGTCCATTCAATCCGAACCCGCTACGCTAAAAACGTAACAATATTTTGTCGCATACCATTGGTTTGCCATCCTTGTTATAAGGCAACGGGTGACAAGTAATGGAGTTAGCATTCCGATTTGGGAAATGGCACGAGATCCGGGGGATGAGAGAATCTAGTTACGTAATTATGGTTGTCTTCGCTTTAGTATGAAAAGTTTCGAGAGCAATGAGGCTAAGAACAAGGCGAGCAAAATGTGTAATTTTTTTAATCTCGATTTATAAATAACGTCTTTTATGCCAAAAAAAAGGAGAAAAAAAAATTAGCTATTTGAAGATTTATTTCCAAGCCGATGCTTTCAAATGCTCTCTGTTAGTTTTCACCATCGATTAAACATTTAATGTTCAAGATATTCCGTTTCTACTGCAACGATTTAAATTACATCACATATTTGGAAAATTGTTATTATTAACATATTTAATATAACATATTTTCTTCTAGCATTATTTCACCGAAGTACTTTTACGTACTAAATCAAAGAGGTTATATAATTTTACAACTGATTTCTTTCCTCATATCTTGCAGCATTTTTGAGGCATGAGCGTTGATTATAAGCGCTATAAATGATCTCATTGTGTAGAGCATGGTCGGTTATTTCATCTAGACACCAACTTTGTGGCAATAGCTGTCGCCATTCTTAGGTTAATGCGAGGTAGAAAGACATTAATGGACTCTTTATATTTAAATACTCACCTCGCTTCTACCTAATAGCGGGCGGGGACAATTTATCTCTTCAGTATTTTTAATCCCAAATGGAGGACTATATGCATAACTTGCATAACGCTATCTTGTACCCCCGGTGCCTATAACGCTAAGTTATCTAACCAGTTGGATGAGCATAAGATGGGAGAAAGAGAAGGGGAAAAAAAGGAAAAATTTGTTAAAGGAAAAAAAAGAGACGATACAGCAATCAGGGATTTCCAGAGAGAATGCCATCGGGGTCAAATCTCACATGAATCTGTTCCATTTTTTCTGAAGTTATAACTGGATAGAGGGGACAAGAATACTGAAACAGATGGTGATTATGGGTTGAACTTACAGGGGAATTAGATTACTAACTGAAAAAGGAGGGAAATTGACAAATTAAATTGTGAACATATGTATAGCAAATTAACAATCACTATAGAGTCAGAAATACGTAGCGTCCATCTGGGTTCTGGGGTCTTGATTTCCATCATGAGAGCTGCACTTTTGAGGGACTTTTTAAGTTATGGAAGACTATATACACCAAATTTAATTAAAAACGCCAAGTGGTTGTTTATGACACGATATCAGACATATACTCATAAATGCATGTGACAATTTAATTTGATAAATAAGGAGTAATCCACATTTCTACACATTTGGGTCACCAAATTTTTTTTTCTGGAGAAATGCGGTCGAAGACAAAGAAAGTCTGAGCAAACTCGATACAGATTAAATTTTAGCATCGTAAGAGCGTTCTTAATAACCCGACCTCAGTATTTCACCCCTCACTAACACTTTCCTAATTAAAGCTTAATCAGTGAAATGAAACCGGTAATGAGTCTCTTCTTCTCTTACTGCTGTCACACATAGAATTAAAGAAGGCTCTCTTCCGCTGAGCAAAGAACTCTCTGCCTCCATGAACAATAAATTAAAGGACACTTGGGCAAAATTCCTCTTCTGTGCTTATAATATTTGTGATCCTGTTTTTTTTAGACTTTTCCTCAAACATTTCAAAAATCAAGTAATTTTTTGCTTAAATCTTTTTAAAATAATTTCAAATTTTTAAAGACACAAATAAAAACATTTGTGTGCCCACTACACACAAACATACACACACACAAAAATACTTAGAAACTATATTTTATTTATTTATTTATTTTAAATCTCATCTATACATAGTAGAAAATGAAGTTTCCTGAAAGCGTCTGTATGCTCGAACTCCAAAAACTCGAAAAATAGTTAACAAACATTGGAAATATTTATACCATTTTCTAGAGCATTTATTGGGGAAGGTTTCAGCACAAAAAAGTCATATATATATTTAAAAAAAGAGTTTTATAATTGTGATTTTAACTTTGCGCGAAAGCCTCAAACTCCGCATGTGTAAATAGCAAGAGCTGTGGTATGCGATACATTTCTTTGTTTATGTCTGATTTTATAGCTATATAAATCTCATTACGCCCAAAAGAAGGAAATTCAACCTTGGCGAGAAAATTTTAAAAGCCAAAAAGTTTCATATGTTCCTCAAAAAAGGAAAATGAAGAGGAAAAAATATACTTAGGGAAGGAGGGTTTTTTGATGAGCGAAATATCCGTCTTTCTTTAAATCGCACTGCAACTGAATTGCGGAGACAGAATGAATCTCCTGAGGAGCGAAACGGTCACCTGTGTTTTGTTTACGGACATATCATATTTTTTGCCTTTTTAACAATCTAAATTTCTGAATGATTGTCATTAAAAACTGCTTTCTACTATTTCCGATAATTTTTAAATATATTTTTATGTTTTTCTGATGTTGCGTAACATGCCCATGACATATCGTGTGAAATCTAGACTTAAATTTAAAGCTAAATGTTCTTTTTGGATACTAGACCATGGGCAACGCCGTGCGAATACTGCTAATTATTCCTAAAGCATCTTCAGTTATAATATTGGTGTCGCCAATTTGAAACAAAAATACAACAAAAAAAGTTAGAAATGTCAAAGAATTTTACAGCATCTAAATCAACACAGCAGTGCCATTAGCGATGCCCATTCAGCTTTGTCGTCTATCTTTAAATAAGATGTCTTTGTTGAATTCATTTCCAAAAGACTAATTGGGCGTGTGTGTATTTTATTTCCATTTTATTAAAGGCTTGGATTACATTCTGTGCTATTTTTAGTGAACCAGAATTAAACAAATTATCTAAATTATAAAAGTAGCCAAACCCTTATTGCCTTCTAAATGTCTTAAGTTTTGAATCAGGTTGTTAAAATCATTAAACTTTTATCTATTTACAATGAATACAGTATTTATGTACCAAAAACGAAAGTTATATGAGATATTGAAAATAAACATATTATTATTGTGACGACAGTCAGAGAAATAAGTAATATTTTAGAGAAGAAGTCAAGAGAAATAAGTCTATTCCTACTTAGGTCAACAAAGAAATTTTTCATTTTAGTTACTTTTTAGTAAATAATTATATTTAATATAAATAATTTATTAAAAAATATTGATTTTCGCAAGAATTGAACTCGCATTGTTCATCTTCACGTGAAAAATGCTGAAACCATCGCATTTTACCTATTGAAATACTGCCTGTTTTGATTTCAGTTTTCATTACAAACTGTTAAAACTGTATTGAAAACATTAAAAAATAATTTTATTTTATTAATGAATTAATATTTGAAAAAAACTGCATTAACATCGAGTGTCATCCACTACAAGTTTAAAAAAATATATTTGAATTTGAGCGGATGAATAAAAAGTACTTTATTGACGATTCAAAATTTGAACAAGATATATAAATATATATAGTGAGAGTGTGAACTATTAGCAGGAATTGAAAAATAGTAGCATTGGCTTAGTGCGGAAAGTGTGTGTGTGTGTGTGTGTGTGTGTTAGCTCTATATAGTAGTAGAAACAGTTTGGCCCAAACTGTCTTGACACAGATATTTTTGGGAAAGAAAATGAGCATTTGAAAGAAGCAGGAAGCAATTTGTTTTCAAATTTTTAACTAATAAAAAAATAAAAATAATTTCAAACATTTTTTAACTATAACTTTCAAAACTATCTTACCAAAAAATTTATTTTTGAATCATTTCAAAATTCAAATAATTATCTTTTCAATAATAATCAACTTTTTGTCATTTAATCTTATTTATAATCTTAATTAAATTTTTTAATATCTTTTTAGCTTAAAGATATAAATTTAAAAGAAATTAGAGAAATACGTAGTGTAATAAACAGAACGAGGAAAAGTTTCTAAAATAATATAAACGATTTGTCTACTGAAATATGAAATTTAAAAATACTTTGTTGAGAAGGTACATTGAGCAATACTTCGTTTTAGAGCTTTGTTCAGTAGTCATTTGTGCAGAATATTTCCTTGGGTTGTACTGATGATGTTCAACAATTTTTTGAACAATTTTTCCATATTTAGAGACTGATGTACTAAAACTGGATGTTGTAGCAAGGAAGCACTATATGCAATCGTATTCAACGGCACGTAAGCACTTTATTATCATTAAGCATCAACTATTTTACTGTAGCTATCGATGGTCAAAAATCAAATAGTTGAATAAGAATCTAAACATGCCAAATAATATAGAAATATAGTTTAGAGAGCACATACTTTCAATTTTATTTTGCGCCGGCTTTCTGGCACAGAGGTAGAGCGTCTTCCTCGTGTTCTGGGAGTCCCGGTTAGGGCATGGTTTGTCTTCTGTGTGCTATCTTTGACTGTGCTCCCCTGTAAAAAAGGGGCTGTGCAAGCAAATGTGGCGAGTGTGTAGCTAGGTCGTACTCTTGGCCCTCGTTGGCGTTACTTCAAAAACAAGAGACGCTCATTTCGGCTTAAATCTGCTGCTGCATCAGCGGAGGGTTTGTCCATAGGCAAGTACCATAAGTAACAACAACAATTTGCCTACAGGAATAAGATCATACCGTATAATTTCACCTAACTTTAGAGTCGCGGTGGTCTGTTGGTAAATTCTCGGCTCGTGAGCCATGGGGTTTCAAGTTCTCGACCCGATTCCACTGAAGAACCGTTGTGTAAGGGGGTCATTTGCATTTTAAATCTGTCGTGGCCTAACTTCCTCCCGCTGCTGTGGTGTTGAGAGGGGGCAGGGTGGCAGCTCAGGCGTCGTCTTCGTCTTCTGACCATAGTTCAGAAATGTTTCGTCAATCCCAAAATGGCCCTAGTATTCTTTACAACGGGATGTTAATAACGGATAACTAAACTAAGCTCACCAAATTATATGTTTCTTATATGTTAGAGTACCTTCCGACTCTCATAATATTTAAAATAATGTCATACTTTTTTTTACATTCTACAATGTTTGTTTGTTTGTACATACATAAGCAGAAATAATTACCGTAAATTTTAAAATTCATTAAAAGATGGTGGAACAATGATATAAATCTGAATTTCTTTTAGCTTAGGATTAATGCTTCAATTATTTTATTATCATGTGATAACATGATGTTTTAGTTACGAAGTTTTGATGTCTACCAAATTAAAGGGGAAAAAACGTTTTTACTTGCTTTTACCAGTATTGCATTATTATTATGTATGATTCTTTGAAAGCAAACGCGTTTTTAAAAGGTTGTTCTGCTTTTACCACCATTTCTTTATTATTACATATGCTTCTTTGACAGCAGATGTGTTTTTAAAAGGCTGACGAAGAACTGAAAAATGTACCTATATGTATTATGGAAGGATAGAGACCAATTGAGAAGTCTCGCGGTTGCTTCAAACCGGTTTAACCTGATTAATGACTTAAATTAATTAAGAGAAATAACGTCTTAAAATAATAGTGTTCTTACAGGATAACTTGAAATTCGTGATCGTAAGTCTTTTTTTTTAAACGCAGTTCCAAGTGATAAAAAATTAAACACTACTGTTGCTTCATCTAAAAATATATATCTTTAGAAGATTAGTTGACGAGAAATTCAATATCTTAACGATCAGAATTTTAAGTATTAAATGTTTTCCTTTCAATAAAAAATAAAGATTTTTATGTAATAAGAATTGTAAACAGGTATTCTAAAACATTAAATTCACAAATTCAATATATTATAAGCATCTATAATTAGTACGCCATTATAATGTTAAAAGACTCATTAAACGTTTGAAGAACGAGCCTTTCTTGTTTATACTAAACTGATACCGCAGTTTGATAATTTTATTCTTAGAATTATCTCATCTGACGGCGAAAAAACAAGCGACACTTATTCAAGATATGTGAGAGCTCGTTGTTCCGATCGAAAAAAACGCAGACGACTTCTATTTAAAAGAACGCTTCTTAAATTAAGCAGGAAAAGCTTTTCATTCTTTTTGTGTGTTCTTTTTTATTTTTTTATGTTTCTAAAACTTCTTTCTTCACTAAAGAAATACGTACTTAGATTACACTTCTCTTATCAGAGAACTTTTATTTCTATTATTATTCACTATACGCAGGGGTAATTTGAGATTATGAAGCATGACATTTCGAGCCATTTAAAAATTCTTTTACGCTTGATGAGAGCTGGCAATATTTATCTACATATAAGTGGCAACAATAAAGACGAATTATTTTTTTCGCGATCTTCTTTTGGCGGCAGACGATTTTAAAGAGGATTTTAGTCAGGGAAAAGATTTTTGTCTGTTAGATTTCGTTTTGTTGTGCTATGAAAAGTGACTTTAATATTAGAAAATAAACCATTAAAATTTGACTTGTGGATTCCATTTTTTGATGCAACCTTCAGGTAAGTATACAAGGAAATAATATGCTACTCATATAAAGAATATAAATTACTCATATAAAGAATATAAAGATTCATATAAAGAATATAAAAATACATAATATATTTTGAAAATGCATGTTATTACTGTTATTTAGTCAAACATTTGAAAAAAAAATAGTAACTTTAATAAATATGCGGAAATTCAACCTTTTATTAATTTTTTTAAATAAACAAATAACCTTTTTCTGTAATAAAATATAGAATTCAAACCGCTGCTTTGTGTTATTAGGCCTAAATAAACGGTGATAAGTCTGATTTTTTAAAAAAGATGAAACTAATTCAGGAATTTTTTGAAACTCAAAGAAAATTTCTCTTAGCTTAAAAACAGAATGCATGCTTAGATATTTTCAGAATTTTATGTTTTCAGAATTTTTTATCTTTCATTTAGTTTTATAGAATATCTCTCAACATATTTATCTGCTGTTTTATCTCCATATGTCTGCTATGTAGTATCTAGACGATTACATTAGATAAAAGCTCGCTTTTAAGAAATCTTCCAGACTATCTTAAATAAATAGATATCACAATTTCAAGTGTAATATACGGAGCCAGATCTTGATTGCGATACTTTTGAGAGGAAATAGAAGCCTCCAAATGCTATTACGCAATTATGGAAGAAAGATATCTTTTAGATACAGAAAAGACATTTTGTCAAGATCGTTTTTAAAGTTAGTTGAAGCCTACTGAAATTAACTCAGCAGTGCCTTTATCGCCTAATTGCAGAATATTAATCAGAAAATGAATTATTTCTCCAAATTTTTATCATCAGAATTATTAAAAAATTGGTAAACCGATGGGTTTATAGCAAAATGTTATTTTTGCAATCGCATTGAATATTAATCAGATAGTAGTGAATTCTCTCTTCAAATTATCATCATTAGTATTATTCAAAATCTGGCAAATCGATGTGTTTTCTATCAATGTATAACTTTTTACAATGGGATTGAATATCAGTCAAAAAATAATGAGTTTTCTCTTCAAATTGCTATTTTCATCAGAATTGTTAAATTTAGCGATTGCCTAAGTGATTTTTAGCTTCAATTATTCGTTGCCTTCAATTATTCAAGCTCATTTACGAAAACAATCTCATGTTCTCATATGTTAAAAAAGCACCTTTAAATATTTTACATTGCAGATTGTTGAAAATAAAACTGCTAAATTTATTGTATAGCTTTACTTTAGAGAGGAGGTGCTAATTAAGAAAGCTGTAACTCTTTAATTAAAAATTAATTAAAATTAAAAAACAAATTTCTTCAATAGCCTTGGAGAAAAATATAGTAAAAAAAAGAATTGGAGGGGTCTTCCCAAAAACTTTATCGCATATTCTCTAATAAAGATGTTATTCCAGAGAACGACCCACACGTTATTGGCGTACAGGGTTACGAAATTTTAATCTTTGGCGTGAATTTTGTGTGTTCTCTGAGGCCCTTGATGGGTTATTTTGCGATTAATACCTAGCATGCATAAATAGTATTCGAAAATCGGATTACTATTTTAAACACGTTTTTCCTCAAACAATTAAAATCAAATTTGATACGAAACTGCCCTTGTAGTCACAAAATCCCATAGCAAATTTGATAAAATTAAGTTATTGCGTTTACATGTTTATGGAAGTAGAGACCGACAGACGATCAACCTGTAGTTACATTAGGTTCCAAATTTTGATGCCGAATTTTATCTATCTAATGTTCTACGTTTTGTAGTTATCGTGTTAACTTATATCCGAACGCCCAGAGAGATAGACTTCCCTTCAATGGATGTTCCTCAAAATTCGATAGAAATCTGCCAATTTAATCTGAATACCACATACCAAATTTCATCCATCTAGCTCAAAGCATTTTTGAGTTATCCCTACCACAGATCGCCGGATATATATCAAAAAAGGTATTTTTCTAATTCAACAACGTGGTTGAACTTTATTTGTGGAAACGTGGAAGTAAAAAATAAAACCTGGTGATTCGATAAAATCTCAAGTTCGAATTTTGTAAGAATTACCCTACTTCCTCTATAATTCTATATTAGAAAGTAAAAAAGCAATTTTTATATAACTTTAAAATTCAAAGAAATATGTTTTCAGTAATGATAATTTTATTTGCATATGATTTTTTTTCTTTCTTAATTTTTGAAAAATATTTGAAATGAATTTATTTCAATGGTTTTTATTATTTGAATTACTTGATTAATATTGATGCAAGTGAGAGACGATATTAAGAAAATATCATTTGCACCACTTTTTAGTTATTTTATATAACAAGTTATGTATAAAAATAAGTTTTATATATATATATATATATATATA
>JAOUZG010017940.1:1312044-1337764 GCA_026289955.1 Argiope argentata | reverse complement strand
CTTACTTCGGTCAACAAAGAAAAATTCTATTTTAGTTATTTTTTTTATTAAATAGTTACAATTATATATATAATCTATCACAAAATTATGACTTGCCAAAATAAAATGTTCGTATCCGTTGAAAATAAATCAGAACACAGAACCCAATCCGAACACACTTAATTTCCATTGAAATTTCAATGCCTATTGAAGCAACGCCAATGCCTGAATTTTCTACGTCAATTGGGGTAACGCAATACAGATTACAAATTTTTAATTTCTTTTATTATTATATTTATTCGAAATCTTTATTATTTATCTTTTATCTTTTTATCTTTTATTATTATATTTATTCGAAAGTACTTCAAAATAAATCCGAAAAATCGATTAATTAATAATGTTTAATTTTAAATGTATCAAACATTAAGAAAATGAACAGAGTCCTTTGAAATAATCGATCGAAAACGTGTCAAACCTATCCTCATTAACAGTTCTGTCAAAGTGTTACTTGGCACATTTAGCAAATTGAGTAAATTCTTGTTTCTATTTTTCTTGTTGAGCAGCGACGACTTCTTTTCCTATGAACCTGCTGAATTGGAAGAAGATTTGACCAGATTGGAAGATGAACTGGTCAGATCTTTAGCTCTCTTTGATGGTCGACCATATTTCCTTGTTCGTTTCATTTCAGTCTTACTTCTGTCATAGGTGATGAGTTGTTCTGACAATGAAAACATAAAGGTCAATATTGGAACTCGTATACTGTCCATTTCCCATTTCACAATCAATGAATTCTCAACAGAAATTATAACTAATTTCCTGAACACTTTTTTTCACCACTTGTCCGATTTTCTACCATGGCCATAAAGAGTGGCCATTTAATCATATCTTTCTCCCCCCATTTATATATTTATTGTATTGGGAGATAGCTTCTGGGCAGGGAGTCTGCAATTTAGTACCATCTTTTTACTTCCGTTCTACAGTTATTACTTTAACAGAATGGCAATTTGACAAGAGCATTACATCTTTCGTGTCTTTCCATTGAACCCATAAAGTTCCATTTTCGTTAACTCGAAACACTGATTCAGATTTCTGCAAAGCTCGATCCAAGTTCAATTTCGGCAGATGTTTTGGGTCCTTGTTGCAAGTACCGAATCGCAAGTACTCTTTCAATGTATCCATCAATTTCACTGAGGTGTAAAAAACGATCAAAAAATAGTGTTACACTTGTAGAGGAAATTGTATCGACCAATGTATGTACAACTTGCGAAAATAGAGCTCTCAAACGACAGAAAGAACGTTCGTCTATAAACAAACATCCACCCTTGGAATCTTACGGTGTTGCCAAACTGTAATTTACAAAAAATGATTTCGGAAGCATTATAAACACGGAATGTAGCAATAAACCGTGTTGAAGTGGGGCAAAAATACCCACAAGAAAATGTTACCTCTGGGATGTATGTGCCCATTAGGGGCGAAAGGGTTAATTAATAAAAAATTTATATAAATATGTAGAAAGAGTGTGAGCTAATAGTAGGAAATGAAAAAGACTGATGAATTACCTTTAAATTTTATCTCTTTCTTTAATAAATCAGAGAAATACAATCCTCTTAAAATCTATTTTATTTAATTAATATTTTCACTCTATTTTTTAAAATTACAACATGACACGGACCAAGCATAAAGAAAACTAATTACTTCTCAATATTAATGGAGATACTTATAAACAAATAAAGTATTCAAAATTTTTTCCAAATCTGATACGTATTGGTCTAATCAACCTACTTTATATCAAATCGCTGTATAGTTATTAGTTACGACTCGATGGACACGTGCCACATCTCTAAAACTTTTTCCTCCGCTGAAGAAAATAAAAAGCTTGTTTTGGGTAAAAGTGTTATTATTATTATTATTATTAAGAAGTTCCATGTTAAAAAAAAAGAAAAGAAACAATTCTATTCGATGTCTAAAATTATTGATTACATTGCAAATAAACTTGTCTCTTTTGAAATCACAGTTAATTTTTAGAGGTTATATACAAAAGTTCAGTAAAAGAGCCTTGAAAGTGCTGTAGTGGATGACTGAGACTGGGAATTTGTTGCTATATAATTATATTAATGACGTGTTTACACTTATAACTGCCGGGTTTACTTGTATACAAGACGCCCAATTACAAGACGCCCAATGAACACGCATACGTAGAGAGGTTAAAAAATGCTGTTCGGTCTATGGAAAGTAATTGTCTCGACGGAACAACAACATGCCGCTGTATTGTAGTTTCTTCTTACTGCTAATGCGTTTAGAATTTGGCGGGGTTTTTTTTTGGGGGGGGGGCGAGAAAAAAAAATGATTACTTATTATATATTAATTCCAACATTTGTTGCTCTTCGTTCTTTCTGATGAGAGATTGAAGTTTTTTTAAAGTTTATTTGTCATTTATTTTCTAATGGCAATTTACAGTCAGGCATGGAATGTTTGAATCTATCTTATGATTTGATTCCATTTGTTTGGTAGCGCCATGATGTTGACTATACTGGACAATGGGCAAATGGGCCGAACAATGGGTAAAATTACATCACTTTGAAACAGTCACTGGAAGAAAAATGAGTAGAAGCTAAAATGGGACCAAGATTCAAATAAAAGGCTAAACATTTATGGACTTTAAGATTGCAAAGAGTTGGACGTGAGGTATGTTTCCAAGTAAGGAATATAATGGAATTCAAGAGTTTTGAAATCATTGTAACAACTGGGAACTGAAATTTGGGTATTCTTACAAAATATGCTGCACAGACATTTGACAATGACACCGCGAACACAGTGGTGGTTGTTCACCTAGCAACAAGTGAATATGGGGGAATCTAATGTGTCCGATGTGTAAACGAGTTAAGACAGTATCTGCTTTTCTGTTCGCTAATGAGGACCTAGGTTGCACATGAGGTTTGATAATATGGAGTTTGTTGCTTGTCCCCAGGTCCCTCTGTCACTGCCATTTAGAATAAAGAAGCATTTAAATAAGTCACTCAACATAATATTAATAGTAATTGAAGTAGTCGCCAATCTGGCAGCCCTGTCCGCCTCTTCATTTCCCTAGATTTCAACATGAGATGGTATCCAACAGAATAAAATAATATAGTTATGAGAAGTTAGTTTATCAAGAGCTTCTAAGACCTTTAAAGCCAAAGGATGAGGATTACATGATTTGAGGGAATGTGAAACGCTCAGAGACTCTGTATAAGTAAAATTTTTATTCAGGCTATTAGAAATTGAATCTATCTTATGAGTTTGTGGCAAACCTAAATCAGCCCCTTTCTGCGCATGCGTTGCCTACGTATAACTGACCGAGTGTAAACCTGGTATAAAAATAAAACTTGTTTTTGAACGGACATTTTGAAGACTAAAAATTATTCTCCTCCAGCCTATTCTTAAAAAGACTTGCTCTTAGGTAATTTGATCAAGTGTTTTTACTTTAAGAAATATGAATTCAGCTTAAGTGTAATTGTCATTTATAAAAAGGAAACTCAATCTTAATTCATCCTTGAATACTAACAGAACATTCTTATAAATTTTAATTAATTTCAGCTTTTTGGGTTTTTTTCTTGTTAATTTTTTTTATGTACCAACGATCCTTCACTGCCAGTTTAAAAAGTTTTTGTTTGTCCTTGATGCCCTCACTTTTAAAAATAAATTTTTCTCATCCGAATTGATGTCGGATTAGAATCAACCATGTTCCATAGTAATAAATTTTCATATTTAGCTGACTATTTCTGGCTAAAGACGAAATACTGGGCCATCATCCTCATTACAGAATGTCGTTGGATAGTTATAATGTATCAGATTTTATCTAAAAGATTATCTTAAATTCTTAAAGTATTTTATTTTTATTTTTAAGGATTTTTAAAATTTGAAAATTTTTGTGTTCTAGTATTATTTTAAGCGTTTTTACATTTTTATATTTCTCTGTCTTATATTGAACAAACATTAAAAAAAGGCCGTTAAATTATTTGAAATGTATTTTATTTAATCCATTTCAGAAAGTTTTAAAAGTAGATATCTAAACGAAATGTTTACAAAACCAGAGGAGGTGGTCTCATCAAAACTTTCTCGCAAGCTTCCTAACAAATTTGTTCAGCCAGAAAACGTCTTTCATGCCATTGGCGTACAATAGTTATGAAAGATTGTTTTGGCGCGAATTTAGCCTTTTTATGAAATCTACCCAGGTAGCACACCCTGTAGCACAATGTTATGCAACATTGTGCGATATTATATGATATTAAACAATATTGCGAATATTGTTCAATATTGTACAATATTTGTGTACAACTAGGGTATTGCGCCATTCTAGAAAAGTTTATTAACGACTACCTTTTACTTGCGTCTTCATACTCATGAAAAAGCGCGCAATTAACGTAAAAACAATTTATTTACAGTGCGTAACTGAAATAAAGTAGAACCCCAAATCAAGTCAGTATTTTTTTGAAATCAAGTCTATTTTATTTGTCGAACGAGATTGAGATAGCTAAAACAATGTTATACACACAATTTTTAAACTTTTAAACTTAATGAAAATACAGTTGTCAACGATTGTAACACACTGCACTTGAGTGAGTTTTCTGCGCCATTCGGCGTAACGCAATGCAGATTAAATTTTGTTAATTTCCTTTTTTTTTCTGTTTTATTTTAATGCAAAAGCACTTCAAAATGAATCCGAAAGATCGATTCATTAACAATTTTTAATTTTAAATGTATCAAACACCAAGAAAACAAACAGAATCGTTTGAAATAATCGGCCGAAAATCAGTTAAGCCTATTCTCATTTGCGTGTGGAAAAAACAAACTGAAGTCTTTCTCAGCGGTGGAAAAATGATTTTTGGCGGGAAAGTAAGAAAAGTGTCGTTTTTATCATTTTTAACGCAGTTTTTTCGGGTTTTTCTTTCTCTCCATAAGAACTTTCCTCGTGTCTCAACGAAAATATTTTTAAAAAAATTTAGCCGAATTGGTATAGCTTTTTTTGAGTTTCGCGCTTAGCAACACATTTGGCGATTCATTTTTATTTATATACATTAATTCTTAGTATGTGGTTAATAGTATACGAAAATCGAATTTGCGATCTAGACTCCATTTTTCAACTGACTGAAACACAAATTTTACAAAGAACATTTGAAATCACAAAATTTCATACCAAATTTGATATATTTAAGCCATAGCATTTAAATGCTTTTGAAATTACCGAATCACAGACGGTCAACATGTAGTTGGTTTTGGCTCAAAATTTGGCTACACTAAATTTTGTACTGAATCTTATCTGTCTTGCTTTTTTTGTTTTTTTAGTTTTCTTATTAACTTATATTCGGATAGACGGACTTTTGAACAGATTTTACTCAAAATTTGATAGGAATATACAAATTTTTTGTAAAGAGCACATATCTAATTACAACCGTCTAACATAAAGTGTCTTTGAATTATCTTTATCACAGAGAGACAAACGAATGTTTTCCAAAAGTGCATTTTTCGAACTCGGGGAAACAAAGATTCGTTGAAATTTATATGTACTATATATTCGTGAAAGTAAAAATACAAATTCATAATTTACTTTCCTTAAATTCTTGCTTATTTGTTTTTTAAAGGGCTCAAACATATTGAATAACCTTATTTCATTGCTTTGAAATAGCATAAAAAATATGAATAATTATTTAATTTAAAATATATAAAATTTTGGTTGTTTTAATATATTTAAAATAATATTTTTCCGCAATAAGAGAATAATTCTTAGTTTGATTATACATTTTTAAAACGAAACACTAATTATCATTTGTAACGGAATAATAAAGTGACCGTGTTTAATGTCGAAGTGAAAACTGGCTCTCTTTAGATAAGCAACTTTGTAAAGTTTGGTGATTTTTCATTAAACTCATTTACAGGTGAAAGATTAGGAAATTTCATTATTTCGAATTATTAAGAACTTTTTTAGGAATATGTAAAATAATACGGTTCTTTCTGTACAAGATATTGTAATTAAGAGATGACTAGGAAATTTTGGTCTAGCTAGGAATTATTATCTACGCTTTGAATGCAATAATAAAAGTAAGCATTTGGCAGCAATATTTTGAATTCAATGGTTTTTCTTTACTTGCAATATATGTATTTATATTTTACATTTTACGACTGGTATTTTTACTTCAATATACATATGTTCAAATTTTCAATCGTTAATAAAAATACTTTTTATTCATCCACTTACGTCCAAGCAAATTTTTTAAAACTTGTTAGTGGATGACATTTGAGGTAAATACAGTTTTTTCAAATATTAATTCATTAATTTTTTATTAAAAGATTAAAAACTAACTTCTTGGCCAAAAATCTTTATTTCCCCTCCCCCAAATGAGTAAAACTTCAGTTTTTTCCCCACGCTAATGAGGCCAGACTTAACATGTTTTCAGCCGTTTATTTCAAACGATTCTGTTTAATTTTTAAATATTTGATGTATTTAAAATTAAACATTGTTAATTAATCGATTCTTCGGACTCATTTTGAAGTACTTTCGAATTAAAATAATACTGAACAAAGAGAATTAAGAATTACTAATAAGGTACCTCAATTGGCGTAGAAAATTCATGCATTTGCGTTGTCTGAAAATTCAACACCAATTGAGTGTGTTCTAAGTCTATTCTGATTTTCAACGGATACGAACTTAATTTTGTTTTGACCAGGTGTATTTTTTTGATCAATTATTTATATTAATTGTAATTATTTAATAAATAGTAACTAAAATAATTTTTTTTCTTTATTGACCTAAGTAGGAATCGATTAAATTTTTTTAATATTATTTTTTTTCATACTCTTGCATTCTTTATGTTATTTTTGCTGCAACGATTCTCAAACGATTCCATTTCCCGCAAAAATAAATAAATAAACTTTAAAAAAACATTACAATCGAATTTTGATAAACCCCAGTGTTAGCAGGTGCAATATTACAGATGAGAGGTTAGATTATTATGATTTTCTTAAAACCATTCATCGCCGGGGGTTTTCTATTTACATCTTATGCAGCGTGACGGTTTAATGTCGCCTGACTATAATTTTATTTCTTGAACAGCAACATTTTATTTGTAGTAATTTCGTCATGCAGTTGATTTTTGAGAAATTGGATAACATCTTCCATGCAAAATAAATAAAGTAGCTCATTTCTAAAGTTTAAAATGAATTGTCACAAAGCTATTATTGCATTATCGTCTGAGATTTAAAACCGTGTTATTTATTATCCGTGGTTTTATCTACTAAAGATAATAATTAGAGATTTAAAAAAAACATTCACTGACATATTTGAATGAGCGTAATCCATATAATAAATATACTATAAAGTTAATTATGATCAATATCTAATACAGCATCATAAATGTGAATAAAGTCCATAGGCTTATGATATCGTTGTATTTATTACATGTTTATTATTCTGAGCGCTTGTTTAGTAAAGATAGCTTTGATTTTACTTTATTTTAAATATATGGTTAGAATATTAGAATCATCAGAACTGTCTTTAGTGGATACTCAAGGGGGTACATTCGAAAAAGTACCATGCAATTATTACAAAGACGTACTAAATGAGAAAGAGTTCTATTGAAGACACTTGGTAAATTGAATCAATTAAATAATTTATTTTCCCTGAGAATCGAGCCAAATTTTTAATTTTTTTTATATAAGTCAGTTTACTATAGGAAATGTAACTAAGTAATGGAATAATTTTAAAACTGCTTGAACTATTAGATAAATTAAAATATTTATCAAATGCTAAATTCACGCCTTGTAAAATTATTTAAAATTGAAAATTAAATAATTTATCATTCTGGAAAAAAAACAGAAGATACGAAATAACAAATTTAAAAAAAAAACTTAACGAACTTTGCAAAAAGAAAATATTACAATCTTTAAATAACTCGACCTCCAGATTTTTATCTATCTTCACGGTTCAGGACTTTCAAAAAAAAAAAAAAAAATCTAAAATTATCTGCCCTTTTCAGTTCATTTATAAAAACGCTTTGAATTAGACAAATTGGCATGCATTTTTTACATCAAGTTTGTAGATTTTAATCAAAACTTTAACGAAATCCAATTGGCACGATTTCTCTCCAAACCGTTTAGAATAATTTTTATTTTTTTTAAAAAAAGTGGTATGAGAATGTTTTTTCAAAAATATAGACCCGATAAGTGCAGCTATTTGGATGAATTGAAATTTGATACAAGATTTCAGGCTCTTAAATGTAGATTCCTATCGAAGATTAAAAGAAGAAGATTACTATTGAAGAGTTAAAAAATATCAAAATCAGTTAATGAATAATTCTGTATACAGAAAATGCGATAATTCAAAAATGCAACAATATAAACAAATGAAATTTCATTGCTTAAAATGTAGCTCTGTATCCAGTTTAAGTTTCTAGGTGTAAAAACAATAAATAAAATGGATCTACGGTCGCAAATTCCAAATTATCATGTGAGAACATTATTATTTTTGTGATTAATTGAGTGAGTTTTGATAGTATTTTTTGCACCAGCAGTAAAAGCTACAGATGTTAATAATATCATTGATGAATCCCCGTCATAGAAAACTAGATGATACCCCCCCCCCCTAAAAAAAGAGGAAGGAATCAAATGCCATTTGTATATTAAACACAAACTATATTGTTAACAAAACATGATGTGTCACTTTTGCTGCATTACAATTTTTATACCGTATTCTTTGGCAATATAATATAATCTATAAAATTGTTTTCCTAGTAAAAATTAATTTAAATACATTTTTTCATAAGCATTCTAGATATTTATGTAATCTTAATTTCCAGTTTCCATCAAAAATATCGCTTGTAATTAATTTATTGTCATATCTTTTGATATATATACACAACAATTTTGAAAATAAATATAAATAAAATTATTAAAATATGTTTATCAAAGAAAAAATCGTTTACTTTTAAGTAATATTTTAATTAAAATAAAAATAGTAGCTGTTATAAAATGTCTGAAAAGGAATCGTCTGCTAAATGTCTGTTAACAGAAAAGGGTTATGATATTTACCGAACAATTCATTGCTTACATTTTTTTCGAGACACCACAAAACTTCATAACCAAAACGACATCATGTTCTCACATGTTAATAATAATTAAATGTTTTAAATATTTTGCATGCATTTTTTTATAATTTTGGATACAGATAACGATAAGAATTATTTTGGTTTATTTCTTAAAGATTCATTTTCATATCATCATATTATTTTTTCCATTTTTATTATTTGGATAAAAAGGAATATTATTTCTCAATATTACAGAGAAGGTCTTTTAAACAGAAGTCTTTGCCAAGTGAGAAAATTTCTAGAGTCGGTTCTTGAATTTACGTTACAAACAGGAACCTTTAAAAAATACCCACTCTCTTAATTTACATATTACAGCAACTTGTGGCGGTCGATCAAAGATGAGAATTTCAGATCGGGCGTATGGCAGATTTTTATGAAAATCTTAAAACTTGACAAGATTTTTATTAAATCTGAGTCACAAAATAGCTCCTGACAAAATATTTAAAAAACAAAAAATATTTGCACTTTATTAATGGAATTTTTTTACTTATAATTAATTAACCCTTTTTTTGGCTGGTTTTTTTTATTATTCACGATTAAAAGTTTCTTTTTTATATTCTGAGTTACGTAAAAATATTCCCATAAAATTCTATCGAAAATTTAACGAGCTTCATAAAATTTCCCTTTTTTTTTCTTTATTTTTTTGTTTTAAAATCGCATCTTAATTTTGATACTGTATTTAAATTAGTCGCATTTATAATTTTCCTTTTCTTCAGATATTTTTTCTTAACTATACGTGATTTTCAGTTTAGTTTATTACAATTCTAAGTTTTATTTTATGCATTGAAACAATATTTGTACAATTAAGATGTATTATTTCTACAGAAAAATCGCGAGTTGTTATAAGAAATAGAAAAATATATTCAAAATTTCTCAATTTATTTATTTATACTATAATATTTTTTATAAAAAAAACAATTTATCATATATTTAATTCTTAATCATCCAAAAATAAAATGGCTGTTGCGAACTTCTCGCATTTCCAAAATTCTATTTAAAATCCTCTGCAGTTTAGAACCAATGCATTTTAAACTAAAGAAACATCAGCAATTTTTAAGTTACCGATTTTTACTGTCGAAAGTAAGAGGTCTTTTGATTTTTTTTTATATATGGCCTGTTAATTTAAACTAACTTTAAGATAATCTTATTTTTCAGTCGAATGCGTTTAAATCCGAATAGCGCTAGTTGCATTTTAAAAGAAAAATAATCGGTTTATCATGTATAAGCCTCTACTTAAGGAATTTTGGAACTTATTTTCTCAAATTATCTTTCTTTTTATTTATCCTGACACTTTGCAGACGAGTATCAAGATACTAACAGCTTTCGAAAAATAGAAAACGATATTCGTTTTGGAAAAAAGAAATAATAATAATTTTTTGTGTAAGTTCTTTGGTGGGAAAATGTGAATGAAAAAAGATTTTCACCCTCATGCGATATCCTTGAAAACGAATACGCTCTAACCGGCATTGTAGGCGGGGTTTCGTATGACGTCACACCACTGACCGAGCCATCTTGTTTTCAAAAGGATACCCGTCACACTAGACCAAGACCACTGAGACATAAAACCGTCGTTAGGTTATAACTGTTGATGGTGTATTGACATGTAATTCTCAATTGTCGGTGTGTGTAATTTAAATGATTAAGAATACATATTCACGTCAATTTTCCCATCTAATTGTTTCATCCCGTGGATTCACGTACGACTTATCAAAACCACCTGAGAACGGATTTTCGTTTGTAAACATCTGCTAAACTAATAACGGTTTTTCATCATTTTGTGAGTTAATTTATTTAAACTTATATTTATTTTGAACTGTAAAAATTGTGTAGTTTTTCTCCAGTGTTAATTTATGTCTATTAGGTAGATTGTCTTAGATTTATGAGCAAATGTGAATTTCAGGAAGATAATGCGCCAAAATCAGTTAATATTTGTTTTCCTTAATGTCTCATATTATTTTGCGCTTTTGTTATTTATTGTGACATTTATTGATTCTTACCAGTTATTTAAGTGAATTAAAAAATCACAAATTCGATTCCTTTCAGTGTAAATAATAGGAGTAATAAAACTGTCAAAGCAGATTGTATTACTAGACTTTCGATTTTTCTTTTTCATTTCTTTGTAAATTATTTTACCATAACAATTCATTTGTTTGCTTTTTCTTCTGCTACTTTAATTAATTGGTATTGAAATACTTCCAACTCTAAATTTTATTAAAGCTCGTATAAATGTATATTTGTCTTTATAAAATTAATAAAGAGAATTTATAAATGAAAATATTTGATATGTAAACCTTTTATCTATAAACAATTTTATGACCATTTAATTACAGCAAATTTTATTTTCGAATTAAAATTAGTTTTATGAAAGAATTCTTTTTGTAATTTTGCAATTAATTTTAACTTTTTAGATGATATATAAATTGAATTTCTTAAGACAGAATGCCAGATTTAACTATAATGAAAAATTGAAATAATTCCCCTTTATAAGAAATTGCAATTCCAAGCAATCTATATTTAGAATTAACAAAATATTTGTGTAATTTATGAATGACATTTCTGTTAGAATATCCCTTAAAATGTGTATGTAGAATTGGATCTTGAGGACAAATGCATGTGTAAACATGGAAAATTACTTGCAACTGAATTCATAAATTTCACATATTTTATATTTAGAATTAACAAAATATTGTGAATTCATGAATGACATTTCTTTTTGAATTTTCCTCAAAATGTATATGTAGATAAATATTTGTAAAAATGGAAATTTTAGTGGCAACTGAATTTATAAATTTATGGCATTCTATATTTAGAATCTTTGAAATACTCTATATTATTGTGTAATTTTTGAAAGGCATTTCTTTTGGAATATTCCTCAAAGTTAATATTTAGAATTTGATTTCGAAAGCAAATGCTTGTGTAAAAAATGAAAATTTAAGTGACAATTGAATTAATGAGTTGCATATATTCTATATTTAGCACCCATAACATATTTAAATGCATTAAATGAATGATATTTCTTTCAGAACATGGCTCGAAATGCTTGTTTAGAACTTGCTCTTGAGGGTGAACGTTTGTGCAAAAATGGAGATTTTAGTGGAGGTGTTGCATTTTTTGAAGCAGCTATAAGGGTTGGAACTGATGATCTAAAAACTCTTAGTGCCATATACAGTCAACTTGGGAATGCTTATTTTTATCTTGGTGACTATAATAAAGCTATGGAATATCATAGATGTGATCTTACAGTTGCTAGGTAAGTTTTATCAAAATTTCATTTAAGACTTTTTTTTGTTCTACTATTTGTGTTAATGTTTAAAATAAATGCAGAATAATATATAAATATTACATTTAAGTACATTAACAGCTGTGAAAAAAGTGAAAGCAAAATTATCTGCTTGCTTTTTAATGAAAAACTGTTACTTCGTGTATTTTTTAACCTTTTGTTCTATATTTTTTTATTATTCATATTTAGATTTTAAATAGCTAATTCAGTTAATTACATTTTCACAAAATTCTATTAGAACAAAACTGTTCAGGTTGCAAAATCAATTTTATCTACTTTATGTAATTGTTGTTCTTAAGTGCAAATTATTTTTTGTTTGCATAAAGGTTTAATGTTATATCAATGCCCTTGATGCATAGTTTTCTCAAATGTATAAGATACTTTTATAGTTAAAATAAGATATATTTTTTTACATATCACATTATGTGCATATTTTTGATATTTTTAATTAGATATGTGTTTTCTTGCCATTATTTGTTATGTATCAAGACCATGTTATAAATAAGTACAGTTCAATTCTTCATGGAAGTCATTGGATATTTTTTTATATTTATGACATTTCTATATGAGTTGTTTTGAAAATATTTTATTTAGTTTTCTTACCATTTTAACTGCATTAAAAGGGTAATATTAAGATTGATTGTGGAATAAATAGTTGGAAGTAAAATATTTTTAGCTGTAGCACCGTTTAAAATGGATGTCAATTTTTTAAACTTTTCCCATGTGGTATTAAAACTGTGATAAAAATTGCATATAAGAAAAAAAAATGTAACAAATGAAAAGAATTTTTATTAATTAAGTAATCTCACAGAAGAGCTGTAATATAAGGGAAAAATACAATTCCTGTTAACTAAGATGAGATGATTAATACTTATTTGATGGCAGTTTGATTTTCATATAAACTAATCCTTATGCTTTGCTATTATTTGCCATTGACAAAAGGTGTGAAAAAATATTGTGGAATTTTCTTTAAATATATATAAAATTAAATCGATGCAGAAAATTTATTTTCTATTTGCTTTTAAGCATTAAATAAAGCCCGATGATATTTTATTTATTTTTCTGTAAGAAAAAAAGTATACAAATTATTTGAGGGAAAAATATTGTTTATTTTCATAATAAATATGAGTGAAAATATTGTTTTATATTATTTTAGAAAAAATTTTGTCTTTAATTATTAATGTAAATATAGACTTGAATTTACTAAAATCCATTATTTCTGCTATTTTTAGTACCAGTATTTAATTTTCATTTGTATTAGAATACAAAATGAGTTCAATGCAATATAGTTATCTAATGAACATATTTAAAGAATTGAGAAAATTAAATTTTTAAACTTGATCATATTTTCCTAGTAGGAAAACATCCTCACCCTTTCCATTTTACCATTTAATTGAGATATATTTTTATAGATGAATATTATTTTTATATGAGAGCTCTTAGTCTTACTGCTTAAATCTACAAGAAGCTGGTTTTGTAGGAGGGGGGGGGGTAATTGTAGTTATTCTAATTTTAATTTGGAATATATATATATTTATTATTTGAACATATTTTATTTGAACATATATATATATATATATTCATATATTATTTGAACATATTTTATCAGAAGCTAGAAGTTAAAGAAAAAATAAATATGCTAATTTGCAAAGCATATATCTTAGCAGGACTAAATTTAATATAGACTTTATTTTATTTTTCTGTCTTCATTTTATGAAACATGCCTTCGTGAATAAGGATATTTTAATGAATGTTATGTCTTCTAAAAACTGGAAAGACTCTTATGTTTGATATTTGAGTATTTGTATTCAAAATTGTTGTATGAAAACTTGACTGATTGTGATGTATTAAATATATTGTAAAATTGTTTAAAATGTATTTCCTTTTTTTTTTTTTGCACATAATAATTATTTTAATGATTTGGAATGGTCAAAAGTTTTAAAAGGGAACAGGAAAATATTTTATATCTAAAGAAAAATCTTGAATGAAAAATAATATAAGTAACTCTGATATAAATAATTGCCTTATCTATAATATTTATTTTAGTTTTGCTGATTATTCATCAATTTTGAAATAGAACTGAAGTTATTGTTATTATAAGAATTTCAACGTAAATTTTTTTCCACTGTATTCTTTCTTTAACTATTGTAATAATTCTTATGTATCTTTTTAAATTATTACTTATTGGAGTTTTATTCACATATATTGTACTGAATTTATAATACTTTTCTCAGGGCAATGAATGATGAATTAGGAGAAGGAAAAGCCAGTGGTAATCTTGGTAATACATTAAAAGTCATGGGTAAATATGATGAAGCAGTCACATGTTGTGAAAGACATCTTATTATATCTAAGAAACTCCAAGATAAGGTAAGTTGAATATTCCAATAATTTCTGAAAAAAATTATAGACTTTATTTTGTGTCTATTATTTCATTAATAGTTTGCTTTATTTTATGTAGTGAAGATTGTCTTGAATAGTCTATTTTAAAAAATGTGAATAAACTGTAAATTTGTTATAATGTTCTATCTACATTCATATAAGGATTTTTCTTTTGTAGTGTATAAATTATAAAAATGAGTTGTTACATCTTTTAATATTATTTAAATATCTCTGAAAGACTACAATCTTTAGCAGTTTTAAATATGTTTTCCTAGAGAATGGAGGGATTTGTTTATATTTAAAAATACATATCTTAATTTTAGTTCTAAGGTGCACAATTTTCAACTAGTAAATAATAATCATTTTAGCTGCGAATTTTGCTTATTATTTTTTTTCCTTCAATAAATATATTTCAACAAAAATCATACTTAAAATAAACATTAGCTACTTTTCTCGCATTAACTACTGCTGTAGCATTGTGAATACTTTTATAATGATTTTTTTCTTCACTTTTTAACTCTTATATAAATACCCTTTTTTTTACAAATGTATATTTTATTGTGTCTAAGGATGCTGATTTATCAGAATCAATGTAGTTTTCAATTAAAAATTATCAAAATTTGATTTTGTTGTCAATTGCTGAAATTTTTTTCTGATCTGTAATGACATATTATTGTTTCTTAGTATATATATATATATAACTATTAAGTTTGTAATAATTGTATATTTAACTTGGAAAGCCAAAGACATATTTTATATTCAGGCTTTTTTTTTTATAATTGATTTTTGAATCTGAATAGTTTGCATTTAACATGCTAAGAAACATACCATGAATTATTTTTCATAGAGAAGGAAAAAAATTACTGGTTTTATCAAAATATTTTGTTTTTACATGCAGATGCTGTTTACTGATGTTAGAAAACTTCCTATTGTTTATATTCTTACTTTTCTTCAAAATTAACACATTCGCTGCCACCAAAATTTATATATCCATCCTCAGAAGCCGAATTTAAAAAAAGTGTTTACTTATCATACTCGATTGTCATCCCAGAGCGTCACCGGCATGGGAGGTAGCGCCATGCTGACGGGCCAGCGGCAGCGAATGTGTTAAGAAACTGCTTGGCTATATTTTCTAAATAATTAAGATAATCTTTTTTATTTATTACTTTACTCCCCCTTTTTATTTACATGTTGATGATATGGTAATATTGTTGGTTAATAATGGTACAAGTTCATTAAGAAAACCTTTCAATAATTAAAACTGCTTTATATTTAGTTTGATTTATAAAATTACTGCTTTTCGAAAAAAGTTGTTTTCTAGTTAAAATGCATGGTTTCTCCTTAGCATACTGATGTAACTTGCGATTCATACTAACTGAAATTCAAATGATTTGCTATTTTCAAATAATGTCCATCAATATAAGAACATTAATTCAAAAGTAATTGTTCTGGTTTTTTTTTTTTAAATACTAGTGGTTGTTGTTACTTATGGCACTTACCATAAACAAGTCCTCCTACAAACATAATAGTTTGATAACATTTAAAAAAGTTTTTAATTTGTTGTTTCTTATATTTTGTGTACAACTGCAAATTTCACATTAAAAAAAAAGACTTTTCCAAACAACCTATATGTTACCTCCTATTTCTTTTAAATATATCAGTTTTGAATATCTAGCTTTTTTGCATGATTGAATATTTTATTTTATATGTATATAATTTTAATTTGGATTTTTGAATATTTTATTTAATGATAAATGACAGCAGTGATATTTTTTTCCCTTAAAGATTGTTTATTTTTAAACTAAAATATTAATTAAAGCCCGAACATTTATTTGGTAGAACTTTTACTTCCTTTCTCAAATGAATAGCAAATTTAAATTTATATGTTGCATCTTTCCCTTGTGAAAATCTAAATATTCCATTGTTATAAAAGCTGTATAACAAAATTTTATATCATGCTTAATTTAGTTTTCATTGTTAAAAGCTTTATTTTTATTTTTTTCAATAAAAGTAATTTATTTTTAAGGTGGGTGAAGGTCGGGCCTTATACAATCTAGGAAATGTGTATCATGCCAAAGGAAAACGCTTTGCATGTCTGGGTCATCAAGATCCAGGAGAATTTCCAGAAGAAGTAAAGGAATGCTTACAAAAAGCAGTCGAGCATTATGAGTAAGTCTCGGGGAACTTAATTTGTGTATTTGGATATTTTTTGCAAATTAATTTTTCATATAAGGTTTATGATGCATTACATATCAACTTGGGAAGGAAATTTTAAACCTTGTACACATGTAAAATATTGATTCAAGCATGCTTAAGTAACATTTCATAGAATTGGAGTGGTCAAAAATTTAGGAGGGGGAAAAAAGTTCCTGTTACTAAATAGAATGTATTTAAAATGATATCTTTTGAAAAATAAATGGTAGAGTCTGCAAAGTATGAAATTAATATGTGGTTTTTAAAAAATTACGACATAATATTAGATGGCATTATTTGCCAAAAATGTTTTTTATGATAACATATACTTCAAATATAAAAGATTCTAAAATATTAAGCATTTCTAGCTGTTTATTCTGGTATTAAAAGAAAACCTAATTGTTATTAATGTATGTAATAAATAATTAAATTATCATATCAAGATTGTAGAGAGAAAAGAATGAAAATTTTTACTTAATGTGTATTTTTTTTAAATGAAGAAAGATATTATCCAAGACTATTAATATGAAATAGAAAGCATTATTAACATGCACTATTCTTAATAATTGTAACAATATATTCTTATTTCATTAATATATGATTTATTGTATTTATCTGATTTTGAAACAATATAACTGGCAGAGCAATAAAAATATTTACAAAAATTTTTTATCTGCTTTTTTAAAAAACTTTTTCTTTCATAGTTCCTTACACAAATGATTTTCTAAAATAAAATTTGTTTTATTTATTTATTTTTTAGTAATAATAACAATTTTAAAAACTGTTGTGTGTATTCATAAAAAGCATTCTCTTAAACTTTTGATTTAAAAAAATTTTTGTTTTGTTTTTTAAAGTTAGAATATTTAACTAATATATATTTACATTGATGCCAACAGCCAGAGCTTAAAAATTATGATTGAACTGGGTGACAGAAGTGCTCAAGGAAGAGCTTGTGGGAATTTAGGAAATACCCATTATCTTCTTGGAAATTTCAACGAAGCTATATTTTATCATAAAGAGGTATTTATATATTTTTTTAATTTGTTACATTTTTGTTAGTTTTAATGATCTTATTAATGATTTTTCTTTAATCATAATAAATGATTAGAATGTTTTAAAAAATTCTACTAATTTATAAAATATCTACTTTGTAATTTTCAGAGATTAAAAATTGCAAAGGAATTCAAAGATCTAGCTGCAGAAAGAAGAGCTCATAATAATTTAGGAAATGCCCATATATTCTTGGGGGAATTTGAAACTGCCGCTGAACATTACAAGTATGTGTCTTTACTTTGAAAATTTTTTCTTTCGTTTTTGTTCTGTTCCATCTTTTTTAAACCGCTTTTATTATACAATATCATAGAACAATTAAAATAAATCTGTAAAAATTTGCTATTTTTATGTCTTGACTATTTTTCCATTTTATTTAATTTACTGCAGAAGCGGCACAAGGAAATTGCCGACGGAGAGGCAATACAAATCTGACGGGGGGCAATCACAATATCTCTTTCGGCTTCAAAATAACTCAAAATAGTTAGTTTTACATTTAATTAAAGAAAATCAAGCATTATTTAGATTATTTTTTTAATTTAGATTCTGGCCCTTCCTTTCATTGTTCATTGTACATTTGTAAAAAAAAAAAGTTATGCAATATGATGTGATATCTCATTCACTTGTCGGATATAGTATTGCCAAAATGAGTGCAAATTATAAATTAAATAAACGACTATTTAATCAAATGTCGGAAATCTGCAGACTTCTTCGACACTTGTCCCATTGAGTTTATAGTTGATTGATCAAAAATTATCAATAAATTAGCTTATCACCTTTGTCGGTTATATTGTCAAAACTAGTATGAATTATAAGCTGAATGAACCGCATTTGAATCAGATGTCTGAAAATCTGCTTAACATATGTTTTCGACATCCATTATTTTCAATTTTTAGGCCTATCAAAAATTGTCTATGAAAATATGGCATATTATTGATCTACCACCCAATCAAATATTTTGCCAAATATAGTCTAAATAATTTAATCATTTCTTGGATATTTTGACTGTTTACAATATATTAATTTCAAAGAGGTTTTCAAATAATCATATTCGATAATGCGCAGCTCTCTACAACCATCCTGAAATGGTCAACATTTTCACCGGCGAAACTCTAAATATCTCGCCGACGGGGGGTGCAAGAGGCTACCGACAGGGGGGCAATCGCCCCCCCTGCTATCGGCGCCTCTGATTTACTGGGATTGAATTTTTAATTCATTGTATGCTCAAATTAAAATTAAATAACTGAATGATGTAAACAAAAATCCTAAGTTTTTTTTTTATCTGTACAGATTTTTTTAGCAACAATGTTATTTTCCAACAATTTATATTTCATTCATTTAAATCCCTCCAAATATTGAATAACTTATTAATAACAGATATAATAAATAACTATTTACTTCTTGCAAAATATTTTTCCCTGGCTTGTTTTAATAACCAGATTGGAATTATACAATCTGCAAAAAAATCTGGGTACTTAAATAAGCATTATCACGATAGCATACTAGTAGGATTTCAATGAGGACCATTATTTCATTCACCATTAAAACTCCTCGTTACCTTGAGGAGTTTTAATGACCATCGATGGTCATATCATAACCCTTCATACTAGATGTGTATCTTGTAATTGACGGTTATCTTTGCCGTAATTGTAAAACCAAGTTTGCCCTTATTCTATATCTTTATGAATAAATAGCTCTAACATATATAAAAATATAATTTATTTTATTTCCTTCAAATATATATATGTGTGTATTTCAAAGGCTGTTTCAAAATAGTGTTAATAGTAAGTTATTCCTAATAAGCAGTTGTAAAACAACAGACAACTTAATTCATTAAAACTCATTTGTGACCAAATAAGTGAACAGCATGTATCTAAGATACAAAATATGTCTTAAAGCATATATATGTAAATGAGAAAGATTTTTTTAATTATTATTATATCCATTCATTACTGTACTTTATATGTATTTTTCTTGGAAAATAAAGTTAAAATTGTGTTAAAAAAACCTCCTGATCGTTTTCCCAAGGGCATTGATAATATTGAATTTTCAATCGTATTCTTTCACCTCCCCCCATCCTAAAAATTGTACTTTTGCTATATATTTTTTATAAACACTGGAAAATTAAGAATGATAGAACTATTTTACTTTTTTGATTTTCTTTTTTTCCAAAGGGGGGATTACAGAAACTGAATGGATTTTATTTGTTATTTCTGGAAGTTAACATGTTACCCATTCACCAACATTTTTCTTATTTCTGTATTTATTCAAGTTACATATTTGGCTATTTTCGATCACAGAATTTAAAAGAATATATATATATATTGATACTTGGTCCCCATTGTAAATTGTATTCTTAATAATATATTAATTACTATTGAATGATTAGTTATTTTTTTATTATTTTTTTTTTTGTTTCTAAAATCTATATGACATTGCAAATGAATATAAAACATGAAATTTGTGATGCATACATGCAGTATATTGGTTATATTAAAATAGCTGGTTACAGAAACTTGGGTTTTTTAGAATGTTGAACCAACAAATTATTCTATGTAATAGGTACATCCTGTTGATGGTAGTCAGATATGTAAACGTAATTTGATCTCCTTTTACAACATTCATAATTGTAACTTGAAAGTAAATTTAATGGATATATTCAAATAGTTCACTAGTTTCTATCAATAAAGGAAATGAATAATTTATTTTTTACAGAGAACAACACAATTCATTTGAATATACATAATGTACGAATATATGTCACTGATAAGTACATAAATATAAATGGATATGACATACACCATTGAAACTAATTTATAGATGAATAATAAATTTCAATATCAAAAATGTATTAAAGAAATTAAAAAATGGAAATGAATTCTAGATAATTCTGGGTTTATATTAATCTATTTTGCCAATACATGCATTTATAAAGAATACATTAAGGAGCACATGCTTGCTTATATATATTTTTTACCAATATTGTAAGTTTTCTTTTTTCATTGATCATATCTAACAGACTAAAATACCGTACAATATAATGCAATTTGTATGTACTGTATTCAATAAAGGGACATTATTTCTTGCATTAAAACTTTTTTTTTACATATTATAATTGATATTATTAGCAGAATTTTAATTACTTTTAAGACAATAACCTTAAAATCTCTAATAACTATAAAAAAAAATGTTGAAAATTTCTTTTTCTGGATAAGTTTTTTGGGCATATTAAAATTAGTATTTAATTTTTATTTAAGAATTTGAGATATCTCTTCATCACTGAACATTTCAATAAATGTATTATCATCAGCAAATGAAAACAAATTCCTGAGAAACCAGCACCCAAAACACATAACAGAAATTTAAAATATTGCATATTCTCTGAAATAAAAATAAATAAATAAAACCTTGCAAATTAACATTTAATTTGTAATCCTCAAATATGAAAAGATCTGTTGTTGTAAAGGTGAGGAAAGATTACAATTTAAAGAGAGAAGTCCTATAAATAAAACATATTAAATTTGATGTACCTGCAAGTATTTTATTAATATGTATAATATAGCTAGGAATTCAAAATCATTCTTTAATGTAATTTATTGGTAGTAATAACTAAATGATTACTTTTGTAATATGATTAATTCATTTAACTATAAATATGTATTTAAAATGGGTTTAATTATAGATGTTTCTTTTTTTTTAAAGGAAAACTTTAGCACTTGCCATTGAATTAAGAGACAAGGCTGTTGAAGCTCAAGCATATTACAGTTTAGGGAATACATACACTTTGTTGCATGATTATCCCACTGCCATTGAGTATCATTTGCGACATCTAAAAATTGCTCAGGAACTTAAGGACAAGATTGGGGAAGGAAGAGCTTATTGGAGCCTAGGCAATGCACATTCTGCCATTGGAAACCATGAACAGGCTTTACATTTTGCCAATAGACACTTGGAAATTTCAAAAGAGGTATGACTTTAAAAAAAATTATTATACCTATTTCAGGATGCCTTTTTTTATACCCAATTCTGTTAATTTTTAACATTTTTTTACTAAAAGTTTTCGACCTTTAAAAGATTATTTAATTCTCTTTTTTTATATCAGGTTTTTTCCCCTCTTTTTCTTCTTCTTAAACAGATAACAGAGAATTCATTCAGATAACTTATTGAATGGATAAGGTTTCATTGTTTGAACTGATAACTAAACATTTGTTCTTTTGGGAGATTGTTGCATTTTGGACTTGACTTTTATTTTTCATTATAAGCTTATGTAGACTTTTTTTAAAAATAGTTTTTAATAAATATTTTAAAATTATAAATAAATAAATGGATGTTTAAAAAAATCTTAAGAGATTTATAATTTAACTAGAAAGATTGTACCATTTCTACAGTAAGTATTGTAAATAGAATTATATTATTATCAAGTATATGTTTTATTTTTATTGAGTTGAGCTGGCTGTTTTTTTATCTATAAAAGTAAAAAAGGAAAAATATATATTTGCATAAGGAATTTAGTTTTCTTCCATGTTGTCATATTAATATAGTAGTTTTTTTTAAAAAAATTATAAAAAGACTTTGATATCTATGAATTTAATTATTCCCAATTTTAAATTATTTCTGCTTAATGAAATTTTAATGTAATCAAAATCTTGTGTTACATGGTTGGATTAAGTTTGATTTTTTAAAAATTAAGTAATTAAAAATGTAGCACTATTTAGTTGATATCCCATTTAACTGCTGAGGTATTTCAATTAACCTTATTTCATAAATTTCTGACATTCCATCAAATGTCTTATTACAGTTTATTTGTTTGCCTGAATGTTCTTATTTTCCTGTTTTATACTATGGAGAAATTGAATAGGTTATTAATTTGAATGCTTTTGATTAAATTTTTCTCCCTATTGCTTTACAATTATACTGAGAAACCTATCCAATAAATTTATCAAACATACACAGCATTTAACAAAGAGTTTAAAAAATGGTGGGGGCTTTTACTAGAATTTTTTTCCATGAATTATATCAAAAAATGTAATGCTTAACTTCATCTGCTCTATAAAATTTGATGTAATTGTTTCCATATTTTTTTTCTTTCATGATATGTTTTTTAAAATCATAAATCAGATCTTTTAATCAAGTTTTATTATTATTATTTTAATATTAGATTATTTATGATATTCTGTGATTTAAAAGATAATGAAAATAAGTTCTATGAAAAACTTCAATATTTAGGTAATTTTTAATGCATTAATGTGCATTTTCATTATATTTTAGAAAATTAATGGGATTTTACTGATTATTAAAAGGTAATAATCAGTAACAATGAAGGTCTTCTAAAAAATAAGAATTTTTATTACTTTCTCCTTTATCTTAATATTAGTATTTAGTTTTTTTCTGTAAATGAAAAATAAAAAGTATAGTATTAGACAAAATTGACTTTTCTAGCTTCTGAATATCTTTATTAAATTCAATTAATTTGGCCCCCATTTAACTGATCTTCATTGAGTTTCTGTTTATTTAAAAAAAAAAAGTTTTGTTCTATGAATTATCTAAAAATTATATTAATACATTTTTTATTGATTTTTTAAACTAAAATTAATTTTTTATTGTATCATGGTTTGTAAAAAAAATATTCTGAAATTTCTTTTTTTTTATATAGATTGGTGATCAGTCAGGTGAGATGACTGCACAACACTGCATATCAGATTTGCAGAGGGTTCTAGAAACACATGAAAATGCTTCCTTGAAAAGTAATTCATCTAGTAAGTCATAGGTGTATTTCTTTTTAAAATCTAAAAGGATATTCTGTAATTTTAAATTATTTTTTGTGAAGAAAATAATTTTCTTTATCGAATATCTTCAAACTATAATGATTTGCCGTCTTTTTTTTTTTTCTTTTTCATATTTATTCTGTTTTGAAACACATTTGAAAGACATTTTAGAGATAAATTTCATAAACTTTTTGAATAATTAAAATGTGTCGATACAATTTTTTTTTTTTTTTTTGTTCTTTATTTCATTTGGAGTATGCAAAATGTTTTATGCGCAGTTTTTACATTTAATTTCTAGGTAATGATTGAGAGTTCATTTAAAAATATTTAATATTTTATTGAGGACATATATTTAAGATTTTATTTTTGTTTCTAATGCTGCTGTAAAAATAGCTTAATAACTATTTGAGTAAAATTTCAAGTAATATGTCAAATTTCTCATTAGTCTATGAACTGTTATTTCTAATAAAACTTTATATCCATGGTATTTGTTTGCTTAAACTGATGCTAATAATTGAGAATGACCCATTATTCTAAAACTAATATTCCGATATTGCAAATATCGGTCATGTAACAAAGAGTGAAAAATATTTGATGACTTAATCTAAATCAGTCATTGAATGCAGTTTTCTTTTCTTTTTTAATGTCATATCTTTTCACTCATATTTATTGTTAGTGTGTAAACAAATTATTTTATTACATTAAAAAAATGAAGTTATATTTTTAGTTGTGAAATCTAACTCGTGTGCTGGTTTTTGGTTGTAATGGCAGTTTTTGACCATTCTTGTGTTTAAATATTTATGTAAATTACTTTAGAATGAAAACCTCCACATTACAAAAAATTAATACCTGCAGCTTTCAGCCCCATTTCATTCTTGGGCTTATCAGTTAGTTTAAAAGAAAAGGGAGGGAATTGATCAAGAATTTTTTAATGCTATTGAAATTGTAAATTAAAAAAGAATGGTATTTTTTAATAAATTATTTATACATGCAGTTTTCATGAATGTGACTTTAATTACTTGGACCTTCTGCTGACTGTTTTACTGTTAATTATTGTAATAAATTTACCATGAAAAGAGCACTGCTGATTTAAAAAAGTTTTTGGTTTGACTTTTGGGTTTTTCTACAGAAAAAAAGATTGTCATTTTTCTTAAATTTAAATACATAAATAAAAAAAATGTAATCAGTTATAAATTAGAAAATTACAACTTTTCTTTTTAATAAATTTAGAACAAACTAAAAATCAAATAGATTCTTTCTATCATCAACATAAAAAAAAGATAAAAAATAAGACAAATCACTAATTCAATCTTCTTTTCATGTCAGTTTTTCCTTTGACCTAATTTATCATTTTTATTCCTTTTTGTATTTTGTTTCATTCCATTTGTTCTGGAATATATAATTTTTTTAATGATTTATTTCTTTTGATTTTTGAAAAGTCAAAGCATTTTACTGCTTGAAATTCTTTTTATTTTGAAAATGTTACACAAAATTAATTAATAACTAAATATTTTATGTATCTATTTATCTTACTTTCTGTTATTGCCTATAGTCCGTGCAATTATTGTCCTATTAATTTTTTTTATTTATTAGCTAATCATTTAACATCAAAATTAAGTTATAATTCTAAATGGAAGCATATCTTAGAATCTACTTGTTTTATTCATTTAAAATATCCTGTGTACTAAACTCCATTGGATCATTTTATGCCATCCTCTGCCCATGTTTGATACTGCAATATTTTGATTTCAGTTATAGTTATTTTTTTAGTTATTTCTTCCTAGTTATTTTTTTAATATTTCTTATTTTACTTTAATTGATTAACGAAGGAAATTCTTAACTATGTATAAAAAATTTTGCACCTGCATTTTATGTGGTAAAATGTCCTAATTTTTAATATTATTGCTTTATATATATATATATATATATATATATATATATATATATATATA